>ML991784.1:0-118373 GCA_010094025.1 Viridothelium virens
TGCGACTATCGGCGCTATCAAGATAGCGCACCGATAACTATCGGCCGATAGCGCTGTTATCGGATAGCGGTATCGGACCTATCACGCCCAAGTCTGACGACACCAGCTCAAGGGATACGCCACAACTGAGCCAATGCTGAAAGCTACGCCTGGGCGATCTAAGCCTGCTCGAGTTATGTCTGATTAACGCGTGTACCCGCCTAAGTACCGCCCAAGTACCGCCTGATTACCATCTGAACAGCTTCTGGTTACTGCCAAGTGACAATTGGCGGTGCTAAGCCCATCAGCGGAGGGTAGTATGTTCATGGTACTCTGCCGAACAATAATCTAATCGTCAATCATGTTGTATCATCCTATCCTGTCCTATCCAACTAAGCGATCGAAAATTAATATTAATAACTTCTAGGTAACAGGTATGCCAGCCCTCTGTAAGGCTGAGCCATAGGAGTTACATAGGACTAAGAAAACATACATATCTAAGGTAGGTAAAGTCGATATTGTTTTCAAGACAAAGTTGTTGGAGTAGGAATACTGAAATGTAGTTTTCAAGTTTAAGTAGCAGAGAGAGAAAAAGAAAGAGAAAAGGTGAAGATAACTGCAAGCATTACCTAGTACCAACGAGGTTACGAGATAATATCTGCCCTAAGAACTCGCTTCAATCCGGTGACTCTGGAAGCCACTTCCTCCAACAAAAGTTGTCTACCTATAGTCCTGCTCACTACAAGAGGCGCCTCGCGGCATAGGAACGGATGTTATCCCTCTTTTCCCTGCTCAGTTCCACCCTGGCTAATTAATTCACTGAGCGTCCTAGATGATCTTCGGGCATGAGCGATATGCTGAAGCACCTTCCTTGAGCTTGACTGATCATTGCAAGCCTCCTTTACCTTCCAACAATCGCATGATGCCCGAAGCATTCCAGGCAGCGACGCAAAGAGCCGGCACATGAGATGGTGCAGAAAAAGAGACAAGATGTCGACCGGCATATGTGCAGAGAGTACTCTACAGTAGGATGGGGGCCTAGGATTGAGCCCCCACGAACCTACGTCACCGATCGCACCGACCACACGGAACAACACTTTAATCTCACGGATCGCATCGTCCGCATCTACTGCCGAAGTAAGCCGGCGTCTGAGGGTGCAAGCGCGGCCACAGCACGAATTAGGGCTCAAGTCTACATGCGGCCCTGCAGGCGAATATCTCAGCGCTAATGATGCTTGGTATGGCTGCACCGCTGGTAATTAACCCAAGTGCAGTCGTCGAGATTGCGTGGCCCGGGCCTATTGCCTTTTCCAACAGCATCAATATACCCTACGCTAGTTTCTACCGACGATGAGTGGGTGGAGCTGGAAATTGGAGTATCTTCCTGTGCCATAGGCAAAGCAATATGTACTTCGCAAGATGTACCAGAGAAACTTGGACCTGGAGCAGTCTTGGCCGATGCTGCGACAATGCACTGCAAACGCCACTCTCCATACGACCAATCGTTAATCTATTTCGAGAACCATACGTTTACGATGTCGCACGCTAGAACGAGAGTTCACCCCTTGAACCGCACAATGCGGAACCATATATGAATAGACCAGTACTTATCTGAGCTTAGAAACGTGGATTCCGTAGGTACTTTACCCTGGTTTTGTGCACTCGATATTACTCTAGACAACACAGCAATGTTCGCCAACGCTCGAACGATGGGTAATGACGCGTCTATCCATCAGCACAAGCTAAGCAGCAATGCAAATAGCTGCCGGCAGAGCAGAATAGTCGAACTATCTTCCATCGTAGCATCAAATACGCTCAAGCTCGATCAGTACTTCGCCTCTGCCGGTGTCCCTACGCCCTCGTTCGACATCGACGCGCCTGTCAACATTCCACTGCCACCCGACCTCGAATCCTTACGAGAAAGTATCCTCGATGCCAGTACGGAGCTTAATGAGCTTCTACTCGGGCCTCGCGAAACCATGGTAGACTGGCAGTTCAACTACTATGTCCCGCTGCATGCTATATCACATTACAAGCTCGCACATACCTTTCCGGTAGGAGAAGAAGCAAGCTTTGAGGATATCGCAGAAAAGAGTGGCCTCTCCACTCCCTTGGTACGGCGCTTGCTACGACATGCGATCGCCAATCGCATTTTCAAGGAAGTCAGGAAAGGGGTCGTCGCACACACGGCGATGTCCAGGTTGCTCGCGGAAGACACGCTGTTTCAAGACTATGTCGCTACCGGTGAGGATACACTTCGCGCAACCAGTTACACGGTGCGTGCTATGCTTAAATATCCGGGCTCGGAAGAACCAGGGCAGACAGGCTTCTCACTGGGAGAAGGTAGCGATGACTCCTTCTACCAGATTATGGCGAGTGATCCGAGACGGGCGGAAAGATTCATGAATTGCATGATCATGAAATTACAAGGGCCCGGATACGATGTGGAGCATCTTGCTGGATACTCCCTTTGGGAAACCTTACCTGCAGGAAGCACAGTCGTCGATGTTGGCGGATCACATGGAGAAGTAGCGAGCGCAATTGCGAAGCGATATCCTTCACTGAAATTCATCGTCCAGGATCTGGAAGCTACAGTAGACGTCCACACACATCTTTCAGATCCTCTGGAAGGCCGTATCAGATTCATGGCGCACAACTTTTTCCAGCCACAGCCGGTGAAAGGCGCTGACGCATACATTCTCCGCTGGATCCTCCACAACTGGCCTGACAAATACTGCCTCAAGATACTCCGGAATCTGATACCTGCTTTGAAGACTGGAGCACGTATTTTGATCAATGAGTCGTGCTTGCCAGAGCCGAATACGATGCCAAACAGGGCGGACAGGAAGCTACGGTTTGTTGTCTCTGATCTTTACACCAATTGAGTTACTGAAGATAGGCAGGGTAAATGACACATTGATGTTGACACTTTTTAATTCTCAAGAACGCGACGAAGAGGAATGGATTGATCTGTTCCGCCGTACGGATCAGAGGTTTAGATTTGTTGGCATGAGTACTCCGGAGGGAGCGAATCTTTCTACCCTTGAGTTTGAATGGGCACCTGTATGACGAAATCTGGCATACTGTATCCTTGGAAACGAGTATGTCATCCAAATTTCTCATATCCCGAGTCTGATCTATAATGCAGAAAGATGGATAGACTCCAAATATTGTCTCAGAGGAACGAAAATATTCTGTACTTTGAGCACAACCCTCTAGATTTCCGAAAGATTTGTCCACTTGATTACCTGTCACATCCTGCATTCCTCATCTACCTTGTGTAGCGCTACCTTGCGGCTAGAAATCGACTGTATTACTGTCCGCATCCGTTTAGGGGAGGCAGGAGGGTAGCTCCCACGTAATTACCACCTCTACTCTACCCAACCTGCCCAGGTAGGTTCGGTAGGTATTACCTTAGGTAGACAACTTCACTTCCACCTGGATAGCTTCGGACTACATACATCAGACAGATCAATGAATGCATCGTGCATACTTTCATCTTGATCGTTGTGGTCGCCAGCAGACTCAGAGTCCTCGCTCCTCAAGTGCCCTTTTCAATGTACTTTGAAATGAAACAACGTGCGTCGGACTGATCATTGTATAATGCTCTCCATCCACATCGTGGATTCGTGGCGCTGTCTTCGAGAAATCGTTCCATTTGCTTAAGCTATTCTCCTTCCACTCCTGCTTCGAACTCGACACCGCAGCAAGCGGTATCGCACAAAAGACATCGATACTATCGACCATACCTGACGGCTCATAATCACGAGCCATACTCTGAAGATTATGTGCCAGGTTTGCCCAATTGGATAATTTATTTGCCGTGAGACCGAGGCACTCCAGTCGCGCAGGGTCCGAATCAGCAAGAATAGCGTCAACGACTTCATTCTTTGTAGAAAGCGCATGCATCGCTGTAGAGATAGCGCGGGCGTGACTGGAAGTGATGAGCTCGAGGAAATAGGAAAGATTGAGGATGCCTTCGACCCAATCGAGCTGTTCCATGCGCGACTTGATATGTGGTGGAAGATTAAACGAGCCAAGGAATTTGATCTCACTGTCATCTTCAGCTTTCATCGCTTTCGAGACTTCAAAGGCTAGCATAGACCCATAAGAATAGCCCGCAATTGCATATGGGCCTTGTGGTTGTCGTTGCTTAATTGCTCGATGGTAGGTTTGAGTCGCGTCCGTGATGTCGCTAAAGTATGCTTCGCCGTCGAAGCCTCGGGCGCGTAAAGCGTAGATTGGGCGATCGCTAAAGTACTCGGCTAGCGCTAAAAATACTAGGACTTCTCCGACGCCAGGGTGGATAAGCCATAACGGCGTCTTCTTCCCCCCACTTTGAAGTACCACGACAGGATCGTATGAGTGGGGGTTTTGGAGACCATCAATAGCAGAAGTCAGTGCCCGAACAGTTGGGTTTGTCATGATTGTGATTAACGGTATTTCATCAAAGCCCAACACTATTTGAAGGCGCTTTTTGAGCCGAAGCAGGTTAATGGATGTTATCCCAGCTCCAAAAATGCTGGTTTCAACCCCGATTTCCTGGCTACAAGAGCTCAAAATAAGTTTGCATTCCTTCAAGATCGTTTGTTCTGTTCGATTCGTGGGCTGGTCGTGGGTGAGGGATCTTGATTTGCGTAACAACTCGTCGTTGCGTTCTTGGAACGTCAGAAAGTCGCCTCTTCCGAACGCAGCCTGGATCTTGCTTCGTGATAGTTTTCCCAGTGTAGATCTGGGTAGCACCGATAAATCTAAAGGTAGAACGTAGGGACATACACCCATATACATTATCGTAATTTGTTCGATCCTGTCTTTGGTATTAATCCGCGCCGTAATATCGTGTGGTTCATAGGTAGGAGCATAGACTATGCACACTTGCTCGGTCGGCGAGTCCTGCGGGCGATATGCGAAAGCAAGAGTGTGGTTGGGTGTAATTCCGATGCTCCGATCATCTTCAATAGCAGTCTCAAGCCCATCGGGAGAGTGTTTTACGCCGTTGACGTTGAGGACTTCTTTAATTCGGCCGGCTAGATTCAGATGGCCTGCTTCATCGATGTAGGCTCGATCACCTGTTACGAACCATCCGTCACTGGTAAATGCGGCCGCAGTCGAGACGGGATCGTTGTAGTACCTCTTGAAGACTGAAACCCCACAGAGCTCTAGTTGACCAGGTTCATTGGTTGCTGCCATTTTTCCAGCCTCCCCTTGGACTGTGATGCGCATCTCCGTACCAGGGTTGCATATGCCAAGAGATGCGAACTGACGGTTTAAGCTGATGTCATTTCGCGGGCCCAAAGTATTATAAATAGCGCCGGCACACGTCTCTGTCATACCGAATCCCGGCGTGACGGTAATCCTCTTGGCTCCATGGGCTCTGAACATCTTGTTAATAGCATCACAAATCTCGACAACGTTAGCTTCCCCGCCCGAAGCGATGGTCCGCAAATGTGAGAAATCCAAATTGAGTATTTGGCCATCGATAGTATCAAAAGCCGATTTCAGTCTTGTGAGGAAGAAATTAGGCGCAAATGAGAAAGTCGCCTTGTGTTTGCTTAATAGCCGAAGGAAGCCATCCGGATCCGAGAGCACATCTGTGGCAGATACGAGGACTTGGTCGGCTTGGACGTACATTGCTGCGATATGGCTCTCGACTAGACTGGCAACGTGATCCAAGCCGACCCAATTGAGGAATGTATCTCCTGGTTTGAAACCAAGGCCATGACTCTTACCCAAGATTGCACTGATGACTTGCGCGTGCGTCAAGCAGACGGCTTTGGCATTAGCAGTGCTCCCGGAGGTGAGCATTAGCATAGCTATGTCCTCGCTGCGCGCTATGTCGGGATCGACCTTGTGTTGTTGACTATCGGAGCTTCTTAATTCTCTTATTTCCTCGACTGTGCGAATGTTGAGATCATTGCCTCCTTCAAACTCGTGAAGGAGACTCTGTCGAGTAATGCAAATAGGGTGGCCAAGAAGAGTCTTCAGATGCTCGATGTGCCGTTGCCTCTGCTCTCCATGACTTGTGAAGGGGGTAGAGATAGTCGGCACACACCCAGCTATTACAGCCGCCCAAAACCACTGAATGTTATCGATGTGGTCGTGAAAATGGATGAGTACTATTGAACGACTACGTATTCCTTCAATTCTTTGCAGTAAGTCCGAATAATTGTGAGCTCGCCGCAACAATTCTCGATAGCTCATCCAATTTCCATTTCCGATATTACCGGGAGGATAGAGAAAGAGACCTCTGTTCTTCTCAACGGCAGCGGTGTATAGGACATCTGATAAAATTTGAGCTGGCATTATGAAGCAATTTAGGGAGGTCAAGGAAATGGAAGAATTTCAGGTGACGGGGAGAAATAGGAAAGGCCTCTAATGAAAGTGACATAGTCCATCTACATTCGGCACTTTTGCGGACTTGTACGCCAGGTTGACCAGGGCAACTGTGGGCCCCAGACCTGCAGAGGTACATAACGTGAAGTCATTACTTAGAAGCGAACCAAACTCCGCCTTTTGAACGGTGTGAAGAAAACCTACGAATAAGAGCGCCACGTTGAGGAAATTACTTCAAACGAGCTCATGATCCAACAAAGGCCATGATCGCATTCCGTTGCAGTGACTAGCTTCAGCCGAGGCGTAAGATGCAAGGCATTGCCATCCTCGCCGCCTTACCTAGGCATTACAGAGCCAGGGTGTGCTTTTCGTGCTAGGGAGGATACGGTATTTCGAGCGCTATCCGGTGCTATTGGTTGGTGTGTCTACAAACGTCTGTTGGATGAGATCCACTGCGATGGAGTCCAATGAGAGATCGTGAACAGAAAGAATGGCAGACTGGTTTGATGTAAAAACAGACAGCGTCTCGGCTTGACTGTTCAAAATACCGTGGATAATGGAGCCTACGTGACTGCGTCCTCCAGACAAAATACCGTGGGCCCATGTCGAGGTTATTTCCGGAACTCAGCTGCCATGTTGGTGCTATCTTCAGTTACTCGAACTGCCAGCAGGACTTCTGGAGGTGGCCTGCATTTCCAGGGGTCGGATATGTGTCGAAAAGATCACAGAGAACGTCGGCCGGAAGTGAATCGCATTCCCGTGCCGCTCCCGGAGGCGGTGAAGCGTTCCGTGGACTAGGTAATTGCCACCCCTACCGTGCGGCGCATACGATACCGTATGTCTTGGACGTAGACGGTGGAGGTAGGATTCGAAACTACTCCGTACATCTCACCCGATCCAAACGACTTCGAAAAGGCGATCATTGCACCCTATAAGGCAGTCTGACTGAATCCGCTGGACTCATGTACCGGTGCGGAGCCGGCTTTTGCATTGTTGAGCCAATCATATTCAGACATCAAAGCCATCATGACAGCTGAAAGTGATTCAAACATATGTGTAGTCCATCAGCTCAATCGCCGCACCTGGGCATATGTCATGTTCATGAATCTAATCCCAGATCGCCGGTCTAATTCCTTGATGAGCTGCTTGCAATTCGGATTCGGCTCTTGACCGAAGAGACACGGTTAGAGTATGCCTCGGCGCTCTCGGCAGAAGTAAGCAAAACGGTCAGCTTCTTTCCTTGGTCTGCTTTTCTTGAAGTGAATGTCTTTTTGCAGAACGCAGCTGTTCACGTTAGCTCTGTTCTGAACTTCTGCCAAGCCTTACGCAAGTAGGGGTCCCGTCCTCTCGAGTCGAAAATCCAAGCTTATCTCCGTTGACGCCTGAATATAGCGTTTCTTGGCTAGGCTTGTCTACTCAATCTATTTGTGAGGTTTTCCGCAGGTTCTCTGGAACAGTTTGTGCCTCAAATTCATTGTCCGCAAAATTCCCTTGCCCCTCCGATATGGCTGTCTCGAGCGAGCACATAGCTTTTCTAGGAATAGGTAACATGGGTCAGGTCAGCTCTACTCCAAGCTGTGAGGCAAGCGATTATCAATGCTAAGGGTCATAAGGGTATCACAAAAAACCTAATTTCGAAGGGCAGGCTACGGGAGCAACTAGTGCTATGGAATAGAACTTATCGAGTCGCCGCAGACCACAGTACAGCCATCGGACATTCAAGAGCTACGTCGGACATTTCAGAAGCTATTGATGGATCGAGTATTGTTTGGTCGTGCCTTTCGAACCAAGAAGCTGTGATAGAAGTTTTTGGCCGGGCTTTGCAGAGGGACGTGCGAGGCAAGCTGTTTGTCGAAAGCTCCACCATTACTTCGCAGGCTACAGATAAGATTTGCCGAATGGTCGAAGCAGCCGGAGCAGACTTCATTGCTATGCCGGGTAAGTCTTCTATCCCTAGATGGCAGCAATGACAGCTAATTGATCTTTTCTTTTTCCGTGCAGTCTTTGGAGAGCCCACAATGGCGCAAAAGGGCATTCTTACGTGTGTACCTTGCGGAAAAAGGGAGGCTGTAGATCGCATTCGACCGTTCTTAATCGGAGTGTTAGTCGCACTTCTTTCCGGGTCCGTGGAAATCACAACAGGGCTAACTCTACTAGTGTTGCTCGAGCAATCGTTGATTTGAGTGGAGAACAGCCTGGCAAGGCATCACTCCTAAAGCTGCTCGGGAATACTCTCATATTGAATACCATAGAAATGATTGCTGAGAGCCATGTTTTCGCAGAGAAGACAGGTCTGGGAGTTGAAAATCTGCAGAAATTGATTGAGACCACATTCTCCGGGGGCCCGTCCATGATATATTCGAGGCGTATGAGCAGTGGTGAATATAGTCAAGGAAAGGTCAGTCTACTGAATATCATTTGGGGCACAGCTGCTTATTGCTCCTCAGCCTATGGTCAATGCTGGCCCTGCAACAGAGCTGGCAGCGCATGTTCTGGAGGCTGCGCGGGAGTCTGGCGCGCATCTGCCTGCGTATGAAGTCGCAGTCAAGCACTTAACGGCCGTGCGGGATCGCACTGGAGCGACTGAAGATATATCTGGAATTTACGGTGTCGTGAGGCTTGAAAGCGGTCTAAGGTATAGTGATTAGGGCTCATAGTCATGTGCCGCATGCAAGTGCTCTGATGTTGATAGATTTCCCTTTGCTTCTTTCTTGGACTGGTAGTGCTTTTTTAGGACGCGGTAGACTTCATATCTGGCATGGTCGATACTCTCCTTGTAGAACTGGAATACTACGACCCCGGAGTATGTCGAATAATTACATGGATACGGATCTTGAGTTGACTTCCTCCAATTTACCATGCGAGTCTCCGAGCAACGAACTGATGCTTGACCGCAGCCGGCGACTCTGGAGCCATGCGACCTCGATCTTAGGAATGTTGCCTGATGTAGGCCGTCTGTGCATCCGGGGGGGCCATCGGACCACACCCAATTTGGCATAGGGTATGTTGCTGTCTCGTCGCCTTTCACCAATACTCTACTCTATTCGTTAGAAGTACAGATGTGGCAGCCGCAACGTTGGCTTTACTCTAGTCAACTGTCTTCAGAATTTCAGCTGTCGACTGTGCCGCAAGCGGCGTGCAGCCCCGCAGAATATTGATGCAAGTTGCCCCGCAGGGTGCAGTTGGCTACCTAGAATGCTACATACCTGACGGTACATGGTTGTCTGCATCGGAAAGCACGATCGACGGGATTCCCCCACGTACTCTATCCAATAACCCTGTCTCTAGACCACGCACACATACACCCATGCACAAACACGTCAAGGGACTTACGCCGGTCCGTCATCCGATAAAGCTCGTTGGGAGCTGAGATTGGATGGTCTGCCGGGATAAGGCTGCATTGCGGAAGGCAGCGGGCCGTCCGCAAGGCATTGGTTCACCGGGTGCTAGCAGATGGGTAGAAAAAATTCCTGCCGCCACTTGTCTCGGCCATCGCACGCCTCTACTTGGCAAAGCCTACCTAGTTTCTTGGCGGTAGAGCAAGGTCAGGGGTCTCAATTTCTTGCCTTTCCTTCTGCTTCGCTTAATCGGGCACAGCACTTATCTTGCAACGCTGTGCCTTTTTCCTGCCTTCGGGGTCGGTGTATCATGCGCCT
The DNA here is from genome assembly GCA_010094025.1 of Viridothelium virens. Taxonomy (NCBI): domain Eukaryota; kingdom Fungi; phylum Ascomycota; class Dothideomycetes; order Trypetheliales; family Trypetheliaceae; genus Viridothelium; species Viridothelium virens. Next base: position 9,969 of record ML991784.1, read on the forward strand.
CAAAGATTACTTTTATCTTTTTCTACGGCTGCTAGACATTTTGGCCAATCGCACTCCTCTCCCATTTCTTTGCTAACGCGAATCTTTGTAGCTTCGACATGAGCTTTGTTCATTCCCTACTTCTCATGCTGAAGTGCCTTGACTACAAATCCACACAGATGCAGATATGCAAGCTTGGTCCAGTCTGGCGGTTCTCGTTTCGACAAATCGTTTCATATGTCTGGATATCCATGTCCTCCAATTTCAGCTCAATGTAGATCAACGAGTAATTGACTGCCGATACTCTATTCCTTTTCCGGCGCGTGAATTTTGAGCAGAGTGCTCTTGCATATCATGTCTGGTTCGCTCGGAGCAGAGGAAGGCAGCCACTTGACCTATTTCATATCCAACTGCAGAAACAAGCGTACACGGCAAGTACGCCATCAATGCATGGATACAATAACACTGCGGCGCAGCGAATGGTATGGAGCGCAGAAATCTGCAGTTGCCGCCGCCTTGGCCTTCCTCCTTCACGTACTCTACAGAGTTGCCGCAGGCCTCTTACTAATTTGCAACGCCGTGCTTTCACTTGCTTTCTGAGGCCATAGAAGTCCTCAAAGATCCTCTATTCTATTTCTTTACCTGACATATTTTGAACACTGCACGCTAGACAACGTCAGCAGACATGGAGGAAAGTCGTTATGTCACTACCATTGCTGTGGGTATAGTGATGGCAACCCTGGCTTCGATTGCTGTGGCCCTACGTTTTCGCGCACGCCGTGTACGCAAAGTTTCCTTCAAAGCCGATGATTACGCTGTTGTCATTGCTCTGGTAACAATACAAAGGAGGTCACCCGGAGGAAGCGATGACTGACCATGAATCAGATCTGTCTGTTGGGACAATGCATTTGCAATCTCGTTGGTGAGCCACAAAGAACCTCTGGCGTGACCACACACCCCACAGTGCGGACTTTTGACGTATACTGTAAGGAGCGATCGTCGGTAGGATGGGAACGCACTACTCCCTTTCGCATATGGATCCTTCTGACACTGTCGCACTTCAGAAGATGATTCTCCGGTCAAAGGTAAGATGGCATCCGCCAGCTCTACCGTAGCAATGGTGCTCACTATCTTGTGCAGGTCATTTGGTCGCTGAATGTCCTGTGTTCCCTTGGGCCTGGCTTTGTTAGAACGAGCGTGATCCTTTTTTATCAGAGAATATTCATCGAAACTCCGTTCTTGATGGTCTCTTGGACAATTTTCGCGCTAAATGCTACTTGGACACTCGGCTTCTTCCTCAGCAATCTCTGTAAGTTGCTTGCGCAAGCAATGAAGCTAGTAGGTACTAATAGATCCAGTATCCTGTGTCCCAATTTCTGGAAATTGGGCCGTGGGGCTTCCTCCATCCAGCTGCGTCGACTTTCTCATGCTATTTAAGTCCATGGTAGTCTCGAGCGTCATCCTTGATGGCGTAGTTCTTATGCTACCATGGTATCCGCTGTGGAAGCTTAACATGCCTACGATGCGCAAGGTTGTTGTCTCTGGTATCTTACTCCTTGGTGGCTTGGCGGTGCTCTTCAGTATCTTTCGCGCCGTTGCAATGTTTGATGCCTTAGTACCAAATCCTGATACTACATGGACCCGTGCGCCTGCATTCTACTGGGCAACGCTCGAGACTGGCATGGGTACCATAAGTGCCTGTCTGCCGACGCTCCGACCTTTAATGAGCAAGCCGGGTCCCGAGAGCATGGTCAGGAGTCTACACCGAAAGCTTCGTCGTACTCTATCAAGGACGAAACTCTCGCAAGACTCGAACTCTATGGAGCATTTCCCAAGAGAGAGTGGCGAATCCGGAGAGAAGTCGTTCCGTACAATGGAAGCTCAAGGACCGTTAGTGTATGATGGACCCAGGTCGACGGCGTACGATCGAGCAACCCGCATCGAGGCGGGGCAAAACGAAGATTTGCCCACTTCTTCCGAGGCTATCGTGGTCAAGTCTACGTTTCAATCGTATTGACAAGAGACGAGAACGTTGAACAAATAGCTAAGCTCCTGGAGATCGGGTCGAAGACTTTCGACATAACTTGGTTGCTGCCCAAGCAAAAAGAAAAGTCGTTTTCTGTTTTGCTATACAGTCTATGTTCCAATGGTGATGAGCTGGTGGTATACTTAGGACTCAAGCGCGCCTAGTGCCATTGATCTTTTTCTCGTAAGGTCTTTCGCTTGTCCAGACAGTGTAATTGCATAAAGCCTCAGAATTTAGCACTCCTAGTGTTTTAGTTTTCAAATATCAGGATGGCTCGAAAGGATTGTGTTGAAAAGCACATATACCTGCGATTTAGGCACCCCGATGCTAGCTCTTTTTCTCCCGAGCACAGCTCCTTTCGACGTGAGCTATGACCTGCTCAGTTTATCAGGGATCAACCAAAACTAAGAAAGGATCACCTAAGATTGGACGAGGATTAGACGCAAGGTGAGTAACGTGCATTGCACCGATACAGGCAGCAAGCGTGTAGGCAATGAGACGGCTCACAACTCCGGTCCCATGCGAGCGGCCTAGGTAATTCTGTTGGCGCTTTAATGTAAGGGCTCACTGGGCTCTGCGCGCTTTCGCCCTTCGGAACACAGCCGTGTCCGCTCGACTGGGAACGGCCAATACAACTGGGTACCTAATGTACGCATCCATCGGCGCTAAGAGAGGCACCTGACAATACGGCAACTTGAGAGGGCTCGCTGCAGAACTAGGCAACAGCTGCAAGAACCAACAGAGCATTTCCCCCTGTAGCTCGGGGTTGTTGACCTCTGTTTTGGATGACACTGCCGTCTTCTTCGCTAGCTATTCTAGAACGTCCTCCGATACAGGACAAGTATTTAGGCGTGAGAGGCTCTTGAAGAGTGTGCGAGTTGACAGAATTCAACAGCAGACGATTTTGCTCTCGTTCAGAAACATCACCTTTCAGTAGATGCAATGACCAGCAAATGGTTCAATCCTCCACCTCCGGCATTCACGTCTTTCATTACCTCCGATCCAGCGTCAGAATTTCCTGCTGAGCCTAACCGCTATGTAAGAATGGTTTCTTAACCCAAGTCACAAACCAAGATTAATGCATCTGCTTCTTTCAGGTTCTCTATGTCCACTATGGCTGCCCATTTGCTCATCGAACCAACATCGTGTACCACTTGAAGCGTCTTCAGTCCTTGGTCGGATTCAGCGCGGTCTCCATTCATCGCGATGGGGACAACGGGTGGGGTTACGATGGAAGCTCTGGCTCTGATAGCGCAGATCCTATCTACGGCTTCAAGAATCTCCGGCAGCTCTACGAAAAAGCCGACCCTGAGTACAAAGGCGGCTATTCAGTACCGTTTATTTTTGATCGTAAAAAGGAAACGATCGTGAGCAATGATAGTAGCGATATTGTTCGGATGCTCTCCACTGCGTTTGACAGTAACCTGGACCCCGACCTGCGGGAGGAGAACAAAGCTGGCGGAGGCCTTTTGCCTGCACCTTTGAAGGCAGAGATTGAGGAATTGAACGACTGGGTCAACGAGGACGTGAGCTGGGGCGCCTACAAGTGCGGCTTTTCTCAAACGCAGGAACATTACGATGAGGCTATGACCGCTTTGTACAAGGCGCTCGACAAGCTGGAGGAGAGATTGGCAGAAACAAAATTCTTGTTTGGAGACCATATCACAGAGGCGGATGTCCGGTAAGAAGAGCGAAGATCTTGAAGTACCGGCAATGAAGCTCAGAATCTGCGATAGCTTGTTCCCGACGATAGCGCGATTTGACATGGCGTATGTTACGGTCATGAATTGCGACTGGAAACAAATCCGATATGATTATCCAAATCTGCACCGCTGGCTCAGACATTTGTACTGGGAAGTTGACAACGATGCCAAAGATGCATTCAAAGGAACGACCCATTTCGATATCGTAAGTCCCATCAAATCAGTCTTGCTCTGACGATGCCTTTGGATCCAGATTAATCCCCAAAAATTATCACGCATGTTCTCAACGCTAGCTATATTGCTGACCCAAAAAATAGTTCATGGAAGGATACGCAAAGTCCGCGATGAGATTGAAGCTTGTGCCTTGGGGTCCTAAAAAGCCGATATTGCCATTGAGTGATTAGATCTAGGTGAAGCGTGTCCCTTGCGGTGGCGTGACTCTGGCCGAGAAGTCATGCAGGATATACAACACGAGTGACGAGTCACAAGTGACGAATGGATCATGGCGTGCGTAGATGAATAGAGAGGGCTACCCGAGCATGAAAGTAGAACAAGCTTTAGCACACTCAAGCCATCCTTGCGCTTACTGCAAATGAATGATTGGTACCTTGACTTCTTGGTGCCGAGGTCAAGTCACCAATATTTAGCGCTCTCGTCGGTTCTCCCGGTGATGACGAATAGAGATATGCGTCCCAAAGGCGCAGTAGGTACGTGCTCGAGGCAGAGGAAGGGGCACTGCTTTCCAGGATCTAAAGTAGGCGAATTCCGAATTTTCCCTTTGAAATCAGGCTGGACGATGACTGCATTTGCGCGAGGCTGAGATGCGTTGGGTTGAAGCTGAAGGTCACCGGAAGTCTGTGCATGCCTCAAGACGCCGATTAGTTTTGCAGGCTCCGGAGAGTCGTGAAGGTTCCTTGGAGCCGGACCCAAATAACTTGGGACGTACAGACTATACAAAGGAATGAAATTCTAATCACCATCTTCTCTGTAAAGTCGGAATGATGGAACAAACGCTCGAGCAGCTACGACAATTCGCCGTCGATGCAGACACAGCTAGTAAGAGAAACCTCTCACTTGCATTGAGAGAATTTTCCTATGCTCTGGAGTCTCCAGAAGACACGACAGCAAGAATCACTTCCTACGTAGGCTTTCCCGAAGCCATTAGCTCTTGCTCGCAAGCAGTCCGAGCCACTCACGTAATGATTAGATCCTCGAGGCGGCAGTTGTGCGGACCGGTATTGACGTAAAATTGTTCAAATGTCTCGCAAATAGTGAAACTCCTCTGCGTGTCGAAGATCTGGCTTCGGAAAGTGGGATGGAAGCCGATTTCGCTGGTAAGGATGGTACAAATCCTATGAGAAGTCGTCTCCGCTGAAGCAAGATCCACAGGCAGATATCTGCGATGTCTGGCATCCTTTGGATACATCGACGAACCCTCAAGTAACATGTTTGTAGCAAACAATGTCACAAAAGCAATAGACGATCCAGGAAGGCAGGCAGAGATTATCCACTAGTAAGTCCATGTAACTCCAATTCTCCATTTTCAAGTCTTCGAACCCAAGCCTCAGCCAGGCTGTGTTTCCTGCCTTGCAAACCTTCTTACTTCTTCTGGGGTGGTAGCTTCGACACCGTTGGTCCAGCAATTTGCGCTATGCCTGAGTTTCACCGGATCCACGGCTATACCAATCCGCCCTCTGCAACCAATTGCCCTTTCCAGCTTGCGTATCAGACCTCAAAGTCTGCATTCGAATTTATGCCAGAGCTTTCGCAGTACAGACTCGATGCATTTCACACATACATGAGCACCCGTACAGCCAACGCCAAATCCTGGCTTTCGGTATATCCATTTGCTCAGGAGATTGATGAGAGTGGTCCAAGCGATGTAGTCTTCGTCGATGTAGGCGGCGGAGCGGGACATCAGTGCGTTGAACTTCGAAAGGCTTTTCCAGAATTGCAAGGAAGGGTCATTGTTCAGGATCTAGAGTATCCGATTAACAAAAGGCTTCAACACCCGGGCGTGGAGGGAATGGTACATGATGCATTCAAGAAACAGCCTGTGAAAGGTTCGCAAGATACCCCTCTCCCGCCTTAGCTAATGCTCGCGCCACGCTGCACGACGCAACAGAGTTTCCCAGATGAAAAGACTGACAGCGGATGCAGGTGCACGTTTCTATTATCTCCGCGCTGTACTTCACGATTGGTCGGACGAGGCCTGTGTCTCCATGCTCAGTAACCTCAAACCCGCCATGGATCTTCAATCGCGCATCTTGATTGACGAACAAGTCCTGCCAGACCAAAGCGTAGACCGGATCGCGGCGGGCATGGATCTCACGATGATGGCATGCTTTGGTAGCAAGGAACGCACTGAAAGCCAATGGAAAAATATGCTGGACGATGTAGGGCTGTTAATCGAGCGCCAACGGCGCTATGAAGGTCGCGTGGGGTATGAGACCGTAATGACCGTCAGGAAGAAGGAATTGTCATGAACGGAGGACTCTCTCCGGAGTTCTGTACACAACCAGGAAATTCATGCAAGTGGCTCGTGCGTCTGTTTTCGTACAGCAAACAGGCTGGTGGTTGATAAATTATCCTATCAAGGCGGTGGGCCGATAGAGCCATTTTTACGATCGCTTAATAATCAGTAAGACTTGTCAGCTCTACTAGTACACCGATGTTTAATTATTATTACTTGAAATGCAAAGGTGATAAGATATCAGTCACTAGGATCGAGTAAAGGCTGGTCCAGCCTGCAAGGAAGGTGAACAGAAGTGGCAGATTACAGACTCTACCTGTTCGACTAAGAAATGTCCTATTTTGACACGGCCACCATATCCAAAAACTTCATCTTAACTGATTTGGTGATTTGATATTTGCTTATTTAGTGATTCACTCTACAAATTTTGTATAGTCTTCTACAGTAGCTTTCATATGGCCAAGAATCCAAGAACTTAAGGAGTGTTTTAGACTCTTAGAGCTCCAGATTTGATCTTTTTTTTCTGTCCAGAATCCATCTGTAAAGGATTGGTTGTGATAGCGTGAAAGATATAGACTTCTAAAATGTAAATAGTTCACGTGTAGCTTCTAACTAGATATTTAGCAGTATGTACAGATCGGGGATTCTAACTCCATTCTGCCATTCTTCTAATTGGTTTAATTATAAAAACACCAGCTTGTTATTCTCATCTGTTCTTTTATATCTATTAATTGCTCGATATCTATTGAAATTTTTGGAAAAGAGTTTATATTCTTAATAGTTTAAATTTAATAGTGGATATTAAATCACCAAGTCGGTGAGGAATTCGACACGCATTGATTAAGCCGAAGTGCGCAATGACCTTGCCATACACCCAGCCAGGCTAGCAGCCTTGGCCCGACGACCCAGCAAAATTACGCCCAGCTCAATGTTGGCTTAAATTTGGCTTGGGCTTGCTGCGCTCAGTCTGGCTCAAGTCAGTGCTTAAATATAAGCTAGAGCTAGATAGCTTAGCATGGGGTGTGGACACAGGGTCGCGTAGCCTACGACAACTCAATTCAAAGTCGCGGAAGTGGTCTTAACGAATGCTTCCTTTTTCTTGCCTTTTCTCCTAGGCCGAGCGTAAGAGAGGTGGAATATTTGGTAAAAACCTGTGAAATTACCTTCTGAGGCTTTGTACAAACCAATGTGCGCCGCATCACGTGACCGAAGATTGTACATTCACAGAACTTCTGACAGCGCACCTCCTCTGCTCTATTGACCATTAAATAGTCGCTTTATCGCGTCGTTTTGGTACGCTTCGAGGGGCGACTAGGGTTTGATGCTAGAGAAGGACGCTTTGCTCGGGCAGGAACTTGACCATCGGGTGAGTTGGCACTATCGTTCGGCGAACGTGATATTGAATTAGAAGTCAAAGCTGGTTCCGCATCCCATTGACTCGGATTGTTTTCGCTCTCGATTTGGTCTGCGATGCTATTTGCCAATCCAATTGCCTCATCCCTTTGCTCCTTAGCCCAGTCTCGTAGGTTCCTGAATGCGGCTGTTCCTCTTCGGAAGGTCTCAATGTCCCCGGCCATTGCCCAAGAACCAATGGGGTACGTGTAATACTTTTGTCGATTACTTGTTTGAGTAGTGTAGACAGTATATATTGAAAGCGCGGAGTAGAGATAGACTGACGTAATGGTGTGCGCATTGTTGTCGAAATTTGCTTCGTTTGTCCCATATGAGCGAAGCTGATGCTGCCCTCTTTCACCTAATGCGCCGTCATAAACACACTGTCGTTGTGCTACCCGTATGGTGCCGTCGAAACCCTTTAGATGAAGAAAAAAGTTCGGTGCAATAGGATGTGTTTCTAGGGAGGAAGGAATGATTGTCCGATAGAGCCTGTCCCGCACTCGACGATCAAGCTGCTCGGGGGGTGCGCCATCATATAGGTCAGGATTGCCCGGTGTGAGAGGATAATCGATCAGACTTTGAAAGTTCGCAAACTTGACTTTACTAGAAAAAGTATAGGCCTCTTGGGTACTGCCTTCAATGGTGTTGACTACGTTCCTTGAAACGTGGTCCTCGTCTGATGACTTTGCTGCAACATACTGAAACTCTTCGAACTCCTCATCTGTATATCGAGATGGCGAAAGAGAAGATCGACGTTGTTCTGCTCTCTCTTTGATCTCTTCTATATTCTTCGGTTTCTCAGGCCTTCGACCATCTGGATATTTGTAAAGGGGTGGGAAAATCCCATTGTCAACAAGGATCTGTTCGAAGTTACGAGAATAGGGGCCGGTGCTTTCAGTCTTTGCGGTAATGGTAGCGTCTGTATTCTTCGAGACCGATAGACGGTTTGTTGGTGGCATTGTAGAGTGTTCGAGAGGGTTAATAGGTTCTAGATACTAAATGAGATTAGCATTTAAATGTATTTATGACATCTGATTATGCATACCCCTCTTAGATCAGACGTGTCTGGTCCACCCAGTTTGGAAAACCGTTTAAGCTCCTCAAAATCGTCCTTTGAGTATTTATTCAATATCTCAGATATGGACTGCTGGCCTTTGGTCCACTTGGTAAGAAGGCTTCGAGTGAGAGGCCGGCGAAATCGTCGATATGGTGGTGGGCCATTGTTAGGCTTGTTGTTTCTGCGGTTCAACTCTTTCAATGCGCGTTTGGTGAGCCAGATCTTGGACGGTTTATCCCAATAACTTGATGGCGGCTGAGAGTCTCTGTGATTGAGTTGGGAACGCCGCTCCGTACATCGGAGTATGTGTAAATCAGACATTCTGACAAAGCGCCGCGCCAGAGCTTAAGTAGACGGTGTTCAGTGTTTTTTAATTCTTGCCTTTGCTTTCCATATTCTGAGGCGCGGAACTTTGTTCAGAGACATTTTCGTCTGAATGGGCGGTGACATCAAGAATGCGCGAAACTGCAGAAAATCGTGGTATATTTAAAGCACCAAACAAAGGCACAGGGAGACAGCTCAGACTCAAAGGAGAGGAATGTTTGGAATGGCTGCAAGCGGACTGATTTCTCGCGTCGCATCACCGCATATTAGTCCAAAATATTTTACGCGATACCCGATCTGCCTTAGCCAATGCTACGGGCATGCCGCCTTACAGTAAGGTACCTGAGATATACGACACCCTTAATTTTGGAAAGGCCGCAGACACAGCTTCCCCACTACTCCATACACTTTAAATAGACTCTCTCTCTCCAGGTAAAGAAAAAGTGTCCGATTTTGCCACGGACCATCACCACCCCAAGACCGTTCGTTATCAGCGAATTTCGGAGGAAGAAAGAAATTAAAAACGAATTCATCATAAATACAATCATTACTACAAGCGACTACATAATATTGGTAAAGCAAATGGCCAAATAAACCAATGTTTAAAAATCGAATTCGATGAGATAAAAGGTCTTGGGGTGGTGGCGGTCTGTACCAAAATCGGACACTTTTTGTTCATCTGGAGTGACTCTCTTTACTTAAGCGCTCTAGACCAACAAGAGACCATGCCAAACCCCTATCCTTTTACATGATTGCTACCGATATCTAAAGCCAGCAGTGAGGCTGTCCTAGCCGTGGGGGGCAAGAGGTAGTGGAAGGCTGAAACGTTCAGATGGATATAGAATAGAAGGAAGAGCTTCGCACTGAGTTACTTACTAAGAGAGGTTGAGATAAAGCTGGTGAGGTTGAGAAGAGGGATACGGGTATTCAGGCGAGTGTTCCGGAGGAGACGCCATTCATCAAGAAATAATGAACATCCCGAGGTAGAAAACCAAATTGCGCGGCTACACAGATTGAGAAACCCATCGATGTCCATTTGTTTCTCTAGGTAGTTGAATCGGCGGTCGTGGTCTAGGATATCAAAGCAACACGCAGTATTCCGTCCTTCACCGAATCACAGTGTCACTCTCATCTACTCCATGCAAGCTCTCCAAGATCTTACTACCCCCAAGTAACCCCTGTCTACTTCTCCCACCTATTTCTTTCGAACCCTTCGGCTCACACCACACTTCATGGAACTTGATGCTCGCATCGCTCGTGGCCACGACCACACACCCCTCACTCCTCGTCCCCTTTCCCCAGATATCACCCTCCTTCCCCTTCCCCTTCCCCTTTCCTTTACCTTTCTCATCCCTCCCCTTCCCCTTCCCCTTCCCTTTCTTCCCCCCACTCCCCGCCGTCATCCCCGTCCCAGGCCCGCCCGGATACCCCACCACACACAACGCCCTGCACTCATCCCACCACGGCACCGCAACCACCTGCTCACATCCGGGCCAGCGAAACACCGCCAACCTCACACTATGCTCCGGACAACTAGCAAATCCAAAGCTGGCGCAGATCTCCCGCCGAGTTGTCGCCCAGAGCAGGCCCGTCACCTGCGCCGCGCAGTCGATGCGCGCGAGCGTCGCGCCTGACCGCGTCTCGAAGAAGTGGATGCAGCGGTCGTTGGAGCCGCCCCCGGCTGCGAGCAGCGAGCTCGACCACGGCGCGAAGGCGAGCGCTTTGATGGCGGCTTGGAGACGGAAGGTGTGCGTTTGGAGGCCTGGGCGGAGGGCGAGGACGGCGCCGTGGCCGGGGATGAGGGTGCGGCGGGTGGGAGTGAGGCCGAAGGGTGGAGTGGTGGGGAGGCTGCTGCTGGTGGGATGATGATACGTGGAGAGCGGGCTCGAGGGGGTGGAGTCGGTTGAGCCGTCTGTCTTTTGGGAGTGGGGTGCTTGGTGGGATGCGAGGATCTTGCGGATTTCGAAGAGGCAGCAGGTGTTGTCGTTGCCGCCGGTGGCGAAGAGGTGGCCGGAGGCGGACCACGCAAGGCCGCAGATTTGCTGATCATGTACGGCGAGGCGAGCGATGAGATTCATGGCGCCGGGATAGCCGAATAGATTGCGGTCTCGCTCCGAGGGCCATTCGATTTTGTAGAGATAGACGTGCCCGACTTCATCGCCAACGAGGAGCTCTTCGTGGTTCACGAGAAGAGCAGGATCTCGTGCTGAAGGACCTTTGACTGGTATGTTATTGAATGCGACGCAGGAGACTGGGTGTGGTTGGTCAGAGTCAAATCGGGGTTCATCGTCGAGCGGACTCCAAAGAGTGACACGTCCGTTGGCGCGTCCGATCGCGAGGATTGCCTGGCCTCCTTGAGTCGATGAGAAAGAGAGGGAGGTGATGTGTGCATGATGATTGGCGTTACTGTTAAGACCTGGTGGGGAATTGACGCCTTCGGACTCGGACCAGAGATAGACTTGGCTCCCGAGGCCTACGGCGAGGCACTTCACAGTGGGAGAGTAGGAAAGTAGAGAGCAGTAATAGTCGTCACGGAGAGAGGGGGCATCAAGAACTGTATTATCTCTATCAGTAAGCTTAGGACAATTAGGCGATTGAGATACGTATCTGAACGGAATGATTGGAACTTGTCGCTGCGTTTTCCGAACACGGTTTGGACCTTTGGAGGATCTTGTGTCAGCGAGTACTAGTTACTGCGAGACTCCGGTACGAACAGTTTCCGACGTCTTCTTTAGTCCATTGGCTATCCCGCCAGATCGGCTGCACATAATCTGGACGGTAGGCTTGAGGGCTACCAACGGGTGAGGCCGATGATGAAGGTGAGCTAGAGGACAGAGGAGGGCTCGAAGGCGGACTCAGAATTTTACTGTCTCTATCAACGTCAAGCGCCAAAGCAAGCCGCCTCTCATGCGCGTCCAGGTCAGCCGTGGCATCGGTTCCAGATAGAAATTGGGAAGAATATAGCGGAGCGTTTGTTCCACTTGCTAAACGCCCGCCGCGCCCATCTAAGACTCCAGTGGGATGATCGGAAGCAGCGCTACTCCCTCCTACATTCCAAATAGTTCCTTGGCTTATAATTCGTTGGCCAGTTCCTTGATGCAATCGGTTGAACCCTATCGTGCTTGGAAGAGTGGGGAGGCCGGCGGGTACTGAGTGACGCTGTGTTCGAAGTTGCCGGTGTTGCTCTGTCACTAACGGTACATTGCGAACAGGAGGAGTGAATGGGTCCCGGCCAACGTTCTGTCTGTAGAGGATTTTTTCGTTATCGTTAAGCTCAAATAGTCGCTTGCTTAGGTGTAGACTGTTTCGAGCGTCTGTTGGGGATCTGCGACCCGGGATGAAACGATCCGAATACTGACGGACTAATGATGATGCTGTTGAGCGTGTCCAGTGGCCATCAAAATCATCTTCCGGTAGCATTCCTCCAATGATATTGTCAAACAATCCACCACGCCCGACCGTTCGTCGCCGCTGGGTTGTTTCGATACGTGCTTCAGATGGGCCCACTTCTGCATAGGCTTCAAGAACACACCGGCGCACACGACGCAAGTAACAATGATGCCGAGCAGAAATACCCCTAGCAGGATACGGAGCAACGCCCGACGGTTCTCAGGTGATGCAACAGCCATCAGAGACCCATCGAGAGCAGGACGAGCGGGCTTCACCAATTGTGATGGAGAATCGTTTAGTTTTGAGAGCGATGAGTGACGAACCTGTTGGGTTAGTAATATCGCACTGAGATCTGAAAAAGAGAAGATATGTAGGGAGCGACAAGGAACCTTCATGCATGCTGAGATGGGACATCTTCACTGGTGAGCCTAAAAGCATCCGCAAAAGGCAACAGCCACTCGAAGCATCGGACCGTCACGCTTACTTCGACACCTACACCAACGGGTATTTCGCCAAGCATCATCGCGACCGCTGCTTTTGATAACTTCGGTTGAAAAGATTGATCGTTGGATCTCCATACGAAGCGTTGCGGAGATGGCAAGTGTGAGCGAGGAAATCGCCGGCTTCTTGAAGGTGTTGCTGACGCGTCGGAACAGCACGGTGTATCACGACCAGCAGTAGCAGCCGTAAAGTCTGAGCAGGCGCGTCGCCAAGAGCTGGCAGAGATCGAGAAGTACAAGAGCCTATCGGAACTCGTCAATAAAAAGGTAGAGGTTCTTGTACATCTTGCAAGACAATTAATGATGGTTGACCGAGTGTGTAGAAAGCGGAGAATGATCTCTCTCTGGATGCGCTCGACCTCACAACAAAACTAGTCTCGCTGAATCCAGAATACTATACGCTATGGAATTATCGACGTCTGATACTGCTACGGCTGTTTGAGCAGGAACAAGGAAACGGAGGGTCTACAGGATCTGAAGCGACGGATGCTCTTTCGCCCCGTCAACAAGTAGTGGAAGAACTCATCACCGCAGATCTCCAGTTTCTAATTCCTTTATTTTTCAAGAACCCAAAATGCTATTGGCTCTGGAATCATAGGGATTGGCTTCTCCAACAAGCTCAAGCCCAATTACCTCCGGTGACTGCCCTCAAACTATGGCAGGGCGAACTCAGCTTAGTTGGCAAGATGCTGAGCCTTGATAGCCGCAATTTTCACGGTTGGGGCTATCGGCGGACCGTTATTGCCAAATTAGAGCAGCTTCAAGATACGAATATGGCTGAATCGGAGTTCGAGTACACCACGAAAGTCATTAAAGCTAGCCTGTCCAATTTCTCGGCCTGGCATTATCGTGGCAACCTTATTCCACGCTTATTGGACAGCTGTCAGGCAGATAGTACAACTCGCCGCAAAAGGCTGAACGATGAATTCAAGTTCATCGAGCAAGCACTGTGGACGGATCCCTATGACCAATCTCTGTGGGGTTACCACCAGCTCTTAATTCTGAATATTGTGCCTACGGCGGGGCGGCAGTCATTCGTATCGGATCTAACAAATTCCGAACGTCTTGATCTACTCGAACGTGAATTCAAGGGCACACGGGACTTGTTGGAAGGCGCTGAGAAGTGCAAATGGATTTACCAAGCTCTTCTCCAGTACGCCGAACTGTATCTTGAGCTCGATGCCAGCAATCGATTGTTTACCACACAAGACCTACGACATTGGCTTGACCAGTTGAAGGAGTTGGATACTCTACGCACGGGCAGATGGAATGACCTGGAAAAGAAGCTCAATTTATAATCAAAAAAAGTCTACGGTCTATCATTCTATGTTATGCCGCCTTCGGACAACTTGGTAAGGTGGACTCACCCATTACCAGAACGAAAGGGTTTTTCAGCAAACGGCCTTCTTAGCAGCAAACTCGTTGACAACACCTGTTGCGCCACCGCTCCATTTTCCGACTGAGTTTCTCCGAAAGCCTTCACGTCTGCCACCGCAACATGTAGATGGAATGTTTGCGGAAGATGAACGGTCCTTTTCCGTCCCATCTGCTTTCGTCGACTTTTACCTCTGTCTTCTCTTGGGTATTGCCCACTTTGGGGCTCTCACCAGTGACGTGGTAAATCTGGACATCTCCAGCAGTAACGCCTTCCAATGGTGTCTCAAAGTCTCTACTGTCGTGAATGTTCACAACAACCATGCTCACTATTTTGTCTTCGTTGATTGTTGCACTCACATCCAAGAAAGGCGTAGCAACCGTCCCACGGATCCATTCAGGCTGAGTCGGGCCCTCATACTCAGGACAACGGACATTGACCGCCAGAAGATGGCCTCGCATATATCTGCTGAACAGGCACAGCGGCCACCACGTCGTTTGCTTGACAAGACCTTCGGCAGTAGTTAGAAGCGGCGCAATGACGTTGACGTTTTGCGCGATGGTGGCCATTCCAATATACTTCGATTGACGCACGAGGACGTTCAACCAGACACCGACTGCGAGAGCATCAGAAAGGGTGTACCTTTCTTCAGCACCCTGCTCACCTAGATATTATTAGTCCAGATCTTGTCGCGCAGCTCAGTGATAATCTACCTGGAGCCCTGTCCGGCATCCACACATTCCATTCATCAAAACATATTGTCTGTCTCGGTATCGTATGCGGCACGCCGTTCTCAATTCTTGCCAAGTCAATGAACCCGGCCGCCATCTCGATTGCCCTCTCAGCCGATAAGGGTGCTGTTACGTTTGGAAAGTGCTCCTCCGATCCCGTATATATATGGATACTGTGCATCGCAATCAAGCTGGCCGTCGTACTTCCCCCAAGGTCGTGCAAACTCCACCTTACACATTCCTTCAGCACATACACATCCCAGCTCGAATACCCCGTCTCTCCACACAATACCAGCTCTATACTCGGATCCAACAGCTTCAGCGCCTTCGCCCACTGATACGCTTTCGTCGCATACGCCTCCTTGCTCATCTGCTCCACCTGCCACGGGCCCCAGACCTCATTCCCCAACGCCCAGTACTTGACCCCCCATGGCTTCTCCCGCCCGTTCTGTCTCCGAAGATTCGCATAATACGTGTTCTGATCGGAATTGCAGTATTCGAGCCACGCCAACGCCTCATCTAGCGTCCCCGTCCCAAAGTTCAGACATAGGAATGGTTGTGCGCCGACCTTCTCGCACCAGAGCATGAATTCATCCGTACCGAAGGCGTTGGACTCGTACCCGGCCCATGCGAGAGACGGTCGTGAGGGACGCGAAGAGCGCGGGCCGATTCCGTCTTGCCAGTGGTAGGTGGCGGTGAAATTACCGCCGGGGTAGCGGATTACGGGGACGGAGAGCTCGCGGAGGGCGGAGATGACGTCGGTGCGGAAGCCGTGGGAGTCGGAAAGGTGAGAGTCTGGGTCGTAGATGCCCTTCACTGTTGATCAGTAGGGGCTGGAAAAGCCGAGGAAACGGGCGATGACGGACACCGTAGATGCAGCGGCCCATATGTCTGGGAAGCAGGTGAGTACTGTGAGCACTTGCGGACAGAAACTACTTCAGCATCATACTCTGTGAAGCCGCCATAAATATTGTCGTTGATCTTGTTTAATTTGTTTACTGCATTGATATAGATGTATGGCTGCTGCTCCTCCGTCAACTTCGTGAAGGAAGTCATATTCACTGTCTGATATTCTGAAAAATGGCAGACGCCGACATCAAGCTATTAATACCTGAATTCACGAACCCCGTCAACAATTTATTTCGCTTTCAACGCTTAGCAAAAATTACTGTCCATCACGTGTAGCGGGGTGTAGAGGGGCATCTTCAGTTCCCTGACTCGAAATGATTGGTGGAGAAACTTCATTTTTCCAGTCCGCCTTGCCATGCGACGAGCTCAATTTCTTCCCAAAATCAAATCTAACCCAAATCGCATCTAATTGCTTTTTGTAGTCCGCGGCCTCGGCTCTGCCGACCCTGTTTCTCGATCTGCCAACGATAATGATTGGCGAAAAGGTGGCGCCAACGCCCAGGAACTCCCCAGACATGGAGCTTGACGAGGGTCATTGCCGATTTAGTTCCCCGCATGGAGATTGTCCGTGGAGAGAAAAAGTGCTTGGTGCAGGGACGGCACATGGCATGTGGATCCTATAAGATGGGCATAGAGCTTTTGGCAAATCTCGTTCAATCTCGTCTTTGCTGTTGCTTTCACTGAGTGGCAAGGGAGAAAGAATTCAAGTCAAGATGCCTCAATTGCCCCCAAAATGGTACCAGGTGAGTCGATAGACCGATGGATAGATTGATATGCGTTAACAATGATACTCTCTAGTTTCTGGTTTCCATGTTTGCCTCTCTTGGATCCATCCTTTACGGTTACGATCTTGGTGTCATTGCTGGAGCCATCGCATCCAACAATTTTGTCGCCAAGTTTAATGCTTCCGACAATGAGACGTGAGCTGGCTTTTCAGAAACTGGAACCTCTGAATCCCAAGAAACTAATTTTGGCAGTGGCGCTGTTGTTTCCGTCTTCACTGGTGGTGCCTTCTTTGGCGCTGCATTCGCTGGTCCCGTTGGTGATTGGCTCGGACGAAGATGGACAATCATGATGGGTGCGATCATCTTCTGTCTTGGAGGTGGACTTCAGACCGGCGCTCAAAATCTTGGATACCTTTATGCAGGTCGCGCGATTGCCGGACTTGGGTAAGCAAGACTGTACAGAAGTTCTTTGAAAAATCCGCGAGAACTCATCACGATATTCAGTGTCGGATTTTTGACTATGATCGTTCCGCTGTACCAGGCTGAGCTGGCACATCCCAGTATACGTGGTCGCGTAACTGCCCTACAGCAATTCATGCTTGGTGTTGGTGCGTTGGTTGCATCTTGGGTCGCCTTCGGCGCTTGGGATTTCCCCGACAGCAGCAGCAAGCAATGGCGCCTTCCTCTCGGTATCCAGATTATCCCTGCTGGTATCTTGGCGCTTTTGATTTTGCTCTTCCCTGAATCGCCTCGTTGGTTGATTGACCACGGTCGTCCCGAAGAAGGTCTCCGTACGTTGGCCCGGCTACATGCTCATGGTGACGAATATGACCCATGGGTCAAGGCCGAGTTTGAGCAAATTCAGGACATGATCACGTTCGAGCATGAGCATGAAGCTAAGTCGTACAAGGAATTATTCACGAATAGGTCGAGTTTCCGGAGACTTTTTTTGGCTTGCTCGATTCAGGCCAGTGTACAGATGACAGGTGTTAGCGCAATCCAGTACTATTCCGTGACCATCTTCAAACAAATTGGGATCAGTGGAGACAACACGCTCAAGTACCAGGCAATCAGGTGAGCCGAATCGATTGCACATCATCTCCGAAGCTTACTGATAATATCACAGTTCCGTCATTGCTCTCATTGCACAATTCATCTGCATGCTCCTGATCGATACGACAGGGCGTCGGTGGGCGATGATCGGAGGCAACCTCGGCAACTGCCTATTCTTCATCCTCGCCACAATTCTCTTAGCTCTCTTCCCTCCCGGAGCCTCAAAGAACAGTGGCGCCTCATGGGGCTTCATCGTAATGACATGGCTGTATAATTTCAGCTTCAGTGCCACCAATGGTCCACTCTCTTGGATCATTCCGGCTGAAATATTTGACACAAGAACCCGTTCAAAAGGTGTCAGTATCGCCACAATGACGAGTTTTGGATTCAATACAATGATTGGGCAAGTTACGCCAATTGCCTTGGCGCACATTGGATACAGATACTACTTCCTATTTTGCGTAAGTCTAACGGAGTTGTCCATGTGCAGTTGAATCCAAGCTGAAAAAATTTCCTAGATCTGCAACTTTACGAACGCGTTGTTCTTTTGGGCGATTCTGCCCGAAACCGCCAAGCGCCCGCTTGAGGAGATGAATTATCTTTTCACGAATGCTCCATATTTTGTGCCGGGAATGAAGAAGACCGACTTCGAGACTCATGATCTTGAGAGGCGCGTAGAGGAAGTGGAGAGAAAGGGCAGTGTCAGCCATCATGAGGTTGAAATCAAGTAAACATTAGCTTAGTAATCGAGGCAATTGGGTAGACCTTTTGGAGCTTTTGCTCCGTATACTTAATACAACGAGTATCTTGCCAAAGCCACTCTGTCTGGCAAAAGACGCGGATTGAATGTCGAGTCAACATATTGAAATATAATCCTCATGCCCGTATTGCTAAGAACGGTTACGTCTCTACGGCGGCCAGAGGTTGGCAGAGCTAGCGACGAGTAGAAACTGCAATCTAATCCATGAGTATATATTCAGGAGCCAGCAGTAGAATTTCATGTCGTTAAAGTAGTTGAGACACGTCGACGTCGTAGTCAACAGCTGACATTGTGGCGCGTGTGGATAGCAACCACGATCGGAAAATCTCCAACCGAAGCTCCGACAAAGCCGCACTCGGCAAGCCAGCCAATCGCTACCCGCCCACACAGAGTCGCACACTAACAACCTCAAGCACCACGATACCTCCATCCTTCCTAACCAGCAAAACTTCTTCAGCCGGCCACCTCCACCCCTCATTCCGGCAAGATGAAGCTCAACATTTCCTACCCTGCCAATGGCTCGCAAAAACTTATCGAGGTCGAAGACGAGCGCAAACTCCGCGTGTTCATGGACCGTCGCATGGGTGCAGAAGTGCCCGGCGACAGCGTGGGCGACGAATTCAAGGGCTACATCTTCCGCATCACGGGTGGCAACGACAAGCAGGGCTTTCCCATGAAGCAGGGTGTCATGCATGCGACGAGAGTGCGTCTCTTGCTCTCAGGTGGCCACAGCTGCTACCGGCCACGACGCACGGGTGAGCGCAAGAGGAAGAGTGTGCGAGGGTGCATCGTTGGCATGGATCTGGCAGTCCTGGCACTCAGTATCGTGAAACAGGGCGATGAGGATGTTCCGGGCCTCACAGATGTGGTGCTCCCAAAACGGTTGGGACCGAAGAGGGCGACCAAGATTCGGAAGTTCTTTGGGCTCAGCAAGGAAGACGATGTGAGTACACCCCGCTGCTGGCGGTGGCTCGATGTCATCTCTTCGCCAGCTTCGATGGCTTTATGCGATTGAGCTGAGACTGATGCCATTGGGTTTGACTAGGTTCGGAAATTCGTGATCCGTCGTGAAGTTCAGCCAAAGAAGGAGGGCGCGAAGCCCTACACCAAAGCTCCCAAGATTCAGCGTCTGGTGACTCCTCAGCGTCTACAACATAAACGTCATAGGCTCGCCCTCAAGCGTCGACGTGCGGAGGCTTCCAAGGATGCAGCAGTATGTCAACAAACACCATTCTTTTGATCCTTCCATACTAATGTGTGCCATAGAATGAGTACGCTCAGATCTTGCACAAGCGTGTCGGCGAAGAGAAAGCCAAGCAAGCCGAGATGCGTAAGCGTCGTGCTTCCTCGATGAGGAAGTAGATGCACGGGGCGGGGAGAGCAGTACTTTTGGGAGAAGACTTAAGAAAAAGCATGAACACCCGAAGAAGGTACTGTGCACTGTCTATGCGGCCGGTGGTGGACAGCGCTTTGCTACAGTCATTCGGTAGGGCAGATGGCGAAATTTGATGGAAACTTTTCAATTGCATGGGATGGTCTGAAGTTATTTGTAGCTAGTCTATGTCAGAAATAGACCGGCCAATGATACACTACCTATGCTTTACTGTGTTTTTCTTCATCCGATCTTCCCAAGAACGATGAGTGCCAGTCATTACAGACTTTGATCTCAACATTTTTGGGCCAGAACCACGAACATGCCATGTGGAAGAGCTTCACCAACAACGTCAACAAATTCCTGGTAGCATGGTGTACCTCTTCTTCTTATACTTTTCCGGAAAATCCTTTCTGAGCCTACTTTCCTTCTTCCGCGCCCACAACACCATCTGTATGATCGCAACTCCCATGAACACTAAAGTGCTCCAGCTTCGATTGACTATCGCAATCGCCACCCACGCCAATATCTCAAACATGTAATTTGGACATGTCACCAGATTGAATCCCAAACCCTGTGGTATGCCTCTCTCAGTGCCTCCAGAGCTACGTAGTTTCCGCAAGCACAGATGTGCATTAAGGTTACCTAGCTCACCAATGAAGTACAGTGCAATTGCAGGATATGTGAGGGCAGGATTTGAGGGGGCGGCAGTGGCAGATGTGGGGGAGTATGTGACATAAGCAATGAGAAGGCCTGCCAAAAACCAATAGTGTCCAGAATTCTTGAATAGGTTGAAGAGAGGCATGCTCGCATTGGAGAAGCGGTGGAGGAAGAGAGTCTCGAGCTCGCGTTTGAGGAAATGCACCGTGATCATGAGGAGAGAGATGGTTTGAAGCGAGGAAGGCGCACGCAAACCGTCATGGTAGATGTACGGACGGAGGAGATAAACTAAGGGGTGGAAGAGGAGGGGTCCGAGGTATTCGACAACGAAGACGGTTTGCCAGGAGATTTGGGGTCCTGCAATCAATGCGTTAGAAAGGCACCAATGGTCGTGAGCCATAACATACCGAGGTCCTTGACGAAAATTGTGCCATGGCTGAGCAGACTGGTCTGATGGAGAAGAAGGTCCCTTGAGCTCGGCACAGGCAGCTTTCCGCCACTATCAGTGGTAATTCGCAAGCGGTAGACGCTATAATTGGACTGCGCCGCAATCTTCTCATATAATTTGGCGGTATTGTCAGTTGGTTCGAGTCTGATGCTTTCGGGTAGTCCTCGAATAGGTCTGCCTGATCCGCAGTCAGGCTTAATAGGCTTGGAGAGACAATCAGGGGACTGCAATTACCACGAGGCTTAACTTGGAGCGTGATTGACATGATAGCCAGCCAGTAGCTCACCTACAACTTCTGGTCTGGTTGAGGCTGGTCTGGAGAAGTTGAGACCCTCTTCCATCAACTCGGGCACTAATTAAAAATTCATCCAAGCTTCATTTATCCTGACTGGGTGATTGTGACGCTAACGACAGCACGTGACCATACATTGTGCATCATGCAGGTGGTGGATGGGATTTTCGCCGGGCGAAAAAAGCATTTCTCCTCTGCATAGGTTTGAGCGACGTAAAGCTGCAGGAACCCGCGTCGCTCTTCGTCGCCACCACCATCCAAACTACCAACTTATGCATACGCAGTCGCAAGGCGCAATCGATCTCTTCCGAGCTATGAATCTGGATCGCTCTGCTCATGCCTGGTTGCCTCCGACACCAACCTCTGCCTTCTTCTCCTGTTGATGTTGGAGAAGGCACCCCTTATCACCGCTATCCCTTGCATCACGTCATCATTCAAAGATTCAAAGCAATTGGCGTCCTGAAGAATAGGCAGCCACTGCAGCTCTGCGCGGCCGTAGACTCAGATTGTCAGATCAGCTTACTATTTTAGAAAATGGTATCGTGTGGGGCTTGCGGGCGCTTAGCTGACGGAAAGCAATTCGCTCCCATCCCGCTCCTCCCATTGGCCAATTCCATCTTCGACAGCAAGCTAAGTCTGTTGGATTTCGTCGGGCTTCGCCGCGTCGACGGTTTCGTCGGTATTCTGGGCCACGACTGTGAGGGCTATTGCGGTAATTGCCATGGGTCCGATGGAACCATGGACCGATCATCTTTTGCATGCCGGCCGTTGGTATGTTGATCAGCCGCAGCTGCATTCTGTAAGAGCAAACGCACATCGTAGCATTCCTAGTCGTAGCTTATCCTCGGCATTGCCATTGGTCTGCGGGCTATGTCCAGTCCAGGAACATCTTAGAAGGACCGAACCCTTTTCATGATGCCTTAAAGGGCTGTTGCACTCTCCGGAGCATCTCAAATCTTCATCATCGCTTTCTCGCAAGTTTATCGCTCATTCATCTCATTGCAGTTCCATACCCTACTGTCTTTGCGAACTTTATAATA
Source organism: Viridothelium virens (assembly GCA_010094025.1). Classification (NCBI taxonomy): domain Eukaryota; kingdom Fungi; phylum Ascomycota; class Dothideomycetes; order Trypetheliales; family Trypetheliaceae; genus Viridothelium; species Viridothelium virens. Next base: position 32,181 of record ML991784.1, read on the forward strand.
GTTTAATACGTTAAGCGTCTGGTCTTTAGTTAGAGTGACACTACAAAAGGTTAGTCCATCGCATAATTCCCCTATTTGGCACTATGAACCGAGTAAGATCATCCCATGTCTGCAAACTTTCCCTTACTTGGCAGCCTTCACGACTGTGCAGGAATAGTAGGCCAGAATTCGTACTCCACGCATCGCAGAAGAAGAGACTTTGTCCTTACACCATCTCTTATCACTCATGTCTTCCCAGAGTTTCATAGCCAGAATCGCCATAGAATATGCCAAGAAATCATGCAGTGCTTCATAGCTATTGACTGATTATTTAGCCTAGGAACAAACAGGCGATGTCCTACGGTCAGGAAGCCTTGCCAAATGGCAATATCACGCCATCTCATACGCGGGGCGAAGGCCACCTGGATGATTTCATGACGCTGTTGCACGCAAGACAAAGTGCCATGCCTACACAGACTGGCGATGGGACATATGTTCCAGAAGATCCTCGAGATCATCCTTTCTCCGGCATCGAAAAATTTCTCGATACCGTATCAAATCTTCCTTCGACAGAAGACCTAGAGACATTGAAGAACCTCATACATCTAAGGATAACCGGCGAGCCCTGGGACGATCGAAAATACGTGATGGAAGGCCTTATTCAGCTTGCAGCAAAACGTCCGTCTGGTGACCCTCTAGGAACGAAACTAACTAATGGATTCATCACCCAACTTTGGAATGATCTTCAGCATCCTCCGCAGTCATATCTTGGAAAAGAGTTCCAGTATCGACGGGCTGACGGTTCTGGAAATAGCATTCTCTATCCTCACATTGGCGCTGCAAACACACCTTACGCAAGAAGCGTACAACCTCGGACAGTCCAGCCAGCTGCACTTCCGGATCCAGGGGTACTCTTCGATAGCTTACTTGCACGACAGAAGCATGAGCCACATCCCAGCGGCATATCCAGCATGCTCTTCTACCTTGCTACTATTATCATTCATGATCTATTCCGGACAGATCATCAGAATTTCGCAAACTCAAAAACCTCCTCATATTTGGATCTTTCGCCATTGTATGGCAGTGTCTGGGAAGAGCAGGAGAAGGTGCGGGCATTTCAAGACGGAAAGCTGAAACCGGACTGCTTCTCTGAAGTGCGCATTCTGAGCTTTCCTCCAGGTGTCGGAGCTTTACTCATTATGTTCAACCGATTCCATAATTACGTTGTTGAGCAATTAGCACTCATCGATGAGAATGGCCGTTTTTCTAGGTCAAAGCAGAGGGATGAGGATCTGTTCCAGACCGGTCGGCTTATTACTTGCGGGCTGTACGTGTCGATTATCTTGGGAGATTACCTACGAACCATCATGAACCTCAACAGAACAAATGCGAAGTGGATGATCGATCCAAGGACGGATATTGACAATCTCCCAAAGGGTCATGGGAACCAAGTCTCAGCCGAATTCAATCTCGTCTATCGCTGGCATTCCGCCGTCTCCAAGCGAGACGTCGAATTTACTGAAGAGTACTTCCAGAAATTATTTCCGGGCAAAGCGGTTGAGCAGATTGAAGAACGCGAACTCCTTCAAAGACTAAGCATTTTAGAGAACAAATTGCTTGCACAAGATCCAGAAGAGCGTGATTTTCATGGGCTTGAGCGCACTGATGGCAAATTCTCCGACGATGATCTCGTTAAGATCATCAAGGAGAGAATCGAAGACTGTGGAAATGAGTTTGGGGCTCGGACAGTACCAAGTGTCTTCAAAGCTGTGGAAGCTCTTGGCATAAAGCAAGCTAGAGCATGGAATCTCTCAACACTGAATGAGTTCCGCAAACATTTTAACCTTACTACTTACAAGACATTTGAAGAGATAAATCCAGACCCATACGTTGCGGATCAGCTCAAGCATCTATATGATCATCCAGACAATGTCGAGATCTATCCCGGCCTTGCGGTGGAAGGGAAGAAGAAGGTCACAGTCCCGGGGTCAGGTCTCGTTCCACCTTTCACAATCGCACGTGCTCTCTTCTCCGACGCTACGGCTGTGATTCGGGGCGATCGCTTCTATTCTATAGAGCATACCCCCAAGCAGCTTACAAATTGGGGCTATGCAGAGCAGGACGCGGACATGGAAATCGACAACGGTTGCTGCTTCTACAAGCTCTTCCAGCGAGCGTTTCCTAACCACTTCCGCCAAGATAGCATGTGGGCTCATTATCCTTTGACAATCCCTGAGGAGATGAGAAAAATCCTTGTCGACCTTGAAACCATCGACAACTACACAACTGACGGGCCAAAGCGTATGCCACCACGAAAGGTCATTAGCTCATATGAAGCCGCGAAGAATGTTCTCGGAGACGAAAACACCTTCAAAGTTACTTGGGGCGAGGCAATTGAATGCTTGGGCGGTCCCGCAGCGAAGGAATTCGCGCTCGTTGGCGATGGCCCCACCAATCCACAATCCCAAGATCTCATGCAAAGAGTACTTTACCCTGAGGGTTGGGAGGCTGAGGTCAAAACGTACTTCGAAAAGATCACCGCAAAGCTCCTCCATGATAAGTCCCATCCTATTGCCAACTTGCCACAGGCAGATATCATCCGTGATATTGGCAACCTCGCCCCCCTGCATTTCATCTCTGAACTCTTCTGTATCCCCATCAAGACCCCCGAGCATCCACACGTTCCCTTCACCGAAGCCGAGCTATACGAGATCATGGCAGCATGCTACATCTCCTTCTTTTTCGACCCGGATCCTGAGCACTCCTTCGACCTACGCCAGCGCGCACGTCCGGGTCTCAGGCTACTTGCCCACGAGATTCAGACGAATATTGTCAGTCTAAGAGATACAGGGCTGGTGAGCAGGCTGCTACATGCGCTCCCGTGGATGCATAAGGAGCACCGCACGCTAACGAGCTACGGGCCGGAGTGTATCAATCGGTTGCTGGAGTCAGGTCGTGACGTCAGGCATCTGGTATGGACGAACGTGATCTGGAGTGCTGCGGGGATCGTAGTGCATTACGGAGCGTTGTTCGCACAGGCTGTAGAATACTTCCTTGGACCTGGAAAGGAGCACATGGGACGGCTGAGCGAGCTTGCACGACAAGATGGCGAGGACGCCGATAAAGAGCTGCTAGGGTATTTCTTGGAGGCTACCCGGCTGGCGAATGAGTCCGGAGTCGTTCGTGAAGTTGCGCAAGACACCACGATCATGGATGTAGGTAAGGAGGTAAAGTTTGAGATTGGAGACCGTGTCCTTGTGAACGTCAAGGCGGCGTCTCGTGACGGCACTGCGTTCGAGAATCCCGACACCTTCGACCCTCATCGTGATCCGGATTCGTATATTCATCTCGGTTTTGGTCCTGGACGTGAAGGGCTTGGTGCCCCGATGGCAAAGGTGGCGCTGACAGCCATGTTCAAGACTGTGATGAAACTGGACAATCTGCAGCCTATGCCAGGGCCGCAGGGACAGATAAAGAAGGTCTTGAGAAAGTTTGGGAGGGAGGATGGCGAGTTCAGGTATCATCTTTCCGTGGGGACGAACTCGAGTCTTGGGGAGAAGGTCGCAAAGGTGGTGGAAGGGAAGGGAAATGAAGTAGTGAAAGAGGAGGAGGAACGCAAAGAGGGATATCATGTCTACATGACGAACACATGGGATATGTATTTCCCGTTCCCAACAAGTGAGTGCTCTTCCAAGTTCCGTTGCCGCCCCAAAGTGGTTATTCTGAGTGGTCTTGAATCCATGCTGACTTCTTTTAGCAATGAGAGTAAGGTGGACCGGGGATATTCCGTCTTGAGTCTGTAACGAGATCTAATTCTTCTTTCTTTTGTTACATATTTCCCGCCATTACCATGAATCATATCTGGCATATGTAAGATAATATCAGAAGCCCTGAGATTTTATATTCAGAGCACTGTATCAAGGATTTTCTCCTGATGTTGTCAAAGTGAAGAACCTGCCATTTTCGACAGAAGGTCCTTTATGCTCAATATCGTAGTCGTACCCTCTCAAAACACCATGCCGAAACCCCACATCAAGCCAGGCACTGCGATGCGCGTGCCTTGCCCAAACCCCTCATTCGAACTCACGTCCCTGTAGGGTCCATCGCCTCGTGAGAAAGAGATGAATGCAGAGGTAGCATCGAGAAATCTTGCATTCGACCTCACTAGCCCCTCTAGATACCAAAGCTACAATGGAACTTTGTTGTCGGAGATTCGGTCAAAAGACTAGGCGTAAGTCCTATCGAGCTCCATGTCTAGTACTGGACTTCACGCCTGGTGCCAGGTTTGCTCATGCTCTCAGATCCTTGGCAACGTTGTGGAAACCAAGGCATCGAGATCTATTTGCCCTTTCCCTCTATCCCAGATCCATTCTCTATGACTTCCTCATTATCATCTGCAACCTCCTCCCCGTAGTTCTCCTCTGCTTGAGCGTCTTCAGCCTTAACTTCGCCTTTATCCTCCTCCATCTTTTTCGTCAGAAACGTATTGATCTCAGCCTGTAGCTTGGAAACGGAGGATCGAACAGAGTGCAAGTACTCGCTTTGCGGGTCTGAGCTTAAGGATGCTTCGTTCGACTGTGCCGGCTGGCTGGAAGAGGCCGATGATTCGGAAGAGGGAAGGATAAAGGTGTGACTTTCGATTGGAGAGTCGTAGACTGCAGTGACCGAGGGACGAGACATGATCAAGACTGTCTGCCCAGAGTATATGCCGGGAATTGGAGATCCATACGCGACACCGTTTCAGTAGTCTGATTGAAAGTGTGGCGGCGTTGTACTCCGTACTGAGTGCCTCGTTTCGTCACCCCACGTCGTCTAGGCCTGCCCGCCTCGCATGCACATTTCCGCGACAGCTCCAAACCTCACGCCGAGGCTCGCCCCTAACTGACATCTCTGTACTTCTTTCCGCTCTAGATATGATCGGAATCAGGATCTGGACGCTCTTCTCCCATGCGTGCGCGCAATGAACGGCTAGTGAGGGTTGCCAGCTCCCCCTGTACCACCACCGCCAGCATTACTTAGACCACAATGAACTCTCCCCGACCTGGATCGAGTCACCGCTCTCCTGGTTATCCTCCTCAGTCTCAATCTCGAGACCCTCCGCCGCTTCGGGACAGAAATGCCTCACTCTCAAGTGATTCGTCCGACTCCTCGCAACTCACGGCTCGCTCCTTCGCTAGAAAACTCCCTTACGTCCAAGGCAACCAGAGTGCCAGTACGACCAGTCTCCATAATTTCTCTCGCCCTACCATACCGCTGAAAGCAAATGACTCCCCTCTTCGTACTCAGTCACCCGCTCTCGAAGCTCCACCGACACCTTCAACCCAAGCACAGATAGGCCATCGACCACGGCAGCATTCACAAGGTTTCTTTGAACCTTCACTTCCATCCCAGTCCAACATGTCCAATCTCAGCGCGTCTCAAATTGCCGCACAGGCGGCTATGCATGTGCAAAATGGCCAGCATAATCGGAAGCGGTCCACGACCATACCTGATCCAAGGTCCATCCAAGCTGCGAATACACGACGTCAACTAAACTCACCCCCGCCACCGCTTCCTAGTACTAAAGGTACGCCAGCAGACGCCGTGAGAAACACGCAATACAATTCGTCCGGTACTGGAGGTGGTCGATTTGCAACAGCTGGCGCAAATGCTGCTTTCCCTCGCAGCCCTGCTTCTCCAATCGATGCTGTATCTTCAATGCCACCGCCTCCGCCACCTCCTCCACCCCCACTACCACAGAAAGAGGCGAAAGGAAAGGAGAAATCTAAGATAAAGCTATTCTCAAAGCCCAAGAATATTGGCATTTCCAAGGAGAAAGACGATAGGCGGCCACCGCCATTACCATCTCCTGGGAAAAGCATATTCGGATCCAATCTAAATCAGTCTACTACCAGTCTGGCCGACTCGACCTTTTCCGGTGCTACTTCGTTGTACTCATCCGCCAACGCCTCGACATCGACCCTTGTTCCCCTTGATAAAACCCCAACAAATGAAAAGGAGAAGCATAGACATCACTTCCTCTCCCGACCAAAGCACAAGAAGGACGACTTTGGCCTTACTCTATCCTCCGCAGCTAGTAATTCTCGACCAACTGAACCAAATGCTCCACAACTCTACAATTTTGCACCTTCTTCTCCCGGACCAGCTAGTACTTTTGCCAAGTCAGTCAGTGGATTTGACCTCCGGCATGGCGGACGAGCACTCCGCGAAAAGAAGAAAGAGGAAAAGGCGGCGGCAACGACTGCAAATACTAATCTGGGGCCTGGATATCGACCTCGAGATCAGTCCTTAAACTACGATGCTTCGGAATGGCCGATGGTCAGCGGTCCTGATTCTGCCGGTGCTTCGTCCTTTGGCCCCCCTAGTGGGGGGCCAAGCGTCTTTTCTTTGCCCTCGGATTCTTCTGTTTTCAACGCTGGATTAACTAGCTTTGGGCTATCAGGCATGACATCAGACGACGCATGGCCGCTGTTGAAAGCTCGTCTTCTAAACATATTTGAAGGTGAAGATCTACGAACTCCTATCGAAGATTTCAATCAACTAGTTGTTGCGCATATGAGACGCTGCATTCAGCGACGAACCCCTGTCGTGCTGATCGAAGATTTGAGAGAGCTGCTTCAGACCGGTTTCTCGTCACTTGATCAAACACTACGAAAGATACCAGATGATCGGCTTGTGCCACACATCACAGACATTTGGCTTAACGTATTTACGAATATTCTCCCTTTCATCCAAGCCGTCTTCCTTCCCCTCGACCTCGAGTTCAAGGGACGCGGCTCAATAATGTCAGCGCGCGAAGCCGCGGAATTCTGGGGCGTCAGCCTTCCCACTAACGACGACTCAAACGATAACATCCCTACTCTCGGCGAAGAACTCGACGTCCGCCGTTTCGTCCTCCTCACCTTCCGCGACACCGTCATCCTCCCCCGCCACGACGCCCTCCTCACCATCTTCTCCCGCCTCTCCCTCGACAGCATCAACCCCACCGCCGACCCCTCCACCTCCCAGAGCACCTCCACCATCACCGCCATCCCCTCTTCCCATGACCCCACCACCACCGCCGGCCGCCCCGGCACCGCTGCCTCCCTCGACGCCGGCCTCTCGAGCTTCAACTCCCAAGGCTCCACTCTCTTCGACTACTCCTCCGGCGCCCGCTCCCGCGCCACCTCCAACACCTCCGCGGGCTCCTTCTCCGCCCGCTCCCTGCACTCGCCGACGCCCACGCACCCACACCACCGGCACTCAGGGTCGCAGCCCACCATCCACACCATCATGCCACTCGGAGCCGCATCCTCCACCGTCGCCTTCGCGCCATCTTCGGGTCCATCTACCGCTGCTGCTGCAGCCGCTACGCGTCCTACAGGCGCGAACGCGCCCGCGCAGCTGAAGCCGGTGTCGGCGGTGGCGTCGCAGCCGGGGTCAGCGGCGCCGACGCCGCTGCTGCCCCCGTCGAGCGCGCAGGTGACGGAGACGGTGGCGCGCATGCTGCAGTGTGTGGCGGTTTTGAGCTCGGTCCAGAGTGGGGATGATGGGCAGAATAAGACAGAGAGGTTGGGTCGGGAGCTCAAGTATAATTGGCTGGGACGGGGGAGGACGGGGAGACAGCGGAGGGGGTTTGTTGGAGCGAAAGGGGCGGGGAGGCAGGGGATTGGGGTTGCTGTTGGGGCGGGGTGAGTGGGAAGAGTGATGGGGAGGGGGATGGGAGGGGACTGAGAAGGGTTGGGGGACTGTTAATCTCATGATACCATGTTATTTTTACAGCCACGAGCATTAAGGAATGAGATGGAGCCTGTTTGCTTCTAGAGGTGTTGAGCATAGTACGACCTGAAAACCCTGCTTATGTTCTTCGGTCCCATGATATAAAGGCCTACTGGAATTCTGCATCTGCATTTGACCTAGTCGTTATGAAGCTCGGAGCCTCGACTTGGAGTGCCCATTCTGTTGGGCCCAGAATGAGGTCATGCGATGTGCACGTAATGAGTCCAGAATGAGCCTAAGATATTTAAGCGGCTGGTCGGGGTTCTTTTATTGTGAAAGATCCCCTTAACGCTATTTTCTAATAGTGCTTAGTGGTAAGTGTGGCTCGTGCGATGTCGATCATGCCTTGTACCTAAGCGAGCGAGGGGCTTGAACCTCTTAAAATATTAATTCCTAAAATAGTATTATAGGAGGAAAACTGCCTCCTCAAAGAGCCTACCATCACTAGCGAAAAGGACGCATGCTCCAAATCAGATAACCACCAAGAATCGCTCTGCAAGACAGTACAGCCCACCTTCTTGAGCTCCAGCTCGAAGTTTCTGAAACTCTCTTTACTGATGGCGCAACGTTGGAGGTTCTCAAATATTTCGGCTGAACGTCTGGTTGCTCTAGAATCTCTACGCATCTACCATCAAGACTAAGCACAAGCCGTTCTTGTCCCAACGAGGCGCATCAGGACTAGCTAGCTTTGGTAAACGCATGTCAAAATTTTTGGATTTCGAGTCTACCAAGACTCGTCCATTGAAGAGATAGGGTATCTAAATAGGTGGACTTGGCACATCGTCTACCAACCCCTCCTCACCTCCCTCTCCCCCTCTCCACCCTTCCCTCGATCAAAACACCCATAATGCACCACTTCTCCATCCGGATACACCCGAATCGCACTCCCTCCAAAGCGCTTATGACAAACCCGACAATGATCCTCCTCTCGAATCACCACCCTCCGACTCAACCCGCCCTTTTCCCTCTCACCGTCCCCGCCAATCCTCAACTCCCGATCTTCCCTCGCTTTCCACACTCCCCACAATCCGCTTGCAACTCCCACCTCCGCCGCCTCTGCCTTTCCAGCCTGCAGTCTGCCGCGGAAGTAGCGCTCCAGCTCCCGTATGGGCAGAGTCGACGGGACGAGGTCGAGCACCCGCGACGCGGGGAGGCGCGCACCATGGCGGGAGAGAAGGTCGAGAGCTGGTGGCCAGGAAGGCTTGTGCGGTGGTGGAGGGGTGAGGTAGAGGGAGAGTAAGAGGTGATAGATTGATGGGTCGCCACGGTCAGTGGCATTGGGAGACGGAGTGGCGGGTGACGAGGGAGTTTTGTGAGTGGGGAGAGAGGAGAGGTAGATGTCGTTGCAATAGGCTTCGGCTTTTTCGGGGGAAGCGAGGTCGAAGACGTAGATGGAGAGGGCTTTTTGATGTTGGCCCATGGCGCGGAGGACGAGCGCTCGAGATTCGTGGAAGGTGGGATCTGAATGAAGATTAGCTTCGTTTGGTAACGGTTGTTGAGCGGGAGGCGTGTAGTACTCACTGTCTGTGGGCAATTGCTGGAAGGTCCGAAACTTGTTGTATTGAGTGCTGCTGCGTAGGAACGTTTGCAACTTTTCCTGTACGTGGCTGCGCTGTTTGGGATCCACGAGGTGAGTTGGCAGACCAGGGGCCGCCTTGAGCTGTTCCAGATACAATTCTATTAGTCTTTGGTGAATGTCTGGTGTGAGGTCATTCAGCTCGCTGATAATGTGCTCCAAGTATTGCACTGCCAAGGGCTGTTGTATATGCTGCAAGTAATCAAGTACGCGATGGCGCGGAAGTTCCTCAGCATTCTCAGACTCGGCAAGGAAAACTTCCATGCCCAGCGCCGAATCCGTGCGCAGTGGCCACTCAGCGTATTGTAGAATAGTATCGATCATCTCTGGTGGCAATTGCTGTAGATAGGCGACAGTTCTTCGTGGTCCCCGAAGTGCAGAAGGTATCTCTTTTGAAAGATGCTCTTCTTCAACGTTCTTGCCGAATTTTGCCAGGAGCTCCAAAGCCTCTTTATGACGTTTCTTTTGATACAAAAAGTCAATGAGCTCAATGTATCTACCCATTTCATACAATTTGTCTCGCACAACCGGGGGATCAAGGAAATTGTCTAGCCTTACTAGCGACCCCACCAGAGAAGGTTTAGCGAGGATGTATGCGCGGAATAGCGTCGTATCGACGAGACAGGCCGTATCCCGCAGTTTTTGTTCCCAATCAATGTTGGTCTCCTCCGAAGAATGGTCAAGTAGAAAGTTGAAGTCCGGAAGTGACTTCCCCCCCTGGCCGCCTTTGGAATCTACAAGAGGTGTCTTGAGACTTCCGTCACGGTTAAGGAAATCGTTGACCTGAGTGCGACGCTGCACGAGAAAAGAACAAAGTTCGTTGATTGCAACCATGAGATCTTTTCCTTCTGTCAACCAATTAGTTTGATAACTTATAAGGGGTCGGAAGATGATTCTGTATACCGAGAGGCTTATCCGGCACTGTCTCTGTAACTTTGCCCTTGATGCTGACAGCATCACTATCTCCTTTGCGCAGAGATGATCTGATTGAAGCCGTATCAGAATCCGCCTTCTCCGCTCTAAATCGACCCAGCATTGAGCGACTTGGTGTTGATCGCGCATCGGTAGTTTTGGAGTCGATCAGACTGCTATCTGCGGCTTTCTCTTCACGTTCAGCCTCGCTCTCTTCATCATCCTTTTCTTCAATCTTCGATAGATCACCAGCAATTGACCTTGGATAAAGGGAAATCACCCGTTTCGGGGGGGCAGGGGCATCTCTGAAAAGCTCCAATGCTTTGCGGTAATGTCTTCGATCAAAATGGAACTGTGCTTGTCGTATCAGAATATCCCTCTTCTGGCCGGCCTTGTCTTCCACTAAGGTATCTTCTAGCATGTCAAGCAAGCTAATAGCTTCGTCAAATCTTGACTTCTCGACCAGCTCTTCAATCTGCGAGTCGTATCCCAGAGCCTGCATACGCCAGATGCAGCGATCGCTGGCAACAAGGAACCCTTTGGCAGCGTGTGCAAGACTGATATTTGGAGCTGGCACGTAGAGAAGTGTTGCGCTTGGCAAAGAAATTGTTTGGAGCAGTGAGAGCGTCTCGGGGTTGCGCACTTCCAGGATGCCCTTGGATGGCTGCTGAAGAGCAAGTAAGTACGGATACGAGTAGCCAATGGCCTCGGGAACGAAGGCCCAGGGCACTTGGCGTTTTGTCGAAGCTTCTCCATGCGTATTGGTGAAAAGAGTATTTACGTCCTTTGCCAGGAGAAGCTGATCTTCTGATAGCTTTGTTGCCATGGGTTTTGGTATCCAGCCACCCATACCAACGTAACTCATTCCTGAAGAATTGACCGCACCAAATCTTGCGCCAATTTGACCATTCGCTTCTCCGGTAGTGCTAGACCTGTTGATGTCCGTAACTTGGTGACTTTCAATGTCCACCATGACAAAGCCGGGGTCCATTCCGGCAATAAGCTTAGTCCCTGTTGCCCAAGTCAGAGACTTGATGGCGGCCACTAACGTCATCTCCGTAACGTCAGGAGACAGCTCTATGTCTTGCCATGACCATAGCATAATCCTCCTTTTGACCGCGACAGCTAGTCGAGATACTATAGAGGGTATGCCAGTACTGGGATCGTTGACGATATTGGACGTTACCGCGAAGGAGGTCGCACCTTTCGTCCTTTCTAAACGTTCTTGCAAGGTGAAGCTTTGGAGGTCATGGATTGAAACATAGTTGTCGGAAAGAGAGACGAGAATGTTGGCTTCCTTGATGATTGCTAGCTGCTGGATAGGCCTTTTTGAGAACTTTTCCTCCTCACGTAGCAGATCAACTGCTCTGTGCTTCGCATTCTGTTCTTCAGGTGGTTCGCCATTGCTGTAAGTCGGGGAAGTATGGTCCTCTTCCGTCTCATTCACTCTGTAGATGCGTAGACTCCCAGTTTGAAGGCCAACAAGAACTCGGTCGCCTTGCTGGAATTAGTAGGAGTTCCGAGCTCGTTTTAGGGATGCGACAATACCATAAGCGAGAATGGATTCAATCTTTGACTTATCGCGCTGCTTGAATTCGATGATGGGGCGCGCTTGGAAGGCAGACAGCATGCTGCCTTATGGACGGTCGCAGGTTTCTGAGATGCTGCAAAATCATGGCTCTGTCATTCGAAGGACCAGTCAGCTGCCGTATGCGACACCTGGGAGTCGGGGTGAAAGTTGTTGTCAGGTGGGTAGAGCTTCCTTGCTGATCCTGTGTATCTGTGCAGATGACGATCCGCTTCGTCGGGGATGCCACAGCAGGTCACTGACAGCGGCGCCCTTGATCTCCAATCAAGACAAACAGCCGTCACGCCGTCAAATGTAGCTGCAGTAGCGAACCATTTTGGACGGGGAACTGTGACCAAGAACGCGCACCACTTCGCCTTGAAATGCCAACCTATCCCGCGCCATCCCACTCTCCGACGTCCACAGCGGTCCTCAGCAAAAAGCCACGCTGGAAGGCAGAACGAATACGCTGCCCACTACTTTTGGAGATGACATAGAATTAGCCTCCCTCCCCGGACCCAGAGCAGCCAACAGGCTATCCTCTCGCAGTCAAGACAGGCGCCAACTTGCGCGAGAAGAGAAGTACAAGAGGCTGCTTGAGGAATACGAGATGAAGTTCTCCCACAGCATTCAGTTCAATGCAGTGCCGGATTGGAGCAGCCACTACATCGCCTATAGCAACCTCAAGAAGCTGTGAGTCTACTTTCGCTAATGCAAAGCTTTGTATACGCATGGCTGACTGGCATAACCAGCATATATTCTTTAGAAAAACAAATACATCAAAGGCATGACACCACTACAGACGCCGAGGCCTCGCCCCTCCTCGAAAGCTCTACGGATGATCCGGACAAGGTATTCATTGCCGCTTTAGAGAAAGAGTTGGAGAAAATATGTTCGTTCTACCAGCTTAAAGAATTAGAAATCTACGGTGAACTCGACGGGCTCTTGAAAGATGAGGAGAACTATGAGGAGGGACAAGACATGCTGGAGTCTGACGTTCTCGACGGCCCTCCCGGGAGTCGCGGCTCAAAGGGGCGTCAACGTATGAATAGTCTCCTCAACGCCTTCTCCCTAAAAGGCAGCCGCCGACGAGGCAGCACTGCCAGCGCCTATCTTCGCGAAGAAGACGAGGACGACGACAGCGACGACGACAACGCCACCAACGAACGTTCCGCGCTCCGCAAGACCAAGTCTCGGAATCCCAATGGCAACGGAAGCAACCACCAGCACGAGGACATGCGTAGCTCCTCCGAGCTCCTTTCCCGTCGACGTGCCAGCCGAGTAGGGGAGGACCTACAAAGCTCCACAGAGCTATTGTCGCGCCGCCGCACAAGCCAGGCCTACGAGGACTACAACGAGCAAACGCTGTCCGCCCTCTTCGACACCGGCATCACGCTCAAGAAGCGCGCCATCAGCCTGTACGTCTCGGTCTGCGAGCTCAAGTCCTTCATCCAGCTCAACCGCACGGGCTTCGCGAAAGTGCTGAAGAAGTACGACAAGATCCTCGACCGGAGCCTCAAGGCGCGCTACATCGAGGACCACGTCGCGCCCGCCCAGCCGTTCCAGCCGGCGACGATGCAGCGGCTGAACGAGAACGTGGCGAAGCTGGAGCAGGTGTATGCGGACGTGGTGACCAAGGGCGATATGCAGGCGGCGAAGCAGGAGCTGCGCCTGCATCTGCGCGAGCATGTGGTCTGGGATCGGAATACGGTGTGGCGTGAGATGATTGGGATCGAGCGGAAGGCGCAGGCGGCGAATATGGGAGTGCGACAGACGATGCTGGGGGGCGTGGAGGCGGATCGGTTGCAGGGCGATGAGGCGCCCTCGAAAAAGGAGATCCACACGCCTGTGGGACGTTACAGGCTGCCGGCTTGGGTATTTGATACGGCGTTTTACACGCTGTTGCTGTCGCTTGTGGTGTTTTTGGTTCTGCTGTATGTACCCATTATGAAAAGACCGGAGCAGCAGAATTGTCTCGCGATGGTGGTGTTTGTTAGCCTGCTTTGGGCGACTGAGGTATGGGATTTCCTTCCTATCTATCTGCGAATCCAATATTTTGAGTCGAATGGAGCTAATCCGGCTTCTAGGCTATACCTCTCTTTGTCACTTCTCTCCTCGTCCCCTTCCTCGCCGTCGTTCTCCGCGTCGTCCGCACTGATGAACGCCCCCACACGCGCATGTCCTCTAAGCATGCCGCAGATTATGTTCTTGCCGCAATGTGGACACCGGTCATCATGCTTCTGCTCGGCGGCTTCACTATCGCAGCTGCCCTGTCCAAATACAATATTGCGAAGATGATGGCAACTTTCGTCCTTTCCAAAGCAGGGACACGGCCCCGCACCGTCCTCGTCACGACCATGTTCGTCGCCTGCTTCGCTAGCATGTGGATATCCAACGTGGCGGCCCCGGTGCTATGCTACAGCATCGTTCAGCCTATCTTGCGCAACCTGCCAGGAGAGAGTGACATGAGTAAGGCTCTCATCATGGGCATCGCACTCAGCAGTAATATTGGAGGTGCTGCCAGCCCAATCGCAAGCCCACAGAACCTCATCGCGCTACAGAACATGCACCCTCAGCCTGGATGGGGCGTTTGGTTCTTCGTTGCGCTTCCTGTGTGCATCATCTCCATTTTAGCAATCTGGTTGCTACTTCTGGTGACATTTCGGCCTGGGCGCGGCACTTCGATTGTTCCGATCAAGGCGATGAAGGATAGGATGACTGGCACGCAATGGTTCATAAGTGGCGTTACGCTCGCGACGATTGGCCTGTGGTGTGTTAGCCATCAGCTGCAAGGCGTATTTGGGGACATGGGGGTCATTGCTCTCATTCCCTTGGTGTTGTTCTTTGGCACAGGCATATTAACGAAGGAGGACTTCAACAACTTCCTATGGACCATCATCATTCTAGCAGCAGGAGGTCTGGCTCTTGGTAAATCCGTAAATTCATCAGGGTTACTACACACGATTGCTGGAGAAATCACAGCGAAGGTCGAGAGTTTCAGCCTGTATGGTGTACTGGTAGTGTTTGCGGCGCTGATATTGGTCGTTGCAACATTCATCAGCCACACAGTGGCAGCACTCATCATTTTGCCGCTTGTACAATCTGTTGGGCAGGGCATGAGCGAGCCGCACCCGAATTTATTGGTCATGGGGAGCGTCTTAATGGCTAGTGGAGCCATGGGTCTTCCGACCTCTGGATTCCCAAATATGAGTGAGTCATGCCTTATTCTCGATCTTCAACCGTGAGACTGATTGGTATTTTACAGCGGCGATCATGATGGAAGATTCCCAGACTGGTAAAAGGTATTTAAGGGTCAAGGACTTTATTACGCGCGGGGTTCCAAGCTCAATAATTGTGTTTATCGTCATTACTACAATCGGATACGGGCTCATGTGGGCTGTAGGGTTTTAGATTCAGTGGCTTTTCCGGCGTTTGGGGATGCCGCCTCTTCTAACGGCCTTAACTGTTTCAAGAAATTTGGAGTTTTGGGGTTGGAAGATCGGATGAGACTTGCAAATGCGCCATACTGGGAGTCTGGGCCTGATCGGGACGCAATTATCATAGCAAAATTCGCAACGTTAACTCATTGAAGCACGCGCAGGGAGAACTTAATGCATTGGAGTCCGTGTGGCTACGTCGGAGTTGCCCGTGCATTGAAGCCAGATGCGTGACAGTAACCACTTCAGAGAACTCGCTTTACAAAATCTACTAAATAAGAAAAAAGGGGACTTCATAGATTTTCAGGGGGAGAATATGTCAAGCTATTGAATTCATTTACTAGATCCGTCAGATAAACGGGAAGTAGATGTTCAGAGCAGGGCCAGAGTATCAGTCATCGAACACCGGAAAATTGGAAAATTTTATAGGCATGCTAAGCTCATTTCCTTCCTTCCCCGAGATCGAGTTGCCTAGAGGCAACCTGGTGCCAGCCATGATTGTTCACCTGCTTAGCTTCTTGACCTTAGGCAACTTGGCTCGCAATCGTCGACTAAACCCCTGCACAAACTCTCCCTTGAACCTCTTCATGGCGGTATAGCTCAAATTGAACACATGTTTAGAGATCAATAATTTTCAAAGAAAGAAAGATCTTCGGGAAGGCTGTATGATCCGAAAAGAAGGGCTCCATGGGGAGCGCACAATCGTGATATGGCAAGTGAAGGTGGAAGTACCAAATGTGGACACGTGTAATAAAGATGTCACGCTCGGACGAGGTCAACTCTCCGTGGTATCTAGACTCCCGCACCGCAATATCATAAAGGCGTATCTTTGAACAAAGCGCTACCACGAGGCGCGCCTTCTCCAATTTTCTCCTTATGTGGTATTCCCCGTCACAATACGATTAAACTTTCTTCTTTTCACGCTCCCCCTTTTCAACATTTGATCCTATCGCAAACAAGGTTCGAGACGTAGGGCCCTCTCGCCAATTCCTACGTTATAGAATTCGGTTCAGCAGTCTATCTGGCTCGCTTCTTCAATAGCCTTCAGCAACTCGCTATTGAGGTGGTCCGGGATCTCGAGTTCGGGCATGTCGTTCTGATCAGGCATGTAAAGGTCGTAACCAGTCGGTATTGGCCCGACCATATCGAAAGGTTGGAACGGCACTACATTCCACATTGTCCATGCAACAGTGGGATTGTTGCTTGGGAGCCTTGGAAGCGCAAGAAAACGGCCAAAGCTCCTTCCACTCTTGGAGTTGACGCGATCATCACCCTCGTACTTCTGTTGCTCGAGCGTAGGCCAAGGGGCTATGGCTTCGAAGTCGGGGTACCACTCCATCGGTATCCAAACGGTGAATTCGCTCAGGACGGGGCCACGAGGACAGGGATGATGGCCTTTGAACACCGTTCCGTTGTACGGTGTTAGCCTTGGCTTCGAAAACAATTGCCACTCGCAAGTGCTTGCTGCTTTCCTTGCAGCGACCGAGGCCTTCGCCTGCGCATACTTGCGAGTGTCTTCTAGAAATGCCACGCGGCTAGCTGGTTTGAAAGGTGTATCCGGAAACCTAGTGTTGAAGGACTTCATCTCGGCCGTCCATTGTCGATTGGCTGTGAACTCTTCAGAGTGCCATTTTTTGGTGTAAGTGTGCGACATGGCGAATAGAGAAGGGCGATGTCGAAGCACTCGGAATGACAGAAAGACTTTTTGATGATCGAGGTCTTTGGTTGGAGTTCACCGGGTATTTGGTCGGAGCGGGGAGGATTAAGGAGGCCAAAGGGTTGAGGAGGCAAGTCGTGTCAGAAAGTGAGTAACAGAGATGCCTATAGGCAACTCGTCCCCGCATGCAACGAAAGGCCTCCTTCTGCTACCTCTCATGCGCTCGAGTATTCGACAAGAGAATCAAGCGAATGAAATTCCGTGTCAGCGCAGGCGATTGGTCAAATCTGAAGGTATGTCAATATGTCGTATCGTGCTGTAGCAAGATCCAGCACTCATGAGGTAGAAATTAGATTCGGTACTTACGAGCGACTGGTGTCTCGTCCCAAAATTGTTTCAACTGCTGTCGAGACATGAACTGTCGGAAAGAAAGAGGAAAGCTTTGCTGGACCTGCAAAGAAAGAGGTGCTGCTGGATCAAGCACGAGAGTGACAACGCACAGTGGATCGCTCGATAGAAGGTTGATAAAAGCGAAAGGTTACTATAGGATGGAATTTGCCGTAGATTTCAACCCTGCCTGAGCATTGCCCCAAGCTGGTATCCCGGGTTGTGGAGAACAATAGCGGTTTCTGGTCAATAAGATATTCACTGAACGGGTTGAATAGAGGGACGTCCTCTTCTTTACCAGGACAAGATTCTGCACTCTGTCATCGTCATAAATGCATGCTTGTGCGAGGCATCTGACACCACAGGGTGATTTCACGTGGGGGCTTTTTGAAGCAGGACAAGACCATCTGAGGCCGTGTAGATTCCCTGAGGGCGAACATCTGATCGATGATCTCGATTAGGAAAATGCTCCGCATGTCACACAAGTGTCTGTGCTTTCTCTCTCTGTGAGAACGTCAGACGGGCTCGGCGTCAATGGAAAGCCAGGTCAAGAGCGCGAGGGTGGATTATTGTGAGGTTGCGAGCTCTCCAGGATTCCACTCCTGTCATTGTTGCTGGAAGCCGTGGATCTTCATAGCCTGGACCAATAGCGGACATGTCATGCTCGGAGCTGCTGCGCTCCATCCATGGCGATGCAATGCCCCATTGGAACTATGCAGCGCCCAGAAAGGTGACTTTCAAGTTGACAGGGGCAACTCAGATGTCGCAGAATTGCAGCAGTTCCAATGGACTTTCAGTTCGCGACAATAGACCAGCCGGTTAGTGAGTGCTTTCGAGGAAGGCCGCAGCTGTACGAATTGAGGTCAAGCAAGGATTGCACATTAGCAGATAGAGCAGGAAATCTTGCACCGCGATTCTAAGAATGCTAAGAAATCGATCCAAATACTATCTGTGAGGAGCAGTACGCTTTTCGGTGGCATCAACATACCCCTGGTCAGACCAAGGGAGCTCTACAGTCACTTACAACCCTAACAATGTATGAACGCTAGCAGAACCCAGAGAGGTTCGAAAGAGTTATGAGGAAACATTCTTCCGACCTTCCCCAAATTTCCCTGTGGTGGTCTTGAGTGCCTCGTTGGAAGTTCCGATAGGAAACAGAAGGTAGCCACCCCTCTTCCAGGGTACGAAAGCTACCGTTCATGGATCCATCGATTCATGAACGAGCAGGCCCGAGAGATGCGAATGATGGCAAGATTTGCGCCGGTAGGAGAACGCATATCGTTTTAGTCGCCCTCTGCGTTCGATATCTCTTTATATTCCTGTTCCTTCATTCGGTACTTGTCACCAGAATTTCATGCTCAGCCTCGAGAAAAGCGTTCCATTGAAGAGCCAGGAGAAAGAGCCCAGATAGAGACAGTGCCTTTCCACAGCGAACCAGGGAGAGCGAAAGACGGTGAGCAGGAGCCAAATTGTTGCGGCGCAACCGTTCTGACACTGGGAAGCGGTGACGTCTAATTAAACTTGGAGGAAGAGCGTGCCAAAGCGTTGGTCGACGCCACCCAAGTCCGACCAATCATCACGCGCCGCCGATCGTCATGGGCCTAAAGTGGCAGGAACGGCCAGATTCGCGTGCCATCGTGATCCGCCCATAAAACCTGCTTCGTCGCCATCATCCAAGAATTCGGGCGCTGCCATCGACACCTGCGTGTGCTTCCTCTCCTCACCCATACCGACCACACGCAGCGGCGCTCCCTTGCGGTTACTGACAAGCAACAGAAGATGATATCCCTTTTCATCATCGTCTGTGAAGCCGCAAGTCGGGCGCGAAGCCGTAGGAGAGCCGACCCGTGATCAGGTCCGACACGATCACGGTCATGATATTGAGAAGCCCTTTCATTGACCGGACCAGACTAGTCAGATCGAAACAGACTTGTCGGAACCAGCCATCAAAAGGACTGAAGAGGAACCAAGTCTATTTTTGCCGGTTTACCTCCTCTGATAAATCGGTTGTTTCCTTCCGTCTAGACTAAAGGGCATTGATTGGCCAAGAAGTCATGGTCGGCTTTCCGCCAGCGCGTAGCCCTATGACCTTAACAAAGCAGCCTCAGTCTCCTGGGTAGAGACATGAATGACTGGCTCAAAGAGGGGTCTCTCTTTCGGGGAAACTTCTTTGTTTCAAATGAGGTCGTGTGGCAGGCTGCGCGGTTCCTAGGTACGCTTCCGCTGCCATTTTCTATTGTCCATGACCTTATTCTACCATACCTCTCATTAATGCCCCCATCGCCCCACTCACAACAATCACGTTTGCTGCCATGCATCCTTCCTGCATCTTGCTAGTTCACTGTTTTTTCATTCGGAACTGCTAATGTTCTTTTTAATTGGTATCGGCGTTGAGGCACTTTGCTCTTCCATTGTACTCTTACTCTTCCCGCCAACCAATTTCGCAATCAAGACGGTTCTTGCTGGCCTAGACTGAATCTTGATTTGTACAGGACCGCGCCCTCGCGCAACCTCCTCCTAATCTTCATGTCCTCTACGGACTACCAACAGCACACCTTTCCGGCCGCGCCTCCATCTCTCTCCGCTGGCGACCATGAGATGCGAGACTACTACGCTGCGCAGGACGCATCGCGACCGACAGTAAACCAAGACCCATACCTCACCCCATATCTCGGCCTTCGAGCACGACTCTCTCAAACATGGATCAACAAGTGGACCGTTTTATTACTTCTCGTTCTTGTACGAATGCTCATTGCGTGTGCCAGTCTTAATAGTGGCCTTGGATCCGCCCAGAGGGAAGCTCTCTCGGCATGCACAGGTGTTCAAGGCGCTGGCAGCTCCTTAGCAAGCATGCCTCACTACATGGCCCAGGGCGTCAATGTACTAGCCGCTGATGGCATCGATAAAGCAGTCAACGGACTCATGTCAATGCTCCTTATGACTATCACTGGTGTTGAAGAGATCGTCGTCTTTGTCATTAATCTTCTGACATCGACATACCTCTGTCTTCTCACCTTGGCAATTGGCGGAAGTCTTCACGTTGCCCTCGGCGTGATCGAAGATGCATCAAATTTCTTGAATTCCACACTGAAGGGCATTGGCCACGACATCGAAAACGGTATCGCGGATTTTGAGAAGGGCCTCGACACATTCGTTGACGGCTTGAACAAGGTTGGACAAGCCTTCGGAAGTCACTCTTCAATTCCCACGCTCGATGTCAACTCATCCATCAATGCTCTCAATAATCTACAACTACCATCGGGACTAGACGAAGGTCTCACAAAGCTCAACAACTCGATTCCGACTTTTTCAGACGTCAATAATTTCACGAACAACGCAATCAAGTTTCCTTTTGAAGAAGTCAAGAAGCTGATTAATGAATCCCTGCCAAAGTATTCAACGAATCGCTCATTGTTCCCCGTCCCGGATAAAAAATCGCTATCCTTTTGTGGTGCGAACAGTGGGGTCAATGAATTCTTCGAGGACTTGATAGGCATTGTGCGACTAGCCCGGAAAATCTTCATGGTTGTTCTCATCATCTTTGCGATATTGGCTTGCATACCTATGGCATATCGTGAACTCCGGCAGTGGCGCACTCAACGACATCGAGCACAACTAATTAGCCGAGAAGTGCGCGATCCAATGGACGCTGTCTACATTTGCTCACGTCCGTATACCGCTGAAGCCGGTATACGCATTGCCGACCGATTCAGCTCCCCTCGCGTTAAGACACTGATACGTTGGGCTATCGCCTACGGAACGAGCATCCCAGCACTTTTCGTTCTTTCCCTCGGAATTGCAGGCCTTTTCTCGAGTCTCTGCCAGTACATCTTACTCAGCACTATTGTCAAAGAGGTGCCAAAACTGGAACATGAGCTTGGAACTTTTGCCGATAGCGTGGTGAACTCTTTAGACGTCGCTTCGCAACAATGGGCGACCGGAGCGAATGGCATCATCAACGACACCAGCAACGTGATTAATCACGACGTCTTTGGATGGGTCAACACCTCGACAACAGCGGTCAACAACACACTCAATGTCTTTGTTGATGATACAATGAAAGTATTGAATGAGACCTTTGGCGGTACCATTCTCTACACCCCAATCCTAGACGTGCTCAACTGTCTAGTGCTTCTCAAAGTCCGGGGCATCGAGAAGGGCCTTACTTGGGTCCAAGATAATGCTTACGTCGATTTTCCAATGTTTCCAAACAATACCTTTTCAATCGGCGCTCTGGCCGAAACGAGCGGCAACAATACGGCACCTTCTGCTGACTCGTTGCTCACACCGGGCAATAATCAGGCCTCAAACGCCGTCACCGATGCTATTGCATATGTCATCAATTCCATGCTCAATAGCCTGCGCACTGAGGCCATAATTAGCTCGGTACTTGTGGGAATGTGGATTGCCGTCGTACTTATTGGAATTCTTCGATGTCTTCTACTCCTCGTCCTGCCCAGCTTTGTCGAGAAATACCTTGCCTATCGCGAGCCACCGTATGACGATCCAAAACCCGCCGCGCCAGGTTCCGAAAAGGCCCGTGAATTGGACAATTTCTCCACCGCACCTTCCGTGAACGTGAATGCAACAGATGTCAGTGCTCCGCCGTATGAAGCTCATGACAATACCGGCAATAGATTCCATGGTGCTTCATATACACTGACACCACGCCCGTTTCCGCAACCTGCAAGTGCTCCGCTCAATCCTAATCAACTGGCAGTTCCGAACGACGAATCAGGCAACATCAAATCCGGTCAAGTCAGATCTGGCGTTGCGACCACTCGACCTGCACCACCTCGTCAAAGTTCACATGTTGATCTGGCTACAACTACCCCATACCTGGGTGAAAAATCACCTGTCGAGGATCCTTTTGCCGACCCGCGCTGAGTCCCTAGCTTTGACCTCTCCTCCGCCTGTTGTGTGAGGTTTGTTGTCGCAGCTGCGGCCACGCCAGGTCGTCTTGTTTTGAAAGAGGCCCATTTTGCACAAATTTACGAATATGGTTACGAGGTACCCCATTTTTGACTCAATTGAGCTCTTTGCCTCTTGAAGCGGGGGAAAATATGATGCCATATGATGATGACACCTAGCTCTCATCATTTTGCGCGACCTTATATTTCTGGTTTTCGAAAGCATGCAGTCCCTCTTTTTCATAGTTTAGATACCCCATTGTGATACCATTCCTTTAGCATCCAGCCCAATTTTCCTTACAACTTCTCGACAACCTACCGGAAGACATTTCTGTTGGAATAACGGATCTGCCCTCCTGCGCTCAATGCAAGTCCCCTCACATATCCCGTATCTTAAACTTCCCACGCATGTCTTTCTTTCTTATCATCTTGGTTTACCGCTCTGTGTCGCGCTCTGCCTCCGCTGCTGCAGCGGTTGGATAGTTGCAGCCCCCGCGCCTCCTCCCCCAAGTAGCTCAGGAATTCACCTTCCCTAGCGGATGGCGACAAGCGTGAGCGTGTCTTGGCAGGAGGTTGGCGCGGCTTGCTCCTTCCTTGGTAATATGTCTCGGTACTCGGCCCCATCCCTCCCGCCCCTCTGGCCCTCGACTCCACCTGATTTCATCTCTCCGCCCTGGTTCTTCGTGTCTGCTTGTTCTTCTCGACGCCCGTTGGCTTGCCCGGCGCGGAATGGCGAGTAGAGAACGAAACGAGGGTGATGCGTTTTGGCGGGTGTGCATGCGGGGTCACGGGCCGGACATATGGGGTATGGTCGCTCTCGAACTTCTTTTTGTTCCCTCTAGGGGTACCACGCGTCGATCGCGCTTTCAGAACTCCTGTGGTTGCTATCAACGCATGGATGTGATGTATATCGGATCCATGGGTTGGATCACAGTTTGGCCTCTGAGTTAGTGCTAACCGGTCTGAGGGCAGGGAAGATTGAAGTTTGAATAACGAGCGTCCCTATTGGCGGGCCCTTTGCGACCTCTAATTTTCGTTGCATCCTCGAATTCAGTTGTGTTGCAGAGGGCCTGAGGGTTCTGCATCTCTTTCGCTGGACAACCGCAGAGATGTAGATGAGAGGATGGCTTGTTGTGCGGTTGATGCAAGGCACATCCACTTCAGACTGAAGTCGGGTTGATAGTCCTGCTGTGAGCTTCTGCTAGAGTAGCTAGTGATGCTTTGCTCCTGTTTCTCTCGCAGAAGCCTACCTTGTAGATAGGAAAATTGAACGACTTCTGCTTTGACTGAGTGCTGGAATGCTTCGTGATTTCTATTCGTTAATTATCCATGTTCGGTGGCCTCTTACTATCACGTAGGAATTTTAGTCTTCGTCGGCAGACCAGACGTACGGGATTAAGGACAGTGCCTTGCCGACTGATAAGAAGGCACCATTTCCGGTGTGGCAACCAAAGTCTAGTTCTGTGATCTTTGGAACCATTGGAGCTAATAAAAAAGATAATGACTTTCTATAGTAATTTACTATATTCTGTACGATGTTAGATGCTACTCTACGGAGTACCTTGGTACTTATTGGTAAGAGCGCAAGGACGTATCGTATGCGATAGACGCAACACCCAGACGCTTTTTCTTCGCATTCCGGCGCTGAAAAATGACGCGCCTCACTCTATTAAGCAAAACCGAGGTATTTATGGAGCTTACCGGCCTCCCAGAGAAGTCTAGGGAAAATAGTTCTGTGCGAGGGGCTGCACGTGGCTCCGCAAGCTGAGTTACTGTGTATGCTTGCATCGTAGTAGAGTAAGCTTCAAAAATCTATGGTCTGCAAGACAGAATACAGGAGTGAAGACTATCAGTGACACAATTGTTACAGAGATGCTTACCTCACTTCGCCAGCCTCCTACTTCGGGATCGACCCTCGCGCACAAGCGTAGCAGGGGAAGATAAAAAAGAAAAACCACTTACCAATCTGTGTCTATATATAGATATTGATATATATATTCATATATATGCCATGGATCATCCGATCAACTCTGGCAAGGATCCGGCAAGGCAAGAAGGTCCAGAAATTCCGTGGCTCTTCGTTTTCGTCGCCAGGTCCTGATCAGCGCTGATCAGATATCCCAACTCCCTCAATTAGAGTCCTCAAAACCATCCTCCGCTCTCCTCTGCTTCTCTCACCACCATCTCATCCCTTGCATACCCCTTGCCCCTCGCATCCCTCCCACCCTGCCAGAGC
The DNA here is from genome assembly GCA_010094025.1 of Viridothelium virens. NCBI lineage: Eukaryota > Fungi > Ascomycota > Dothideomycetes > Trypetheliales > Trypetheliaceae > Viridothelium > Viridothelium virens. The sequence continues at coordinate 56,600 of ML991784.1, forward strand.
TGCCTCTCGTACTCCCGCCCCGCCTCAAAAATCCCTTGCTCCCTCCGATCCCCGGAAAATGGCACGCCTCGACTCCGCCGGCGGTTCCTCTTCATTGAATCAGGCACCGGAATGAAGGCTGGCTGATAGGCGTCATACGTCTCAGCTTTGGTGCCAGGTGCAGGTGGAGGACCTCCACGGAAGGTGACGTGGGGGTTGTCCGCGTTGGGGTTGGAGTAGAGGGAGAAGAGGCTGAGGTCGAAGTTTGCGACAGTTTCGCCGCGGGTTGCTGGAAGTGGCTTTCTGGAGTGAGGGGCGAAGTCTGGAAAAGGGAAGCCGGATGTGGTGGAGTCGGGTGCTCTGAGAGTATTGCTGCCAGTGCTCGGCTCTGGGGGGAAGACGGCCGAAGAGAGCGCCACCGTGATGATTGAGCCCTCGTCTGCACCGTATTCAGTGTCCGTATTGTAGACGGAAGCAGAGAATGAGAGGTGGAGGTCCGGAGATGGAATTGTTGTGACGAGATGCCGGGAGAAGTTCATATGCATCCGCGGAGAGGGAACGCGTACTGCGACCTGCGGAGCGTATGATGAGTCTAGGGGCAGAGATGAGCGGGGAAGAGCAGGAAGGGGCTTGTTTACGTTCAAACCTGTTCGTTGTAGTTGATTCTCCTGGGGCTGGGCGTGAGATGCCTTGGAGACGATCAGCGGCGCTGGCACGAGATCGTGCTCATCCGTGTCCGCTGCAAACTGGTCGCGTAGATTGGAAACACCTTCTTGCGCCCTCCGTAGCCGTGAGTTTTCGCGGTTCATGAACAAGCTGTCTGGGTGCCGACTTGTTCTCTGCGATTGTCTGCTGAGAAAGTGAGCTGGAAGGGGCTTCCTCGTGGGCACGCGTGCCAAAGAGGGACTTCCAAGGGCCACACCAAGTAGCTCGGAAGAGAAAGATAAACCATCTGGATGTACGGCACTGTATCGGTATAGCCGCTCTGGTCGAGGTGGAGGGGTTTTTTTCTCGGGAGCCTTTGCATTGGGGTGCATTTGCTGTGCACCGTAATTGTAAGGGATGTACTTTTGTTGGTGTTTAGAGTCATTGTTCGCTTTCTGCGCATTCAAAGACTTAGAGCCGGCCTGCGGTGAAGTGCTTGGAAGAAACGGCCAGCAAGTTTCGGCGTCGACGTATTGCGCCAGGTCTGCTAGATCGTCACCTTCCCCACACTTTCCATCTGCAGTCTTTGCAGTGGCGTTCGAGGTCTCCAGCAAGTTGGTGTTGCTTGGGAAACCCTCAAGCAGGTTCTTGGTATTGGCTCGGTGCGAAGCAATATGCTGTTCCAGCTCCCCTGATTCTGGAGTGTCGGTCGAACAGCTCGCGCTTGTCGTGTAGGATAAATGTGTGGGGCCGATGCTGTTACGTACTGACAAGATCGTTTTGCCGTTTCGATACTCCATCGTCTCATCCGTTGTTTTCCGTCCCGTCTTTTGGTAATGCAGCCGTCCATTAGAACCAGTCTGAAGTATTTCTGGCTGGCGGACCTCGGAATTCACGACTTGGCTCCCAGGACGAATGGCCGTATAGCTTCGGTAGCTAGGGTCAGTAAGAGAATCCGAGACTCTGAAATCTGAAATGGTAAGCTTCGAAGCTTGGGATTCCCGAACGAACCCATTTCTACCGAATAGAAGGTACATATAAGCCTCTACCTTGGGGAAATATCGCCAACGGCGTTGACGTACTTTAATCTGTAGAGGTGAGTGCCGATGCGACACTCTGCCACCTTTCAACCGCTTTTTCCTGTCGTTCCAGTTTTGGGTAGTCATTTTTAAAGGTTGATAATAATATTTCGTGGAAACTTTTCATGGGTTATGAGGCTAACATCAAGAGAATGCGTATATAAAAAATACAGGAAAATGCCGAAGGGCTGTACCAGACAGCCTAGATGGTAGCTGAGCAGATCTCTGCTGACTCTAAACTTCAAACAGGTTCTGGAGGGGAGGAGCAATGTACCATATCAAGACGCGCATACAACGCGTCTAGGTGTGATCGCATAAGATAGAAGGGATAATAGCTTTGTAAGAGACAAAGGGATACTCCCTGATTTGATAGAGAGAACATAGTCAGAAGAAGGGCTCTTTGGTCCAACAAAGGGTATTTGAGAGCTTCAACGTATCAAGCTCATGAGAACAAAGGAAACTCCTCTCGAAGATGACGTATTTCACCCTTTTTTTTACCCTGGAAGATGAAAATATTAGGAAAAGTTTGAAGCGAAATAATCTGTGGATGAAACTTGCACCGACAAGCATTGCAGAATGCCCCCGGTGTGTATGCGTTTGGAGTACGTACAAGATCCAGTCGGTATTGGGGCCGAAGATAACCGTTGCAAGAAAGTCAGGGCGCTTAACATACTCATATCCTCGTACATATGCATCCCGCTCAAATGCATGCAAAGACGGCCTCCAAGATGCTGTAAATGCCGACGTAGAAATCTCGAAACTATCGTGTAATTTGTGATTGACACTTTTGTACGCCCATCATTTATATCGTGTCAGGACTTAGCAATCCGATAATATTCACGCCCCCGATAAAGTTGTTTCTCCGGCCTCTGAACTACTTGACCCACTCTCATCCTCGTCTTCACCGACATCTGCGTTTTCAAGGTCATCTCCAGTGTCCGCATCGGTCTCCTCAGCCTCATCGTCCAGCAGATCTTCTTCATTTTCGCTATCTTCATCCTCTTCCTCATTCTCAGCTACGCCATTGACCATTTCATTCTCCTCATCTTCGCTTTCCCCAAGCCCTGGATCTTCTATTTCACCCGTTTCGTGACTCCGCACCGAGATCTGTCCTCTTGTCTTGTCAACCTTTTCATCAGCCTCGCTTTCGTCGTCATCTTCGCCCTCCACATAAATTACTGGCTCTTCTTCCTCCTCTTCCATCTCTTCGCGAGTAGCAATTTGTTTGCTCCTCCGCAATTCGAGTTGAGCACTGAGCATATCAAGCTTCCCTTTCAGCGCAAGTAGGGGTTGCAGACTTGCCGCCCGCTCTCGTAGAACGCGATCAAGAGATGCCAGCTGTTTCACGATTTCAGGCTGACTAGCTAAGTAACCGCCATGTGCGACTATGGACCACTGTACCCAAATCATGAGGTTTCCTGCTCTTCCTGGACGTTTATGTAACCGCTCTGCTATTCTCTGGAGGAGTTTTGAGACAAGGCTCGATTGAAGACGGTCGATCGTAGTACGAATGCTATCGCCGTCGTTCATACGGAAACAGCTTTCTAGTAAATCATTATCATTTGTTCGAAGCGCCTGGGCAAGGACTGTTGTGAGAGAGGTAGCGGATGGGATAGAGAGGGCCTTTGTGTCAGCGGATAGAGCAAACGGGTGGACTGCAGATTGGGACGGTGATCCAGGGCTGCCAAAGGCTGCATCCACGTCGACGGCATCAGGGTCGTGGGCACGTAGTAGGTCACCAAAGGAAGGCTCCTCTGCTGCGGCCTCCTCCGCATCCTCCAGATCTTGCTCTGCATCTTCGTCGTTTTCGACTTCTTGATGAGCACCGTCATCAGTTTCAGGTAAGTCTTCTCCGTCGACGCCGTTTGTGAAAACTGGGTTGGAGCTGTGTGGAGTCTGTAGACCGGATGCGTCTCTTGCCGCGCCAGCAATTGCTTGACTTTCTTTTGCGTTCTGCGAGTCTTCTGTCCCTTCATCCTCATTCGACTCATCCTCATCTTCATCGGATAGCGCGCTACCACTTTCTTCGTCACTCGATATCATTACTACTTCTTTAGAAATGGCATTATCGACCTCGTTGGTCGGTGCAACAACTGTCGTGTGGGATTCGTCCAAGTTACTGTTAGAAGCACCCTTGACTCCATTGGTCAAATGGGCCCGAAGAATTTTTCCATTCTGAGGTTCAGAAGGAGATTTAGGGCGAGAGCTGGATTTTGAATGTGCTGGGTGCACTGAGGGGGCGTCGTTGGTAAATTTGGCTCGCTTTCGAGAGTGCTCAGGAGAGTGAGATGAGCTCACCGGAGCTGCGATTGAACTAGAGTGCCGCTTTCTCGATGCCGCTGGAGCGGACATGTTGAAATTATCGAGGCGGAGGGGTTGCAAGCACAAGAGAGCAGCAGAAGATCCGAGTTGATGATGCGGTGATAGGCCACATGAAAAGCTCCGACAAATTTTGGTTGGCGCACGGACTGCTGCGCAACTTTCAAGCGAGCGAGGCGAGGCTCGTCTCTCGCTACTTAATATTGCCGAGGATGATCCGGATTTTCGATTTGCCCGAGCCCGGCAGGCATGATCAAAAAGCTCTGGCGGGGAGCAGAAGGACGTGTCTCTCGAACACCTCTAGCTTCACATGTAGCTTGGCATCTACAGTCACTGCGACAGAGAGTCCATTTCCACCAGTCGAGAAGACTCCATTCCCCGCTGGCCCTTGAACTTGGCCGACCACAATATTCAATTGCAGGCTTCTACGCACATGGTCGACCATGCAATTGCTTGCGAAAATCCTACGAAGCCTATCTACCTCATTTATCTCTGGCTACCCCTTGGCATCAACTTCATGGATCAGCCACGGAATCCACGGAACCTTGGGATAAAGCAGGTTTCGAAATGAGGAGCGGAACGAAATTCTGATCGACAACTCGATGGATGGAAGGTGAGTCTCTGGATATTCTGCATCTCCGCATGGGATGGATGACAGAGCGCGTCAGCCCGTGCCTCTGTGGTACGCAAGGCAGTGTTGGTTGATGGCCAGCCTCCGCCCGACAGTCGTTATGTCCCAGATCCGGCAGCTCCTGGTGCTCCCTCTCTGCTGCGCAACGCGAGCAGGCTGCAGGAGTCCAGCTTGACGACCTTAGACACCTTAACAGTGAGGCGGAAAAGAATCGGTCACGGTGTGGCGGCGGATTGCGTTCCACCGGCCCGAAGAGGTTTAGTCGGGCGCAAGCTCTGGCTTGGGCCAGCCCCTGAGCAGGAGGGAAGTGTGCGGTCAGAAGAGGCTGGAGCGAATCAGGGGCGAGCTTGGGGCGGTGGTCGCCCGCGCACCCGGATCCCTGGGAGGTTTGGGTGCTTCGGGAGCGTGGTGCAGTCTGGGTGGGCCAGGTCACTCATAAAAGCTGAATGCCCCTCGGACAGGCGTTTCGAAGTCTTTTGTGATCCTGCCCACAGCCCGGCCGGCCTCTGATTCGTCCATTTCCCATCGTCTTCCCCTCCGCTGAGTCCGAGCACGGGCCACCACCTTATCGCGGGCCTTGGATCGTTTTAGAGCTCATGCAAAAAATTCTGCTGAGCTCATAAATTCCCAGTTTGTCGGATGCGCATTCTGAGTGAATTTTCGCATCCCATCGCGTCTCACCTTCCACGCTTCGCGCCTTAAAACGCTGTCGCGTGACCCGACCCTTCGTTTTTTCGTCTTTCGGTGCCTGGTGAAGTGAGTCTTACTGTAGTTACAGTGACCTCTGCGGCGTTGTTTTGTTTATTGATTTGGCTGTGTTTGCCATTTCGATCCCGCACTTTTACCATCATCACGGTGGAAAGTCCGGGTGAGGCAAAAGCTGCATGACGCAACTCGGATTAACTGTTGATCCGACCGACCGTTCGCCTTCCGCGCGCATAAATAAACCTTTGCGCGCGATCCGGGTCTCTACAGAGCTCCCTTCGCGTCACTTCATAGCTCGGATCTTCCCGACTCTTCACTTACGCCGATCGCGCATTACGTCGTTTGGCAAGAAGTGACAATTTCGCTACCATTTGCTCTACTATCGGTAGGCAAGCCATTGCGCGCCATCAGCGATCATGGCTTCTCTTTCTACATCTTCGCCTCACGCGCACAAGGCTCACCCGTTCCCGCCTTCAGACATCATGGCAGTGGAGTCAGATATCAACGGGTGAGTCGCGTTTGTTTGTCACTTGGCCTATCGTTGTCCCTGTGACTCACAATAACTTTTCTCACGCGTCTATATTTTTTGAACCCAACTGAGAATCTTTCAGAAATTCGCACGCAGAATCTTTATCCTTGAACCAATCTGCGTACCAAGATAATACTCTCATTGATTCTTCTGCGCCCACTATGAACACCTCGAGCGCACCAAGTGCCCCTACCGATTCTGTACCAGCGACTGGCGAACAACCTTTAGCTACCGCCGAGTCAGTCGTAAATACGAACTCGACACCCCTCACCGATCTACCAGCCACCTCTACAGTCCCTCCGAACATCGAACCACCCACGTCTGACGAGCGCGAGCATCCTGCATCCTCTGTGCAGATGGAGGACATAGGCGTAAATACATTTGCCACGCAAACGGGAGCATCAGCAGGAAAAGCGCAGTCAAATACGGCCGACGAAATGGATGTTGTGGGAGCAGATATTAATACTGAGGTCGACAATGGACAAGTAATGGACAATTTGGACTCATCAATACCCGCTGCGTCACTAGAAGCTCCTACACAAGCCATACCACCTCAGGATGCTACTGAACCCGTGGAAACTACAGAAATTGCATCGCGGCCCAAAGTAGGATCTGATGCCACTATGACAGAAGCACCCGAGCCAGCAGACCCGGTATCGGCGACTCGTATGATGGCATCAGCTGACTTGGCTGACAATGCGGGCGACAGTGGATCCGCGGGTAAAATTCGGCCAAGAGAAGATGATGGAGAGGATGGCAGTCCTGCAAGCAAGCGTACTAAGCTTGAGGAACTCGAGGATTCTACGGCCGAATTCAAGGTTCCGGAGGTCCCGGCGGTCCCACAACCTGCTATCGCAGCAGAAGAGGAGAAGCTGCGAGGTGCAGTTCCTTCGGAATCGTCCGCATCATCAGCTCCTTCGACCTTCGCAGGCCCTCAAGCCGATACGGGACCTATAACAACTGCACAGCAAAAGTCATTAGCAGAGATTCTGAAGAATGTCAGGAAAGTGAAGGACGCAAAAGCGTTCGTCGATCGTGTCGATCCCGTCAAACTGAACCTACCGACATACTTCGAAATCATACAAACTCCCATGGATCTGAAAACTATAGAATCAAAGCTGAAGAACTCTGAATACAAATCTGTTGCAGATTTAGCCTCCGATTTCGACTTGATGATTCAAAACTCGCACACCTTTAACGGTGCACAACACCCAGTTTCTGTGGCCGGTTCAAACCTTCAAGCTTACTTCAGGAAAGCACTGTCTAAAGTACCAGCTCGCGATGCCCCCCAGCCAGCTCCACCCGAGAAGAAACCGAAGCGGCCTTCCGTTGGGGCACGTCCGGCTCCGGAAGCTCCCCGTCGACCTTCGAGGATTTCTGGTGGCAACGCGCGTTCGCCGCCGGCAGAGAAATCGAAGGATGCGTTCGCTCTGGGTCCCGACGGTACACCGGTGATTCGGCGTGACTCAACACTCGGTGATCGGCCCAAACGTGAAATTCACCGTCCAGCCAAGGACTTACCTTATGCAAGTGCGAAACCAAGGCGCAAGAAGTTCCAGCAAGAACTCCGCTTTGTCGATCACGTCGTTGCTGAGATGAATAAGCAAAAATACCAAGGAGTGTCTTGGCCGTTTGCGGCGCCGGTGGACCCAGTCGCTCTCAACATCCCCTCCTACTTCAGCGTCATCAAGAAGCCGATGGACTTCGGCACGATTACGCAGAAGAGCAAGACCAACCAGTACGAGAATGCCAAGGAGTTCAGGGGTGACGTTGACCTGATGTTCGAGAATTGCTTTAAATTCAACCCGACCGGCGACAACATTAATACACTTGGCAAGCAGTTTCAAGATGTCTTCAAGAGGTTATGGTCCGAGAAGGATGATTGGATGGCTGACAATGCCCCAACTTCCGGTCCGCAATCTCCCGGCATGAATTCAGATAGCGACGAGGAGGATGCAGATGACGAGGAAGCCGATGAAGAAGATGAACGAGAGGCCAAGCTTCGTGAAATCCAGCAACAAATTGCAGCTTTGACCCAACAAGCTGCTGATGTTCTCAAACCTGCTGTTAAGAAGCCGTCGCCGAAGGCCCCCTCGCGTAAGAGCAGCAGCAAGGCCGCGAAGCCGGCTGGCAAGGGTGGTCGCAAGTCGAGTGGCTTATCGGGTCCAGGTGCTAAGGCCGCTCCGAAACCAGCCAAGAAACCGGCGAAAGTCAAGCCTCTCACCCAAGACGAAAAGGCAGAAATCCAGGAGAAGGTTGAACGCTTGACTGATCAGCAACCAGATAAGGCTGGGGATCTTGTCCGAATTATCAAAGAAAATGATCCTAAGTTTGCCGTGAGTATATCAGATGTCCATGCAGTTTTCTTCTCGATTCTAATTACATGCAGAACCTGGCCGAAGACGAGATTGAATTGGAGCTCGAGGAGCTCGAAGTTGACGTTGCTCGCATGCTTCTCAAATACGTTCGCAAGTTCTATCCTCAGACTCAAGTGTCTGCTATCGCGGACGATGATGACTTCGAACCCGAGCGTCGTGCAGCCAAGAATGCAGCAGCTACAAGTAGCCGTAAGAAGAACAAGCCCATGACCAAGGTCCAGCAGGAGACGGATATGAGTGCCATTCGCAGCAAGCTTAATCAGTACGGAAATCCGAATGCAGCCGGCGAACAAAGTTCCGACCCACAGCAGCAGGAGTCGAGTGACGACGATGATTCCGGATCCGAAAGCGAGGAGGAATAGACGGGATGTGGAATCGTCGGGAGAGTCGTAGACGCCCAGGCGATCAGCAGGAGTTAGTGCATTGGAATCAGCACTTGCTTGCAAACTTGCTTTGCTCCAAGCATGCATTGTCTTTGGTGTCCTTCCTAGAAAACTCTGAGCCCCCTTCTGTGCCGACTTTTCAAGTTGTAAAATATTTGCCTTTCACCACACTCTAAAGAATCAGGCGCGCGAGCGGCTGGGTTCTGCTTTTGCCCTTCACGATCACGATGTTGTTTCGCTGCATTGCGAACACGATCTTGCTGGTTAATCAAATACTACCCTTCCAGCCCATTTCATTTGCACTGAGCAGTTACAATCTGGCTTGCAAGATGTCCTCGTGTATGATAGCATTAGCCACAGAAGGAATGAAAAATGCCTGTACTCTTGGAAATTCCACCTTTTGCTGGATGTGAGGCGGCTCATATACTACAGCCTTTGCCAATTACGTTGAACCTCCAATTGGATTTATTTTAATTAAAAGCAGGTATAGAAAAGTATTGCACCTATGTAGACACTCAGGTACTAGTACGAAGTAGCTGCTGTAGACAGGTAAACGCCTTGAGCCAGCTAGCGCAGATCATTCCGCGTTCCCTGCGCTGCACCTCCCAAAATTTCCTGATCACCAAATAACCCAGCCTAACGACAGCTCACCGAGTCTCTCCTTCCCTACCCTCCGCCACCTTCCTCCCTTCGACCCCTACATCAAGTCGCTCGTTCGCTCTCTCAACTTGACCTTTCAACCATCGAACAGCCAGTTACGATAACGCGTCTGGATCTCTCCCTCTGGTACCTTACCGCGCTTCAAACCCTGATTCACGTCGACAATGTCGCAGCCTGTCAATGTTAGTGGGGCGAAGAGTCAGAACCGCGAGCATCGCACCGCCGCCCACACCCACATCCGAACACTAGGCCTAAGGTCAGATGGCTTCGCAGAGAAGACTGGGGGTGGTTTTGTCGGGCAGACTGCCGCGCGCGAGGTATGTCTATTGCGCTTGCGCTGCTGTCTGTTGCTGTGCATGCTTTTGCTGACATGAAGAATGCTAGGCGTGTGGACTCGTGGTTGAGCTGGTGAAGAGCAAGAAGATGGCGGGCCGGGCAGTGTTATTGGCGGGTGGGCCAGGCACGGGGAAAACCGCACTCGCGATGGCGGTGAGCCAAGAGTTGGGGAGCAAGGTACCATTTTGTCCGATTGTCGGTAGCGAGATCTACTCGACGGAGGTCAAGAAGACAGAGGCGTTGATGGAGAATTTTCGGAGGGCGATCGGTATGTTGGGATCGCGCAGTCTCCAGGCCGGATGCTCGCTAGGTCTCTTGGAGATAAAGCCGATGGGCTGATAATCGGATGTTTAGGTCTTCGTGTACGGGAAACAAAAGAGGTGTATGAAGGCGAAGTCACGGAGCTGACACCAGAGGAGACAGAAAATCCTCTTGGCGGATACGGCCGTACGATCTCTCACCTCCTCATTACGCTCAAGTCCGGAAAGGGCACAAAGAAGTTGCGTCTGGATCCATCAATATACGAGGCTATCCAAAAGGAGCGAGTGCGCTTGGGCGATGTCATCTACATTGAGGCCAACACTGGCGCAGTCAAGCGAGTCGGTCGTTCTGACGCATACGCGACCGAATTTGATCTCGAGGCAGAAGAATACGTTCCTATGCCCAAAGGCGACGTGCATAAGAAGAAAGAGATTGTACAAGATGTGACACTGCATGATCTGGACGTCGCAAATGCGCGACCGCAGGGTGGACAGGACGTGATGAGCATGATGGGCCAGCTCATGAAACCACGAAAAACCGAAATCACCGAAAAGCTACGGCTTGAAATCAACAAAGTAGTAAATCGCTACATCGACCAAGGCGTCGCCGAGCTCGTCCCCGGCGTCCTCTTCATCGACGAGGTAAAATCCCCCGCCTCCCCCCTCCCACTCACACTCCCCCACTAACCCCCTTCTCCCTCCATCCAGGTCCACATGCTCGACCTCGAGTCCTTCACCTACCTCAACCGCGCCCTCGAATCCACCATCGCGCCCCTCGTCATCCTCGCCTCCAACCGCGGCCTAACCCCCATCCGCGGCGCCCCCTCCTCCATCACCACCACCACCGCATCCACCACCTCCTCGTCCCCAGCACCGAGCCTCCGCTCCCCGCACGGCCTCCCACCTGATCTCCTCGCGCGCCTCCTCATCATCCCCACACACCCATACTCCGCCGCCGAAATCGCATCGATCCTGCGCTCACGCGCCCGCACCGAGAGCATCCCGCTCGCGGACGCCGCGGCCGAGGAGCTCACCGCCATCGGCGCCGACGTCAGCCTGCGGTATGCGCTGCAGCTGCTGGCGCCCGCGGCGGTGCTGGCGGGCGTGAACCGTGGGGTGCGCGAGGGCGAGCCGGCGTCGGTGCAAGGCGTGGAGGTTGGGGTCGAGGAGGTTAGGGAGGCGAGGGGGCTGTTTTGGGATGCGAGGAGGAGTGCGGGGGTGTTGGCGGCGAGGGGGGCGGAGGGCGCGGAGGAGGGGTGGGTCGTTGCTTGATGGGGGGATCGGTGTACGCGTGGGGAATGGGGTCAGAGGCAGGGGTTTGGGATGTGGTGCGTGGGTGGGCGTTGCTATTTTGGGATGGAATCGGGATTCGTGCCTGGCGTGCGGACAGGGGAGGAGACAGGGGACTGCGCGAGATGTACGATAGAATGGAGTAATCGAGTAATCGAGATCGGAATTGAGAGATTTGCTCCGTGGGTTGATTTTCTGTCTTGTCATTACGGCCTCATCTCCACTTGAGGACTACGTGGCGTGAGGCCCCGTTCTTGCCTCACCTTTCAATACCGCCAGAGATGCCATTCATGATCTACAGAGGTGAGGCTGAGTCCTGCCCCGCTAGGCAGACGCCACAATAAATGCTCTGCTATTGCATGGACACATTCGGAGTTCTCTCCGGAGCATGGCGAGGGACTCGGTGCTAGTTTCAACCTCGGCATGTGACATCTGCATCTTGAAAATGTACATAAATGCTTGTCATGATTTCCTCTGCATTTGTTGGAATTGGGTCAGCCAACGTTAAATCAGGCCACTTCTTCTCCACTGTTCGATCGATGGCGCACCAAGCCCACCTAAGAAATCACGAATGCCCGATGATAGGGGCAGAGGTGACTTGAGATACTCTCCTCCAGCAACTAGAGAAAATCATATCACAGTTACACCGATGTTCTCCGCTCTCTCCAGATCTCGTATGTACGCCCCCTTTCCAGACAAAACTCCTGAGCAGTATGCGAAATGATTCTCGCATCGAAAGATTTCATCCAGTAGGTGGCTGCGTAGTCACAATGCATTTGCCACAGCTTTCTGGGTCCAGATTGTTTGTGTAGCCATATGCACCACCTGATACCCTCTCGGCCTTGTCTCTTCCTGTTCTGCTTTTCACACGCTTTCCAGTCTTTCAGTTTTGATTTGGTCGCTGTCTCTCTGCGGGCGTATTTCTCTGTTACGATTCACACTCATAAAGAGCACAGACCAACATGATAAAACGGCGAAGAGCGAGCTAATACAGGATAGGAAGAGCAAGAACCAAGACGCGCCGCAAGAACCTCCATTCCTCGATGCTGATTTACCCGGCCGTTGATCAATCTGCTACATGAACCAGTCTGACAGTGACGCAGTACTGCAGCCACGATCAGGCCATTTCTCGGCGCTCTCGCCATGCAGCAACGGGCTGTTAACCCTGAATGCATCCTGCACGACAGCCGTTCCCAGCAACCCGGCTCTCCAACGGCACTTAAATTGGGCTGATCGAGGATGCATACCCGATCTGCTGGTCTAAAATGGTGACTGCATAAGAGAAGGAGGGTGGGATGAGGCCCGACGATCGAAGCCGCATTAAAAGGGAAGCTCGCGTGTCCAGGCTGCATGAGGGGGCCACAGGCCGATCTTTGAGGCTGCACAGGAGAGGTGTAACTCGAGGCTTACTTTCCCAAATTACATCCATGACGTGCTTCAGAATGATGCAGAGGTCATGCAGGGAGGCTGATGGGTTGGGAGACCGAGTACCTGGGAAGGTATGTATTACGGAGCAGCTATAAGTCAGGCTGCTAGTGACAAAGTGGGCCATGGCAGCGAGTACGAGGAGATATGGAGATGCAAACAGCAGCAATGTTCCCCTGTGGATATGATATTCATATTCTCCTTTCGCCTTTGCTCGATGGCGGGCTCAGTGTGTGGCTCACTGTCTCTCTCTCTCGTCTTCTGCAATACCTGCCCTCTTGAGCATTTGCTCGTAGGGGAAGGAGACTTCCACTCGTCCATTAGCCAAGGATATCCTCTACTTTTACAGACTCCTAGATCGGATCGATCCGGAGACACTCTCAACCCTAAAGCAGGAAAGCATCTATGAAAAAGGCAAAGCGCGAAACGAAAAGGATTCACACCAAGTCTTTTTTGGTTTGGCCGCACAGACTGACGAGCGATCTCGCTGCAACGCACCATTGAGCAACTGCAGGCTGAGACTTAAGCGTGCTGGCCAATTTATATTGGTACTCAATCCAGAGATGGGATGAACTCAAAAAGCTCAGAGCCTGCACATCAATTTCATCAAATCAGAGTTGATAGTGTGAGGTGTTTCAGAAAAGCCTTGAAAACTTGGAAGGTTAAGGTATCGTACTACTTAATCCACGTGACTTACTGCGGTGAGTGCACGACCACCCATCAAATATAGTCCTATATGCTTTTTCCAAGTACGATGCTCTTCCGTAGATAACATTATGTTTGTTCGATTAGTGGTCGCTGAATGAAGTCATTCGCTTACTTTAGCTAAGATGAGATGGCGCGTTCGCATCCTGAAATTAACTGAGGGTGTGCTCGATCTTCCTGCGGCAGAGCTACGGCTGCAGTAAGGACACCATCAGCTTCTAGGATCTTACAGTGAGGGAATGCACGATTTTTCGTAATGGAAATAAGTCTCCCCAAAATTTTATATTTGCTATCTGCTGCCTGCGAAGCTACGAACTTGGTTGCTGTGCGATCTGTCGAAACGAGCGTACAGGTAACCCCCATCCCCCAATCTTCCCACCGAACCGAAAGTCAAGAAATCAAAGCCAAGCGAGTGGATATATCCTCACCGCCACCTTAAAGCAATCAAATCCATACAGCTCAAAGGAAATAGAAGTCCATTGCGTCGCGTGCGTTTCCTCCCAGCGAATTTGGCTAGTGTGGAGGTCCGCTCGCTGAAGCTATCTATCGAATCTTCTGTCAGTCCTACAACTTGATTTCGAGTCACGTTGAGGAACCACTCACCTTTCAAGCTCTTCGCTCTGAAGGAAGCGCTTAGACGACGCCAGTGGGGAGCTGAATCAAGCCCGTAGCGGTAGCACCAAGACCACCGAGGATACCAGTGGGGAGACCGAGTTCGGCAAGCAGACTGATGACTGCATCGACAGAGATATCGATGGTATCGCCGTTGAGGGCGGCAACGTTCAAAAGCTGGGCGCAGTCAAGGATGGAGATTCCGATGTTCTTGCACTCGTCGAGGAACTGGTTGCCGTTGTTCACAGCTCCACTGGGAGCAGCGTTTCCGCCGCCAACGTTAACAGTGTCGCCGTTGAGAAGGGCGATGTTGAGGAGCTCAGCGCAGTCGGCAACAGAGATGCCCAAATTGAGGCACTGATTGGTGAATTCGTTGCCGTTGTTAGTCGGGGTAGCCGTGGCCGAGGCGCTAGTGGTCGTGGGAGTAGACGACTGCGTGGTGGTAGGTGGAGCAGACGACTTGGAAGTAGGTGGAGCAGATGACTTGGAAGTAGGCGGAGCAGACGACTTCGAGGTGTAAGTTGGAGCAGGCGCCTTTGAGGTGGTGGTTGGGTATTTCGGGGGAGAACCACCGGGAGCAGCGACGGCTGCAACGATGATGGAAGCGAAAGCGATGATGGATTGAGCGCGCATATTTGCTGATTTATAGTGAAAGACTGAAGAATCAATTCAGTGAGTGATTTGAGGGATGGGCTGTACGAAGACTGGATCTCTGAACTCTGGGAAGCTGGTGAGGAATCATGAAAAGGAGGGAATGGAGCGAGGTTTATATAGACGTCGTGGTATGCACGAGATATCACATCTTTTGGAAATCAATAGCGTCTATTGCGGATGAGTGGAAGGGATAGGAGATGTGGTGTAGCTTCGCACATGAGCTCCCTGTACACTAACAATCCCCTGGAAGAGAGCAACATGGGACTTTACAAGTGGGTCTAGACTTCTAGACCTCTCGATGCATCGTCGATTCGAATTCACGATCGATGTTTGTGAGAGCCCTTGGCAAGCGTTCTTTCCAGATGAATGCCGGCAATGGACCGTCCATAGCGTCATTTAGGTCGTACCATGAACGCCATCTCGACTTAAAGAGACGACTTTCAGCTACTGCACAGAAGTCTCTAGGCCAATGCAAGCCATTTAATCAGCGGCGAGCTATTCTGCGTACGCGAGTACGCCTTGTTGCCAACTTGTAGAGAGTCCCAGCGAGCCACAGTCGGAACTTGAACGGCCTGACTTTCAAAATCGGGATGCGATATGGCTTGAGCCAGACTCTGGATGGGAAAGATATCTGGTTGAACTATCTTCTTGTTGGCTACTTGATCGAAGGTACGATGCAGGACAACGCCGTTCGATGGCATTGTAGTCGCCTCATGATGGGCGCCAGATGCCGTGTCGCGTTCGATTTCCCCCAGCATGGATAATATCTTGCTCTGTAGTTCCCATCTACTGGACCGATGGGTTGGTAATTAGGGTCGCGTCGCCGAAATTTTCCACTAGGCCGGTAGCGCCACGAACATCTCTGCTTCAGAAAGCGTGTTGCGGCAGCAGCTCGGTGTAGTGAAGTACTGGCCGCTTCTAAAATTGTCACAATACTGTATGTACGCGCCCTGAACTTCTTGCCAGTTGCGCACATGGTCCACACCAAGGAGAGCTAAGACTAATGATGGAAATGCCACTGACCAAAACTTACATTTAGGCTGAAACGTCTCTTCATGTAGTTGAATTCTGTTTGTAATACATTAAGTGAGAACCCCAGTTTGTGAGGCCAGCGTAAGCCTTCCCAAGATTGAGGAATTCGTCTATCGAGTCATCGACGGTGTTATGAAATGAGATTATAGTTTTGCTAACAAGCAATAATACACGAGACGTACGTACTGCAGCAGTGAAGGTTTGAAAATTTGTTCTTACAGTAAATAAAGTAGAAGGGCCCGGCAGCTTCCGGTAGTTTTCAAATTCCACCTGTAGACGGGCCCATCATCGCGGTCACAGGATCACGTGGAGTAAGATTGCCGGTTAGGATCTTGCGATGATTACCACGATCGCCGTGACATTGCAGCAGGGCTACATTGATGTATTACATGGAACATGCAGATCTGTACCTAAGAATCAGGCGGGAAGAAGAGTTGTGATGGGGACATGCTCACTTGGTGACGTTGATGTCTGGTTTAGGGGGCGGTGGAGTGTTAGCCGCAGTGCTTGGCACGCTAGCCCCCGGAGTTTTCAGGAAGTCGTTGCCAAGCACGTACCTTCCTGGAGCCCACCATTGGCGTTGGCTCCAGCATACCTAACACCCCTAAGGTACCTAGTCAGATGCGGGTAGAAGGCAGGAGCGGCAGGCCAGGCGCACTTGCCACATCTGGAGGCCGGCTTAGGTGATGACAGGAACGCGGGCCGTGGCGTGTGGAGTACCGCACCCCGCCATGCCGCAATTGGCAGACATCGCTTCCACTCCACCTCTTTGAGCCGTCGCTTACCGCCGAGCAAGACTAATCATGCATCGCTTGCAGACTGCCGACTCGCCAACCGTCTCGTGCCTCCTGTCACTGAGGCATCGCGTAGGCTAAATGCCACGTTAATTCCTTCTCTGGCGCTTCAGGAACACCCCGTCGGCGTTCTGGCTCGGCCCAGAGAAGCTTGGCCGCATCGAAGCTTTCTCTGTGCCCGTCCATCTGGCCACGCCGTCCATGCTAGAGCCAATCATTGGGGCCTGAAATCGGTCTGAATGGGTGGAATCGCGCCACAGCTCCTTACAGACAATTTGGGGCGTTTGGCTGTTGAGCTTGTGGCGGAACGTACGGGACCGGCTGAGCCATTCCATGGCTTAATTGAAAGGCCCACCAGCAACGCCCCATTTCAGACGTCGACTGGGAATACAAAGCGTATTTCCGACTGCATTTGCAGACCGGAAAGTTGACCGCGTGGAGACGCACCCCACAATCGGAGTTTAGGTTCATCCACAATTGCAACCTCCTCCAGTCTGGCTGTCGGGCGAGTCTTTCGCTCAGATGGTTGGACAAAGGGAACCACGAAGGTTTCGGGTGGGCCGACGGGTGGGCGGGCGGCCTGGACGGAAGCACATGGCCACTAGCCTGAAGGAGTTGTTCAGGCCCGGTAAGAGTAAGGCCTTGAAGATGAGAGGTTGAAAGCAAGAAGAGCACATCAGCGACATGTCCGTTGCTGCTTCACCTCTGCGTGTCTGCATCCTCCATCCATCTTACTACCCGCCCTGAATGTCCCAATATCCTGTCTAGGTAGTCCCTGCCCTGGTGGACGCCTGTGGAACTTCGCTGCTCTGATCGTCCCTAAAATTCAGTGCATGCGTCGGCCTTTTAGTCTCTGGGGCTAAATGTAAATAGTAGGGTTTTCTAGATGCGCCTGAGGGACGACTAAGGGGCCGTTTAGCGTCCTCGGAGTCGACTCACCGTTTGGATATTAACTTAGCCTTTTGACTTTGACACTATACTCTACACCTGGCCAATTAAGGGCCTACCTCCGTAGACCAAGGTAAGCGAGCCCCAAGTACATGGACGACCCGCCATCGCTGAACTCCCGCATCAGCTGAGGATGTACTTAGGAGAGCGGATCTCTGTTCATGGCGTTCTTTGAAATCCCACTCTAACTTCTAGATTCATCATTGCTTCGCAGACCTCGGTTGCTGCAATGTCAGTCCTGCTTTGAGTCTAGCCTGTGTCAGTTTTCATCCAAGAGTCTAGAGATCAGACTTAGTGCGTGGAGTTTTGGAAACATTTGAGCAAGATAAATATAAATCGACAGAGTCATTCTTCATGGGGCAAAGGGGGACATCGGTAATGCAGACTAGGAATAGTCGAAGACGCATAGATTAATAGTAAAACCGATGCCATCGATCGAAGTGTCATCTCACTCAGCCATCAGCGGGGAGGAATTTGGTGCTATCGGACCCCAGAGATGTTAATCTCTGAGCGGATGTTCTATGCCCTGTCCCTCAGCTTGTGCTGAATTTTGAGTAATGCCTAAATCGCACTTTTGAGCTTCCCAGTAATTTCGCAGTGCCTCAGCCCTCATCAGTTTACGAGGTGCGCGCCTGCCTGTGAACAACTCAAACTGAGCGAATGCCTGCTCAGGCAGCAGCTCCAGCCCGTCTACAGTTACCCAACCTCGATGAGCCTCGGCGGCGATCTGCTCCAACAAGGGGGTTGCAAGCGGCTTGTAAGCCATCTATGTGAATGCAACCCGGTTAGACTCTGCAATAGCGGTTGCTTCAAATAACTTACCTCGACAACCACGCCTCCTGTTGGGCTTTGGAGCCACTGACGCGGCATGGTGAAGTTTGCTGCAGGATTTCCTGCAATGTCATGGGCGGGTATACAGGAAACGACAATGGTCGGTTGATGGAAGCTTGCAGGCCAAGGGTCTGCGAGAGACTCGATCACCCGGACTACACTCCTGCCATGCTGGTGTCCCTCATTGCATGACATTCCAGATCCGGCACTGGGTGCTAAGGCATGGAACCCAGACCCGTTATAATGTGCAGCCAACTTTTCGGCGTTCGTCGTGGATCGGTTATAAAGGAAAATATGTTGGACGCCGAGCTGGATCATGGCATAGACCGTAGCGCGTGCCATTCCACCTGCTCCAATCACCAAGCCTGTTGTTCTCGGCCCAACGGCATTGATGGGAGAGAGACCACGTCTAATGCAGGTCCGCACACCGATCCAATCAGTGTTATCCCCATGAAGGAACTTTACAGTTCCTGCGCGGTTCCGCTCTTCGAAAAGGGAGAGTTCGCTAAGTTGCCCGTCCACTGGAACGGACTGACGAACAGGAATGAGAGTATTGACAGCACCGATGGCTTTTGCGTGAGGACTCAAACTATGTGTCAGCGCAATGACTTCTGTCTTGAAAGGTGGGTTCACTGCTGTTCCCCCAAAATGATCATCATTCACCATCTGCCGAATAACATCCAGCGTTTCTGTCTGCCACACCAGGAAACTATGAGGCATCCCGCAGCACTTGTAAGCCGCGTTGTGCATTGCAGGAGACAGGGTGTATGCGATTGCAGCCCCAATGATGTAGAATTTCATCGGCTCTAGGACAAAAGATGCATAGAGTGAACGCGTGCACTCCCTTGCGGTCAGGGCTGGAAACGATGGTATTGCTGGAAGGCCTGTCCCTTCTGGACGAACAGGCGTCAGAGTCGAATTGAAGCACAACGACATGCGTCCGATAGGACCGGTATTGTACGCGATGAGAGCCACGTCTGGTTGTAATGCATACGTTCGTCGCCTGAAATTCTGCAACGCGAAGTTGTCCCAAATCTTATCAGCTGGCATGTTGATTCGACATGCATCCAGGCTCAGCTTGCATGCCCGCTCGAAAAGCATGAGACACTGGCCATCTTCCCATCCACTCGAAGGTCGTGAAGCAAACGTGTGGTGCCCCATTAATTTTGAACGACCCTTCCCTTTACTCAGTTGCAAAATGACTTCATCGTCCAGAAGGAGATCGACGGTCACATACTCCGGACCAAGCCGTAGGCAATGAGCAACCAGGCTACGATATTGTTGGTGATGTAGGCCGCCGTCGCCGGGAGCGATGACTTCGCCAAATTGCACATGAAACATTACAGGAACGACGGTATCCCGGCGTACGATTGTCAGCGCACGTCCAAACTCATTCAATCTGCTGGCGGACGTTACCTCGTGGTCTATAGACGAGGACACGTTGTCGACTGATATTTCGAACAGATCGCAAGCCATTTCCAGATCCTCTATGCTGCAAGAGCCGGATAGAATGTCCTTCAGAGGCACTCTAACTGCATATGTGAAGGACTTCGACTGGACCGCTATCCTGGATAGTGGATATGTTGACTCCCGAAATGGGATTGTCAGTACACCCCCGGTAATTTGACCTAGAAATTTGAGGAATTCCCTTTCCACACGCTTCAGTGTAAGAAAAGGAGTCTTAGGAGAAATCTGACCCGTAGCAAGCCTGCGAAATTCGGATACTCCTTCCGCGTCTTCCGTCGTCGAGTCGGCAGAAATATCTTCTGTAAGGTTGTAGAACTCGAAATTAGAGCAGGCACGCAAAGCGGATCCACCTACATCCATTAGATGCTCAATCCTCGCTCGACTCCGGCCTGGGAGACAGCGATGCAAACTTTGGACGTCCCGGACGACGTGGATCACAGGATGTGACTTCGTGTAGTCTTGTATCATTGCCTGAGCTCCACGTCCCATCGAGACCGGATTGCACACAATCACGCATCCCGTCTGGCACGTCGACAAGACGGCTTGAAGGACTTCTAGGAGAGCCTGATGGTGAGCTGCAATACCGAATGCTTTTCGGTGCGTGTTCAACGAGTGACCGGTGACTTTCCGAAAATGCCGGTCTATTTCAATAAGGCGTAGATTGCAGATTGTCGATACCATCACGGCCAGACTAGATTTACCGGTTCCCTGAAGGCCAACTAGGACAACTGATGCCTTTGCATCGAAGATCCGCGAAGTACGTGTCGACGCTTCTATCATCGCTTCTGAATCCTTCGGTGGGCCATTCACTCCCTCTGTCGGAACGTGCCTTACTTTCTCTAAGGAGGCTTCATGAGTTGTCGCATCATCTTCTCTTGCTCGTCCATAGCTCTCGATGTGAAGAGCAGTGGTCAGATTTTCCGTCATAAGTCACATTCGCGGGTCCATGCATATCGCGTTCAACATGGGCGCAAGTGTTCAAGGTTTTGATGCCATCTTCGAGTTTGGAGCTGACCAATACACCAGAATAGACGCGATGTGAACGTCTTTTCGATCACCCAGGGATCTTTAGGTTAGGTAGATCAGACGCGATAGGGCCCTCGGGAAGGGAACAACCTCCTCGGAACGCCTTACCGCAGAATGTCACGTGGCAGCCGAATTAGGCAGGTGATCCCGGTCGTAGTAAAAGATGCTAATACTGGAGCCATAACACTCGTTTCGGGCGACTTGACATTCTTTGCTTTCTGATCTCCGCATTCAACCAGGCTGAGTACTGCAGACGCTATGACAATGGAGCCAACGTATTTTACACGACAAGCATGTCAGAGGCGGTCAACCTCGGTATCTATCAATCCCAGTCGAAACGCAAAATCTCTCGAGCGTCAGATACCGGCGAGCACGGCCTAGAGGCAAACAACCCTACGAAACGCCAGCGAGTCTCAAGAGCTTGCGATCAATGCCGCAACATAAGAGCTAAATGTGATGGCGGTCAGCCGACCTGCAAGACATGCAGTTCAGCAGGCAGAACTTGCACCTACGTGACGACGCCCAAGAAGCGCGGTATCCAAGCAGGCTACGTCCGGAGTCTTGAACTGACCCTTGCCTGGTTGTTGACGAACAATACTGGTGCTAGATGTGCGCTGCAAGCCCTTTTGAGACAGGATGATGGTCAAGGACAGGCTCTTGTGACTGGTAGGAATGTTGCAGGTGCAGATCGACTGTACGATCAATGGAGGCAAAGTGCAGTCTCGAAAGGATTAGAACTGCTGCTGTCAGACCAGGAAATACCAGATGAATTATGGGAAACACTCGATGACGAGCAAAGTGCCGGCAACGAGACATCCGGACTCCAACGTGACTCTGCATTTGCACCTGGCCCTGTCACTCGTCCCTTTGACTCTGCCTTTCGTCCCGATCCATGCAGCCCGACGGACCCAGTAGAGAGCGAGTCTGGGATATCACCTTTGCATGATGGTGACCCTGGCCCACAGTCTTCGCATTTATCGTCATTGACCAACAATAACAGTCGTGGCCACCGATTGTCAAAACTGGATGCCCCAAAGGACTGGCGCTTGCTCGATATCTATTTCTCTTTCACCCACTCTTGGTTTCCAATTGCCGAAAAGTCGTCTCTACTTAGGACGGCCAACTCATATCCCGAAGACGGTCTGCAAGTAGATCCGAACCTTCCAGGCTCTGGGGATCACGCTGAGTTGTGCGCGGTCCTAGCACTTGCAAGCTATCAGCAGTTGAAGGCTGCTCAAAAAGATCCGCATGCTGGAAACAATGCGCCGACTGTGGCTGGGGAGAATGCCTCCCAGCCATTGTTCCGCATAGCCTTAGGGTTGGTAAATCTTGGCAACGGCATGACTGAAGTCGGCCATATTCGAGCTTTACTACTGCTGTCATTACTGCTTCTCTATCAATTACATTATTCAGAGGCCTGGGTGCTCATTGGCTTCGCTACACGGCTCTTGTTGGTCCTTAAGCCAGATATCGATGCCATGACGGACAGTCTCAAGCGTGCCGCAATGGGATGCGTAATCCTCGATACCATTCTTTCCGCACGTCTTGGAAAAACGCCATATCTTCGTAAAGGTGATATAGCATGTTCGGGGTTTCGTCTGGCCGACGGATTGGATGAATGGCAGGCATGGAACAACAGTCAACATGGCAGTGGTGACATTGGTTCTCAGATAGGTCTGCGCTACACACCTGGACACACTCTGAGTATATTTAGTGCTCTAGCAGAATTGGTGGGTCTCTCTGGCTCAGCCTTGGAGGATAGCCAAACGCATCAATCTCCTGAGACCTCCCAATCGCTTCGTGAGTGGGAAACTAGACTTCCACAGGGTGTCAAGCTTGATTCCGCGCGCTTGCCGTCCACTGTCACTCCACAGCTGTTGTTGCTGCACTCTGTTTCATCCTCTATAATCACTCGATTGGAGCAACCGAATCAACTCGACAACGTCCGGGCCAAACAGAAGTTTGCTAGTTTGTGTGAACTCTACGCCACCCAATTTGGATTTGCCTTCATGCCACCAATCCACCGACTTCTCTTCAAGGCTGTACAGCTCCCGGACAGTGTGGATACAGAGTTCGAGAGTCGAGTCGCTTCATTAATTTCGAGGTTCGATGCGTGTCACTCTTCCCTAGACGGGAAAGGGACTGAATTTCCATCCGTTTGCCAAATAAGTGATGGATTGAATCATTCTGCGATTGATCCAGATCCTCTAATACCTAGCCCTTTTGGTAATTCTCGATCTGCCTTGTCCGCGAAGGATGATCAACGCGGTGACAGAAACAGCCTCAGAGACATTGGGTCCCACCTTGAACCTCTGAACACAGCCGAAACCATAGAACACGAGGCTCATGAGCGAGAGCAGACCCTGCGTGACTTAAGGGACAGTGGAAAGGTTTATAGCACAGACTTTGGCGCAGGCAAAATCCTGAGTACTGATCTATCAACTCCTGCTCGAATAGTGCAAAACCACGACGGACCCAGTTCAAACCTTCCAGATGGAATTGATAGCATTGCCTATACTGCACTTGCTGGGACCTCGCCAACTGATCTCGATGCACTCTTTGATGACCTCATGGATACTGACAGCATACAGGGACTGGAAATGCAGTCAGACTTCATGCAAAATCTTGGCTTTGGTCCAAGCTTTACTTCGCCCGATACTTTTTTTGAGCAGTATGATCCTCTGATCTTAGCACACATCCCAGCCAATTGGCAGTCATCTTCTCTCCCTTCTAGTCAGCCGTTCGACTCCAGTCATCCCAGGTAGTGCTGTGTTGCAGCGACCAGGCTTCGATGCGGGAAGACACGGCGGCTCTTTCCCCAAGGGGCCCGGAAAAGTCTTTTGCCGGGATCCGACCAATCATGGCCGCGCTTGATTATCGTCTGGACTGCTCTTGCCTCCCATCCATAACAATCATCTCGCGGTATGTTTCTCTAAAGAACACCCGCGTCATGCTCCAAGTTAAATCGACTTTCATCCAAAATGGCTTGCAGGCCTGCGATTACGTCCATGTCCCTTGGCAGAGCCTGGGCCCATGAATTACCAACCAAGTTTGCTGAAGCAAACAGATACGGCATCCAGGGTATCGAACTATTCTACGAGGATCTTGAACATCTAGCGAAGTCTCTGCCCGGCGGTGCCTCCGAGGAAAACCTTCACACTGCTGCTCAAGAAGTTCGTTTCTTATGCGATCAGTATTCATTAGCGATCATCTGCCTCCAACCTTTCATGCTCGACGAGGGGCTCGTTGACCGGATCGAGCACAAAGCGAGAATTAAAAAATTACATTTGTGGCTTGAGCTTGCCCGGATACTTCGGACCGATCTCATTGCCATCGCTTCCAGCTATCTTCCAGTCGAAAGGATCTCTTCTGATATCAACCTCATCATCTCAGACCTTCAGGAAGTTGCGGACCTCGGAGCTCAACGCTGTCCACCTGTTCGTTTTACGTACGAAAGTCTTGCATGGGGAACACGAGTGGATACCTGGGAAGTATGCTGGGATATCGTTCGCCGCGTCAATCGGCCCAATTTTGGCATCTGTCTGGACACCTTCAACATTGCTGGCAGGGTCTATGCTGATCCAACCGCTGATACGGGCATGACAACGACTGCAGAGACGGATATCGAAAGTTCCATAGAACGACTCATCCACACCGTCGACGTGTCAAAAATTTTCTACGTACAAGTAGTGGATGCCGAAAAATTGAAAGAGCCATTACTTCAAGAGCATGAATTCTACAATTCTTCTCAGCCTCCACGCATGAGTTGGTCGAGAAATTGTCGGCTTTTCTATGGTGAAGATTCTCTTGGGGCATACCTCCCCATTCAAAGACTCGTACGAGCTATATTTCAAGATCTGGGATTTAGGGGCTGGGTAAGCATGGAACTTTTCAACCGGGATATGGCAAGCTCGGATCCAACGGTACCAGCAGATCACGCGAGGAGAGCTTTCAAGGCGTGGAACAAGATTGTCGAGGACTGCAACTTGAAGCATATACGAGATGCACAGCTCTAGGTACTATGTATTCGGCTTCTTCCTTTTTGTAATGATCACGATGGCGTTGAGATGCATAGCTATTTGTTGGCTTCATCAAAGAGAGCGAGCGCGAACTCTTCACATCTGTCTTGACTTAACTGGTCTAAAATTGACCTCTACTCAAGCATAGGCTTCGTACAACTTTGTTCCCAAAATTTTCTATCTACAGACTGGAGCTTGTTTGTGGAAAGACGTTATTTGTAACACATTCTCTATTTAGCTTGATGGGAACTGCTAGAGCATTTCATAGACGAAGGATCTATTGTCCGTCGCTCTGAATTATGACCGGCAGGCCTTCGGAGTACATTGAGGTTAAAATTTCAGCCAAAATCCATGTTCGTGGTACTCAGACTGGTCGATATCTCATGCCCAAGTGTTTCGAGCCCCGTTAATATCACTATTTAAGGACTGACAAGAGCTCAACAAGGCGTCAAACAGAAATCGTCAAAGGCCTCCTAAGGAGTCCTATTCTGGCTTTGCTTAATCGATGTGGGCCCTGACCGGACCCGCACGGGACTTCAAATCTCAGCTTGCCCTGCAAACATTTGCCCTGAGCCCTTGATGGCTGGATAAGGGTACCGAAAGCTAGCGCTTCTCGACGTCCTCAACATATTCTGCCTCCTTTGTTTTCTCCACACTCAAGTCTGCACCTTCTGCATCGTGTCGGAAGCTTTCCTCCTCTGCTCGCACCTCAGCCATAACCGTACTGTGGGCCCTCTGGACGGGTTTTATGTCGAACAATCGATCCATGAACTCGAGAGGGACGCCCTTGGTCTCAGGAACGAGCAAATAGACAAACACAATTGACACAACCATCATTGACGCAAAGAAAAAATAAACTCCGCAGCCAGACCTACCCATGGTATTAAACATTTGAGGGGTAAAACGTGAAATGATGAAATTCCAAAACCAGTTATTAGCAGATGCAGAAGCCTGTCCAAGAGATCTAAAGATGGATTTCATTAGATATTTTTTCAAAAGGTTTGAGCAAGAGCTCTCCTCTAAAACATACCTAGTGTTCGAGTCGAACATTTCTGCGTTGAGAACCCACGGAGTGCCATTCCATGTCGGAGTATAGAAGAAGGTCCAGAGATAGAAGAAAAAGACAGCAGCGATGCCTCCCGATGAAAGCTTCGCATTTGGGTCGTCGGCATGGGCGGCGGGATTGCTCTTGTAGATGTCTAACAGAAAGTAAGTCAACAAGGCTCGCTTGGCACTCAATGCCAGCGAAGTTCAGTAGACACTCACAGGCACCAATGATCCACATGCATATAGATCCACCGAGTCCGCCGATCATAAGCAAGTTGCGCCGTCCAAAATTATCGATCAAGCAGAACAGCCAAACCAGCGTAAATACGGTCTTCACTACACCAAAAAGGCCGGTCGTGAAGAAACTAGTGTTTGTGCCGCGTATGCCAATACTTTTGAACACGGTTGGACCTTCTATATGTAAGCATTGTGATCATACGCGGGAACGCCCCAAGGCCGAAGTACTTACTATAGTAGTTGATAGCATTAATACCTGAGCCATTCTGCCACATGAAGAGTAGACCTCCAAGCATGAATCGCCAAAGGATCTTTCTGCTGCGGCCAACAGCTCGGAAGGGCTTCCAAAACCCTAGACCAATGCTTGATTGCTGCTCTTCTAGGGTCGCATCGATGAAGGAGACCTCTTCAATGATGTAAAGGTCTTGAGCGTCGAGGTTGCGAATCCAGCAGAGATTTCGTAAGGCTTCTTGGCGGCGGCCTTTTGACAGCAGCCAGCGAGGTGACTCTCGTATCCATAGGCTTCCAATTGCCAGTAGGCCGGCCGGGATCAATTGAACAGCGAAAGGGATGAGCCACTGGGAATGATTCGAAGGATGATGCTCGCTTAAACCGTAGTTGATCCAGAAACCTACAAGGCCTCCAATCTGCCAGCCAAGCTCATAGATACCGACCAATCTTCCTCTTACAGCAGGAGGTGCAATTTCACTGATGTAGATGGGAGTGCACATGGAAGCACCGCCAACTCCAACACCACCAAGGACCCGGCCAGCATAGATCAAGCCAAGTCCGCGAGCGCCAGTGGCGCCAAGAGTCAAGCCAGCACCAAGAATGAAAACGAGGGAGAAGACTATCAGCGACTTCTTACGTCCAAGGAAGTGGTTGAATATATAGGCGAAAAGAGCTCCAAAGAAGGCGCCCGCTTGGTAAACAGAGACAATGTTGGCTTCAACAAGGGCCAGCTTGGACTTGGACAATTCGGCGAATCTGAACTCCTTCTCAAAGGAAGGTAAAGAAAGCGTGGTCCCAATAAAAGCCGAGTCATATCCGATCATGCAAGAAGCAAAGGAAGCAATAGAGGCGCAGGCCCATACTTTCCAATTGTAGACCTGGACAGGTGTAGGCCGATCCTCAACCACAGTCAGTAGACCCATGATGGAAAATGGAAGATCTGGAGGGACGAATCTGGTTCAATATCCTTCCGGACTCGGAGCAAGCGAATGAAGGCATGATTAAGTATTGTTGCTAGTGTAACCAGCCTGGCAACAAGATGGTCTAGAGTGCAAGAGCGGTTCTGGATCCCGGCATCTTCGCGTGGAGGGTTTACTTGGCGGAATCCAAGCGCGGTTTCATTAGGGCGGGAGGATGAAAATTTTGCCCCGACCCGAAGTTAGTGTGGAGAAGTTGCGGAGAAGAAGCCGGGGTAGATTGCTTAGGTAATGCTTGAGGACTTTCAAAGGTGGCCAATGTTTTCGTTGGAGGGCTCTCTCCAGCCACTGACTCCAATTTATCCCATACGAAGCAGAAATACGACAACTGCGTTTCATCTATGCCATTTCTTTCAGTTTCCACCTGTATAATCTCACATCAGTCTCCACTGGATACTAAGCTCCTAGATATCATTTCTAGATCTTCAACCTGGACTGGAACGTGGGAAGCCAGCAAGATCAAAAGGATCAGCCACCCCCAACATCCCTGCACCTTGGCCGCGTAAATATTTACCCAAGATTCGCAACAGCGTCCTGGGCACGCCTGCAGTCCGAAGATCCCCGTGTGATTGAATTTGGCCCAAACAATGACAACTTCCTCTCACTGCGTGGCATCATATAGCTGTGGCCGGGTATGCTGTGAATGATCTGCAGAATATTCGTGAGATTCCGTAGCAGACATCTTTCGATAGACTGCCGAACGGGATATCAGACACCGGTGAGGCCAGGCTCTGTGAGGACTGCAGATACAACTATCTAAAGCTCAGTCGCTATTGAAAAGCTCGGATCAACCAGATTACTGAAGCCATGGCGTTGACTTCGCATTCCGAGGATTTAGCTCACCTTGAAGGCATCAATTACCTCTTCGGCTATCCCATCTCACACTCCATGTCGCCATTACTGCATCAGACAATTTACGACGCACTTAATCTACGTTGGACCCAGCAGCTCTTTGAATCAAAAGACATGGCCAAATTCCTGCAACTGACTAGAGACCCGAAATTCTTTGGTACGAAACCCTGAATTTCAAGCTCACGGATAATCTGTAGCTAACCAGCCTTCACAGGCGCATCTGTCACGATGCCTCATAAGGTCTCAATCGTTTCTCATCTTGATGCACTCGAGCCTGCTGCTACTGCTGTCGGCGCTTGCAACACTATCTTCGTCCGCAAAGACCTTAAGACTGGTCAGCGCCGGCTCATCGGCACCAACACTGACGTTGTCGGAATTCGCGATGCCTTCTACCAGAATGTTCTCAATCCTAAGGAAGTATTCCAAGAGAGACCAGCTCTGGTCATCGGAGGAGGTGGTGCTGCACGAAGTGCAGTATATGCGTTACGGAATAGCATGCAAGTAAGCAAGATATATCTCGTCAACCGTGACGATTTTGAAGTCGACGCTGTCATGGCTCACTGCAAGGCCAATGGTTTTGGTCAGGACCTAATACACGTTAGAGACTTGAAACAGGCTGAAAGCCTAGAAGGGCCCGGAGCCATTGTGGCATGTGTCCCGGACTTTCCACCCGTCACCGAAGCAGAAAAGACAGCACGATCCATCTTCCAGTGCTTCATACAGAAAAAACATAAAGGCGCGATCTTGGAAATGTGCTATCATCCTCATCCTTGGACTTCCATAGCAGAAATGTCGCAAAGAGCCGGTTGGCAGGTGATACTGGGTACAGAAGCAATGATTTATCAAGGACTGGAGCAGGATCGATATTGGACAGGCCGACAGATAAGTGACATGCCAGTCGAACAGGTTAAAAAGGCGATAGCTAGCAAGCTCTCGAAGTCTAAATTATGAAGTACGCACTCTAACGAATTGACTGCAATACCAAAATTTTCGACCGCATCTACCCTCCCGGTCTCGAGTAATCAAGCGTTCTTACTCTCCGCCATACTTCCCGAACAGTACGCTCCTGACCCTGTCGAGCTGACTCGTCCGAAGACGGACCGGCAGGCCTATTAGATGATTGTCAATCAGCCACACGGTATACCTACTCGGTCATCTTTACTCACCGAATCGCGAGATACAGGCGGCTACCAAGTTTTGCAGGCTCGATCGGTGCTTTTAACGGGTCGTCAGGAGGATTTGCCGTCGTTACTAGACCTCCAGCTTCTTGCAATATGCATATACCAGCCGCCACGTCCCTAAGGAAGCCTCGTCAATGAAAATTTATATCTATTCGCGTTCTCCACCTACTTACCATTCCCAGCACCCTCCTTCCCCTAGTTCTGGATGTCAGTGTCACGAAGCGAAAGGTGCAGACAGAAACAAAGCTTACACCAAATGTCAAAAGCGCCCATCGCACAATATGCGAGATCCATTGTCGCACTATCTTGTGCTCAGTCTGCGTCAGCAATGATCCAAGATCTTGAACTCACCTGCCCAGACTCCTAACGCCATGAACCATCCCACCCTTGCCTCCTCTCGACCCAATCTCTGCTGCCATGTTCACAAGGCTCTCTACCTTTCGTTGCATGTTCCCATCGGGACTGTCCCTCCGATCTTTGCCCCATTCGAAGGAAAAGATACATCCCTTTGGCGCACTTGCAGGCATGGGTGGAATGGGATTACGCACAAGTGGAAGTTGCTGTGTCTCATTCATCCATGCGCCTCTGCCTTTACAGGCGGAGAACATTTGATCAACAAACGGAGCATAAACAACGCCAATTGCTGGTTTATGATCGACAATGAAGGCTATGCTAACACAAAACATGGGGAAGATGTGTATCATGTTCACAGTACCTAGACGTATTAGTAAAGCATCAGCGGCATGGTCATCAGAGTGCTCTTAAGATCCATACCGTCCAGAGGATCGACACACCACGTCGGCCTCTCGTCGATCAGATAATTGCGGGAAGCTCCCTTCGAGTAAGTTTCTTCTCCAATGAATCTACATCATCAAAAGAATTAGTTGAGCTGGGTGGTCGGGTATGTAGGAAATCAGTGGGTCTCGAATAGGTGTAAAGGAATATTGAAAGAGAAATTTGTGCAATGTAGATCAAAGACTCACTGGTGGGATGGATATTCTATAGAGACACGATGTTTGATGAAAGCTTCCACTTCTACAGGACAGTGAGTTCAGCTAGATATTTCGCCATCGTCTTAGGCATCTATAAGAAAATTATGGCAGAAGAAGAATCCTACCTTCATCTACCTTGGTGACCAGATCGACTGCGTTGTCCTTTTCAACAAACTCTTGAGAATGGCTTGGTTTGGTATCTGTGCTGCCGTATCGGGATTTTACTGACTGGAGCAGCAGTTGGCCGGCATCTTTGCCTAGTTGAACAGCAAATTGATATATGCTCTGCAATTCCTCCGTACTTGCCATATTAGAACTGAGAAAATCGTATTGAGAAAGATATTAATCTAATCTTTCTCACAACGGCATTCCAGAAGTTTAAACTTGAGTATTCCACTCGGCTACGTCCGCTGGTAACCGGCAAAACCCGTGATTGGCGTGAAGAGATTTCGTCAGTGCTCCACAGTATGCAAAACATTTATCCGAAAGAAGCTATGGGCATAATTGATAAGTTCTGAGGAATTGCGATAATGGACCAGATCACACAGCTGTTCGACATACTAGCCGACCTACCAGAATGGCGAAACACGTGCTCCTGATCAATGGGCCAAATCTAAACCTCTTAGGAACGCGAGAGCCTCATATCTACGGCAGCACCACGCTCTCAGATGTGGTTGCAAGTGCAGAAAGACAGGCCGATGACCTATCAATCCAGATCTCTCATTTCCAATCGAATCACTCTGGGGCGCTGATCGATCGAGTCCATTCCGCGCGTGGCGAAAAGGTCGACGCAATCATTATAAATGCCGGCGGCCTCACCCACACCGATGTCTCACTTCGCGATGCTTTGGCTGGTGTTGCAATCCCTTTCATCGAAGTTCATGTGACGAATGTCCATCGAAGGGAAAGCTTCAGACATCATAGCTTCCTCAGTGACAAAGCCGAGGCCGTCATTGCTGGTCTCGGTGTTTACGGATATACGGCAGCCATCGAATTCGTTGTGAGGCACCTGAGGACTAGCGAGCTCGCAAGACTCTAGATCTCTTCTGACCATCCTGGCTGACTGAGAAATGGGTTGTTGGCACCGGATGTTTACACTACAGCACCTTAGCAAGAAGGACCCCCGTCGATCTGTTAAGCCAGTGAACAGGCTCCCAGGATTGTGATATGGATCGAAAGCTCAAGAAATTCTCTTTGAAAAAGTTGTGTCAAGGACATTAGATGCTCACACGGTTCCAAACAATAGCTGATCTTCATTTAAACTGCCACAGCCTCCGAGGGTTATCCACCCAGATTTGCCGTACCAGCGTCTCATCGCCGTTACACCAGTCTATGCACTGTCTCAAGAATCCAACGTCATCGACTTGCCTGTAATCCTGATGTTTTGTTCGGTCACCACCGAGAACTCTCTCTACTCCCCCGGAATGCGGCCAATCGGAGGCCCACACAATCTGCGTCGGCGCCAGGCCGATGATATCCTTGGCATATTGTTCCAATCCTGGCATATTTGAGAACCGATAGGTCCCGCTAAACTTGGTCCAGACTTTGCGTTCTTTCAACAAGTCCATGAATTCGGAGTACCCCGCCTGCTTGGACGGTGCAATTGAGGGTTCCGGCTGAGCAAGATGATCCAGTACGACTGGGACTCCTAATTTTGGGATTTCGTCTGCGAAAAGAGCAAGCTGAGGAAGAGAGATGAAGATTTGTAATACCCAATTCAAATGTCGTATTCTGTCCGCGTATAAATGCAATATATCGGCAAAGGCCTCTTTGCTCAAGGTCTGCGACCGTGTCCTGAGGTTCATCCTTACGCCACGCACACCTAACTTGTGCATTTTCGAAAGCTCGTCGTTACCAATGGTCTTTGGATCGATGCAAGCGACAGCTCTTCCCTGGCCTTTCAGTTTCCCAAGAGCATCCAGATTAATAGAATTGTCCGTATCGTAAACAGACATTGCTACGAGACAAACATGATCGATACCAAGCGATCTCTCAAACTGTAATAAGTCATCAAGATCCGCTTTCTTTGGTCTATATGGATAATTAGGAGCAAACGGAAATTTTTCCTAGGAATTGACGATTGGTCACATCAGCTTTTAATTTTTGTTCGGGTTGAGCAAGCATGGTACCGCACCTCATCCACGACATGAACGTGCGAGTCCCAAGCGCCAGCCGGCAACTTATACTTATCGGAAGATTCCATTTCTATTGCTGAGGAAAAGGAAGAGAGCTAATTATCTTGAGATTATTAAAGCCAGTAGGATGCTTTTCTTTACCTCACGTGGACAATTTTCCATAGTCAGCCAATCAGTAGGGGTGTACAGACATCGGGAGCGAGAGCAATGTAATCAGAAAGAATTATTGCGTTGCCCCTGGTTTTTGGAGTAAATTGATCCTTTACTAGAATCTCTGTGACATCACCGATACATCTACGTCATTCGGAAAAATGGCTACTCCAAGACTCTAGTCGTCTTCGATATTTGTAATGTGCATTTTATGCACGGAACAAAATCCAGTCCATTACTGGCCCTGAAGGAGGTCTGTTGGATTGTGGTGGACGTTTTGCGGAACGTTGAATCTCAGATTTTATCGAGAATATCATTCATACGTTTGAGACCTCCCCACCGAAGAATGCCGAGAGTTCCGGTGGCAGGCAGGTATTTTACTTTACGAATTGGACAAGGGGTCGGTGCTGAAGGACATACCTGTGTGTCACTCAACATCGGTCAAGACTTTGAACAACCCACTGGTCTTCGTTAGCGTTCCACACAAAATGGGCATATGGTCGTAGAGTGTCAAAGTAAAGATACCTACTGTATATTGGAAAACACCATCGAGATGCTTCGAGCGGTATTAGCTCCATCCAGTCAACCGAAGCAGGGGTCTCGGCGCCGCCGAAGTTATCCGCATCATTACCCCACAATCTCATTTCTGCTCGCTGGGTGCTCCGGTGAAGACTTAAGCCGCATAGAGCAGGCCGACCCGGAGAAGTCGTACTAGAGTAAGGTCTACGATTGCAGCTAAGTAGACTTTCAGCTCCAAACAAAATGTTCTACGTATCCATCACTTCAACCTCTAATCTGATTGTGACATGGTAGCTCTTGACCTCTTCGAAATAGGTTATGTTGTCTGAGCTATGTCCTTTACACTTTTCAGTTCCCGCAAGAGCGAGGTGGCTCAGATTGAGACCGCTGGCTTGGACCATCACGATGATGCTCTGGATGTAGAAGCTAAAGGGTACGCCGACGCTTCGATACAAAAGGAGAATCAGGCGGTCCTCGACTCCGATGAGGCACAAGTGATCCAGCGCAAATATCTACGAAAACTCGATTTCATCATTTGCCCCACTATCTCGTTCCTCTACTTCTTTGAGTATCTGGACAGAGGCAACGTTGCTGTACGTGATAATCTCCTGCCTTGCGCTTTGAATATAGCTGAACAACCACTTGATAGAACGCGAAATTGTACGGGCTCGATAAAGGCCATGACACCAGTAATGGAGGTGTTGGACCGGGGAAGCAGTCCCTTTCCGCCACTCAGTGGGAGGTCGTTATCATGCTTTTCTACGTTGGCCTCATTCTCTTCCAAGTCCCTGGTTGCATAGGATATCGTCTTGTCTCCCCCTCGAAGTGGATCGCCTTTAGCGTTTGTTTCTGGTGTATCACCTCCATGCTTCAGGATGTTGCGACCAACTACGCCAGCCTGCTCGTCTGTCGAATATTTCTGGGGGCCTTCGAAGGCCTGTTCGGTACCGGTATCGTGTATTATCTGAGTATTTGGTACCATCGTACTGAGCTCGGCCTCAAAGTTTTCTGGTACCTTGGACCCACAGCCATTGCGGGAGCCTTCGGAGGCCTAATTGCATACGGAGTCGGGCACATCAAACGGTCAACGCCACAGTGGAAGTGGCTCTTTCTCATTGAGGCGCTTCCAGGATTCTGCCTCGGTCTTTTTTGTCTGTACTGGCTGCCGGACCGTCCAATGAAGAACAGTAGGTTCAAGGGAAAGTATCAAGAAGTTGCTGTTGCTCGTTATCACGCAGAGACGGTGGATAGAACCGGCCCAATTCAACAAAAGCATGTTATATGGGCAATTCAGGACTGGAAATTGTACGCGCAAGGTATGATATCCGAATGATCGACTCTCATGAAATGGTCATCCACTGACCAGTTGATAGCACTGATATACTTTCCCACGGCTGCTCTCCTCTCCTCCATCTCTGGGTTCTTACCGACGATCGTATCTGGTAGGTAGTTTTATGCGAGCAACGTTCTAGATGAAAATATTAACAGCAGTCTAGAACTTGGATACAAGTCTGCAACGAGCGCCAATTTGATGACAGGTAGCTCAACTCCAGGGATTTCTCTATCCATCAGTACTGAGCATTCCTATAGTGCCACCATATGCATGTGCTTTCGTGCTCATGTTCGTTACTTCGTGGACTTCTGATCGCTACAGAGATCGAGGCATGCATATTGTTGGATTGTCGGCAATCTCCGCAATCTGCTTCCTCATTATTGCCAATCTAGCAGAAGATGCATTACATGCCAAATATGCTCTAATCGTAAGTCGCTGGTAACGATTTGTCCGAGTGGATTGCTTGTAGATCAACTGACCTTCGAAGTGTCTCTCAACCGCTTGCGTCTATTCCACATATCCACCCAGCCATGCATGGGCCGCCAACAACTTTGGCAACGAAACAAAACGAGCGATCGGCTTGGGCATTTATACCGCGCTTGGCAATATGGGATCCATCGCAGGTTCATTCTTTTATCCTACCACGGATGGCCCCATTTATAGGAAAGGTCACTATTTGTCGTTCGGAATGTCACTTGCTGCCCTCGTGTTTTCACTCGTAAACAGCTTGACATTGCGTGCTGTCAACCGATACCGGGACAAAAAGTATGGAAAGCCAGTGCCTGGCCTGGCCATTGACGTTACAGATAATGCGGACAACCTGCCGATGTTCAGATTCATTACGTAGGTACTTCGAAGTCTTTGGAGAGCGTGCGATAAGAAAGGTTGCTCTCAAAGATAATATGATCGTTTCGAGACCTTGGTTAAGCCCCGCGGAATGGGTGAAGCTGAAGAAGAGCGTTGAAGGTATCAAACATTGGTTCTTCTTCAATAGTATATTGAGCTCTTATCCACGGTCTTGTTGCTGACGGATTTCGGAACAAGCGGATGTCAAAATATTGACTGCTTCTGATAGCGCCCAAAATAAAATTAGTTCGCCGTTCGATGATGCTCTTGCTAATTCAATAATCTTGCATCACTTCCAACGGTCTTAGCAAGCTCGTGGAGACTTTCGATCTCATTTCCCGTAAATGGTATTCCGCCTTCCCGTTGGACCTTCATCTTGGCATCTTCGATTTCTCCTGGTGTGAAGATTTGTGTGACACCAGCGGCTTTTTCGGAGCTTCTTACTCGTTCGAGCAGCGTATCCATCCTCTCGAGGTACTCTTCTTTCGAATCGAGGAATACCTCGGGCCGGAACACCATGAACCAGTGGCCGACACCTTGACGCTTGTCAAGAGTCTTGTACTGATCATTGACATCACCACCAAATGACGATCCCGTTAAGAGGCCTCCAAAAATGTCCATCATCATGGCCAGCCCTGAGCCTTTCGGGCCCCCAATCGGCAACACCACACCTTTCAACGCCTCCACCGGATCATTCGTATCCCTCCCCTCCGCATCAAGCGCCCACCCCTCTGGAATCCTCTCCCCTCGCCGCGCCGCCTTCCGGATCTTCCCCCTCGCCACAACCGACGGCGACATATCCAAGACAAACCCCCCCTTCTCCCCACCCGGCAGCCCGACAGCAAACGGGCTCGTCCCCAGCAGCGGCTCCCGCGCGCCCCACGCCGGCATCGCCCGGCTCGCGTTCGTAAACGCAAAAGCTGCATATCCCTTCTCCATCGCGCGCAGCAGATAGCTCGCCGCCATGCCGTAGTGCCCGCTGTTCCTGACGCCTACGATGCCGACGCCGAACGTCTCTGCCATGCGCACGCCGTGGTCGATAGCGAGCGCGCCCGCGACGAAGCCGAAGGTATGGTTGGCGTCGAGCAGGGCCATCACGGGTGTCTTTTGGGTGAGCGGGAGGGGTGGGTTGGGCGCGAGGACGCCGTGCTGGATCCGCGCAATGTAGCCGGGTAGGCGGTTGAGGCCGTGCGTGTCGACCCCCCGAAGGTCGGCGAGGACGAGGCAGTCGGCGATGGTGTGGGCGCGGTCGGCGGGCACGCCGCTGTGCGTGAGGATGCTGGTTGCGAAGGCGTGGGCTTGGGTGGGGGAGATGTTGGTGGTGGGAGGGGGTTCCGTTGCCATTCTTTTTTCAATGATTTCAAATCTTACCGTTTTTGATCGAAAGATATAGTATCATTCCTCAAGACGAGCATCCAGCCGCTATAGTTTAAGATACGACGCTCTGACACTAAGGAATTGAGGTATGGAAGAACGAATGTGTCGATGCTCGTGCTGCCCACCTCGGTTGCTTCTTGACCGAAGCGTGAAGATCATCTTGCCGGTTTACCGCATCCTTGTAGTAGAAAGAGGGTTTTCGGATTACCACAACAGAACTGAGCCTACCTAGAAGTTACGATAATGACGGTCCCTGCACACGTGGATGCTACGTACCCCATACTGGTGTATCCGTTGTCTTCCACAACCTCCACTAGGCATTTTCAAGTCTACTCGAAAGAAAGCTTTTGAACCAAACCCAGGGAATCACCATCTAGACGATTCATTTAGATTTCCTTCCTCTGCAACAACAGCCAGCTCTCAATCTGTACATCACGTGCGCGTTGCAGACAACAGATGTAGGAGGATGCAGTAGTGCTAGAACCTGACGCAGAGTCGATTCCAATTCAGGTAGTGAGCACAGCTTCAGCGTTGCTATCGTATATCGATCCAGAAAAGGTCACACGCATATCACTACTCAGCATGCAGCTTGCCGTAACATCTCGATAGCGGTACGGACGAGAGCGTGGCAGATAAGTTGATGTATAGATTGGCTCTGGCGGATGCGCTTCGACTCTCATATGACTCACATTCGGCATTCCTTCCCACTGGTTCTATGTCTCTCAGCTTAAGCCTCGCTTTCCTAGGTATGCTTAGGTATCATTCAGTCAGACCACATTCTGGGAGTTGGAGTCTTAAAAAACTCGGTTGGGAACGTCTTCGCCTTCGAGGACAGCTATTAACGTTTCGACTACGGCTAGGCCGCTTTTGATCTGGTTCTCCATCGTAGAAGCTCCAATGTGTGGCGTCATTATCAAATTTTGATTTTGCAACAGTTCCTCATACGCTTCGATCGTTGGAGGCTCGACATCCATTGCATCCAAGGCGGCCCCATATATCTTTTTGGTTGTGAGCGCATCCGTGAGTGCTGCTTCGTCCACAATGCCTCCACGGGCACAGTTGAGGAGAATGGCATTGTTCTTCATTCGTTCAAATTGTGGTTTGCCAATCATGCTGCGCGTTGAGTCCGTCAATGGGACATGCAATGAAACAACATCAGATACGTCCAAGAGTTCTTCAAGCGCCTGCACGCGTCGATGAGGTATATCTGTCCAGGCATCCGGGGCCGCAAAGGGGTCATAGGCCACAATTCGCCCATCCATTGCTCCTATCCATTTCCGCGCAACGACCTTGCCAATATTTCCCATGCCAATTATGCCGATAGCCTTTTGATAGAGAGATTGTCCTAGCGTTTGCGAGCGTACTACCATCTCTCCTCTTCTCACCCTGCGATCGACCTCCGAAATTCTTCTAGCAATCGACAAAGCAAGGGTCAGTGTAAGTTCAGCAACCGATTCGCTATTTAGCGCAGGAGTGTTGCAGACAACAACACCATGGTCTTTTGCGCTCGAGAGATCGATGTTATCCACGCCGACGCCTTGCTTCACAATAACTTTCAGCTTCTTGGCTTGGGCAAGATCTGTGGGAGTGATCCTAGTCTCGGAACGGATCATGAGACCCGTAGCATCTGCATGCCAGTTATCGCGACGAGGGTCATTCTTGAGGACGACATCGATGGATGGATTGTTTTGAAGAGCAGTGACGGCGTCAGGGTGGTAAGGATCGAGGATGTAAACGATCGGCTTTGGCATGTCGTGTGTATCGAATGGAGCGAGTGACCGCCAGACTTGAGCATTCATCCATGGCGACAAAGAAGATCAAGAAAGCTATCACGATTTGGAAGGATTTGACGAGGACTGTGGTATGACGATATCCCGTTATCGGATGATCAGAGCAATTAAGGTTACAGCTGCGGAGACGTGGGATGAGGCCTCGGCCAAGGAGTCCGCCGGCCTTCTCCGCCTTGCCGTCTCTTCAAAACTTCAGCATGCGGAGCAGATCGGCATATGGTCAAGGGAAATGATGAAGAGACTGTGGATACTGCAGTCTTGACACGGGCTTGCCAAGTGTGGTTTATTGAATGAAGGTCGAAAACCAATAGTCTGCATTCATAGCATTTTTAATCTCCTCTCTTCAAAGACCACCCACCAGCTCACTGGGTAGGTAACAAGAAATACTAGTAAATTTTTATTTGACACTTTGTGCATTTTGACGATACTGTTACGGCACAATATGGCTTCCAAAACAGCCGTCAAAGCTCTAGAATCATTCACTACGTGAGCGTTCTATCATGCTCTAAATATGACCCTGTATTTTCGTTCTGACCCAATGCAGGTGCGATGTTTCTGATGCACTTCTGAAGCTCAAGATTCCGCATGGAGGCTTCCTTGCTGGTCTGACGATGTGGTCTCCCAAGAGGCAAGAAGGTCCTGCCAAGATCATTGGTCCAGCATACACGGTAAAATATGTCCGCAAGAACTACGATAACGAACCTAAGCCTCCTGGTCACTACGTCAGTTTCAGCAGAAATCATGCCCGATACAACAACCCTACTAAGACCAGGTAGATCGATACCATTCCAGCTGGATCTGTGGTATTTATTTCATGTCCGCCTCGGATGATTAATGCTGCATATGGTGGTTTAATGAGCACGCGAGCCCAGTACTCAGGAGCTGTAGGGACAATCGTTGATGGGCGCGTCCGAGACTTACAGGAACATCGTGATCTGAATTTTCCGGTGTGTCGAAATGTGATGAGTCGTGCCTCGGCCTTCAATGGTACTAATAAATGGGTGAAGGTTTTCGCAAGAGATATCGGTACCGCATCTCCATACGAACAAGCGCGCGTGAGCGAGGTCGGTAGCTCCCTTTCCAAGAATCTCTCGATATACTGATGATTTGATACAATAGGTCAATTCACCAGTGCGACTTCAGAGTGAGGACCAGGAAGCAGTCATCAACCCAGGGGACTACTTGATCGGTGATTTGAACGGGGTAGTTTGCCTACCTCAAGGGCTTGCGGAGAAGGCTCTGGAGCTCATGAAGTCTCAAGTAGAAGCAGACGAGAAGATTGGTGCTGACATCAAGAAAGGAAGGACATTTACAGAGGCATCAAAAGAACATAGAGCTGGTGTCAAGCAGCCTTAAGATTCTTCTTGCTTGTGAATGCCTTCTTCCACAAATTTAAACGGCACCAGAATAGGCATTTTCTTTCTATCGCAGCTTCAACTTACCTTGATTTTTTCTTTCTGGAAAACGTGAGCAGAATAGATCTCCCCTTTGAAAAAGACTTTCAGGATGGTACATTGGTTAAGTCACGTAGGTTCGGCTGCGCTTACTTGATAATCAAGACAGGTAAGCAGTAGGTAGGAATATTGTCTCATACATTAGGCAGTGAGAAGGAGGGGATAGACTGAGAAAGTCTCGAAGTGATATGATCAAGGAGCGCCTTTCACAAGCGGCAGTACGGCGGTGGCGGATGCGGGAAACTAGGAAATGCGGAGTTTTCTCGGTCTCTTCGCAACTATAAACCCCGTCAGAGAAATGATATCAACCGATTTTTCTCTCAGTCTACAACCCATCGTCTCCAAAATGCTGTCCAGGACGGTCACCACTATCTCGCGACGCGCCTTCAGTACGTCCTCTCGCCCTCTCGCCGCCTTCTCCTCTGGTCCGTCACCACCACGTCTTCCTAAGGAGGAGCAAGAAATTTTCGACCGTCTTCAACGGCAATCCACAGGAGCCTTTAGCACACCACGAACGAACACTTCAGCCACTGGACCCGCTCCATCAACAGGCGGATCTCCTTCCTCATCCAGACCACAGATCAATCAATCGCCAGCAACCGAAACCCAGCTCAAGGCTGAAATCGAAGCCCGTGGCGAGGGCCAAGAGCTACATCCCGATGTGAGACGGGGCGCTGCGCCAGAGTTTCAAGGCGATGTCAATCCAAAGACTGGAGAAGTAGGCGGACCAAAGAATGAGCCGCTGAGGTGGGGCAATGGTGGAGACTGGAGCTACAATGGGCGAGTCACG
The DNA here is from genome assembly GCA_010094025.1 of Viridothelium virens. Lineage (NCBI taxonomy): Eukaryota > Fungi > Ascomycota > Dothideomycetes > Trypetheliales > Trypetheliaceae > Viridothelium > Viridothelium virens. The sequence goes on from ML991784.1 coordinate 97,218, forward strand.
GACTTCTAAAACGAGAATCGTGGTCCATGAAGAATAGGAGGTGTTTTGACTGTCTTATTAGCGACTGTCTAATCTCCGCATCTCTCCTTGGACCTTCTCAATCTCCGCCTTCACCTCTGCAAACCGACGTGCAATATCCCTCATCCCATCACCGGCTTCCTCATACGCCTCAAGCTCGTCTTCGGCGGTGCCTTCCCGGCGTTTCAGGCGCGCAGTCGTGCTCTCAAGATGTGAAGTATAGTTTTGCAGTGCGCTGATAAGCTCAGGTGTATAAAGACTCGATTGAGCCTGGTATGCCGCAATTCTATCAGACTATGTAAGCTCGATCAAGGAAAAGAAATGCATTCCAATTCAGCAGTATTTGATCTGGACGTACACGCTCTTTCCACAAATGCCCTCCGCAACTGTACTCAGATGCTCGGTTTGGGCTCGAGTTCCTCGTGCCACGCTGCCGTGGATTGTCTGTTCCAGGGTACGAATGCCGATATCAAGGCAGGCGGTGTGGGCATTGAGGACCTCGCACGCAAGTGATGCTATCCGCTCACGAGATTTTAGAAGATCTTGACGGTCATTTTTTATTGCGACTCGGCGTTGCACTATTGCTTTGGCGATACTAAGATTTCGTTGACCTCCTAGCAATGAGTCGCTAGTACCATCAGACTGATTGATTTTCCACGGACCGGTCATGTTTATGATGCATAGCATTTGTTTCAATGTTTTCGAAAGATCTTTTGATATCGCGGAAGCCACATCGTCTGCATTGTCCTAGATAGTCCCGCTTTAGCCAGATATCCTGAAACACAATTCATCCGTACCTTTAGATATTCAAAATCAACTTCAAGTAATTCGATATCAACATCAGGCAGTTGACCATCTGAATGAGCAGCAACAAGCTCGATCACCTGCAGTAACTTTGGGGCTATCAATAACGGTGTACATCATTTCGAGTCCCATGAATTGAGCTTCACCTCAATTGGTAAATACGCTGCATTTTGAGCGACGCGCTGTAAGCCGTCGATAACAAGCTGCCTTTTCGACAACTCTATTCTGATATTGTTGAGTTCCTAGGGTGAAACAATGAGACGCTGTCAGACACATATCTCTTGCAAAAAGGGTAGGGCGTCGCGCCCCTTCTATTCAGTGAGGCTTACATTTTCTGAGCTCAATTTTGAGCCCAGAAAGTCAAAACATTGCAACTCACCTTCTCTGTGCCTTCGTTGCTTGTTGACACTCTTGAAGAGCCATTGGGGTTAAGCTTAGACGTTGCAAGATTCTCGTATAGCACTTGGAAACGAGGATTTTGATCAAGGACTTTTGAGGGAACGGCAGGAAGCATATTTGTAAAAGTAAGGTGATTGTTCAAGTAGGCTTTTTTTGGTGTGCTGGCGAGGCCACTTATTTTGGAGCACAGCGCGAGGTGCAAATTATCCGCAGCCACGCGACTTGCAGACAAGCTCTAATTGGAAGCGTGTGAGAAATGACTACGCGAGCGCGAGGTCGTCGTCTGACGAGCGAAAGGCTTAAATACCGTAATATTCAATTGACCCGCCACGTCGTACCCACAACGAGAATACATCACTGGCACAGCATAGGACTCCACAGCCAAATGGTATTGCCCCTAGATAATACTACATGATGAAAAACCGTACGTGCCCAGATTTCAATGATATCGCGTCAATACCCACGTCTATCTCTTATTTCACGCCATCTTGTAATCATAGGAGTCATCTCTTCCTCGCAATTCCGATCTCCAGCCAAATCGCAACCAAAGAAGTTCACCACGAAGTCTCCCTCAGCATATACTCCCTCAGTGCCGCCGGAAGGATCCCTAAGATAAGAGTTGAGTATTCGCTGAGGGACGAGTGCTAGCTTTGCAAGGATTGTGCCATGCCACCTGGAAAGAGAGGATCAGGGAATAATTCTCCAGGGAGATCTGTTGACCTGTAATCTCTGGATAGGGGTGCTTACTGTACGATGTGTTCCAATGCATGCCTTTCTGCCTTCTGAAAGTTGTAGCTCCTATATAATGGATCAAACCAGGCATCCAAAAAGTACTTGGCCCACTCTCCTCTTCTTATCACAAAGCTATCTTGGCTTAATCCCTCCCTATCCTGTGTAAGCACAAAGTCAATCTTGTCCCCTCGTATATTGGGAAATGTCTTGATTATTGAATCTGGAGGAACGACAGGCTTCTCAACCAACATCGTTGTCTCTAGCCTCTCTCGATCCATGATGTGCGCCTCAATGGAAATCGATGGATTCATGATCAGAGCGAAGGAGGTGAGGTAGAAAAAGTAGGTAGAGTACGGGAAGAGAGTCATTGCATGGCGCATCGCAGGTACCTTAGACCAGGTGAAAGGAGCATCGTCAAGGTTGTAATCTGTGACATTGGGGAAGAAAGTGCCATAACCTAGACAGTAAGAGAAGGTTAGCCTAGCGTCCTCGAGCAAAGACGGTCACAGGCGTGAAGCGCAGCGCGGAAAACTTACCATGTCTAGCGGCATAGTCATTCCTATTATCTTTTATAGCACGTATGAAAGCTGATGGAGCTTCTTGATCGATAATGGTCACAATGACGCATGGTGGTGTTCCTGAAGGTATCTTCTCAGAGCCGCCCGTGCCAGAATATCTTGAGAGCAGAAAGATGGTAAAGACCGCTAGTGTCGCAAGGAGACCCCAATTTCGTAATCTTTGCCTTCTGAGTAAAGGGGACGACCTGGAAGAACGAACGGCATATGGTGGCGGATGAGATGACTTCCGTGGAGGAAAGGCGAAATGCATTGCCGCTGGATCTCACTTTATCATGGCTGCAGTCGCCAGGATGGTCACTCCTAGGGTTTAGAGATGCGCAACCGTCGACAAGCGATTAACAACAGTTGATGGCGGAGTCCAGGGCGGCACCGTGGGTTGGTGGTCAAAGGCGGGCGTGGAGTTCTCGACGCCATGTCTACCAAATTGGCTGTAGCACAGAAGAGCGGGCCAAACGGAGCACAAAAGACAGCCAGCGCTACGCCATCAACCTTACATCCGAACTATATCCATGGGACGTTCTCCGCGGCTACGCCAAACCGTCTTCGATAGTATGTGTACGAAGCAATATGGGATTTCCAAATATCGATGTTGAGGCACATGGGATTTTGGAGGGATTCTGCTAAAATGCCCATCGTCGATCAACTGCGCATCGCTAAGGGTCCCACTGGTGCATGAAGCCGCCATGACGTTCATTGCAGGTAATATGGGGCAAACAGTAGCTTAAAAAGCCGGTGGTTCTAGGGAACTTACCAAGGATATCACTCTCTCGATATCTCCTTCAACCGATCAACGTTCCAGTGAATTTTCTGTTCACTTTCCCTGCACCTGCAACATGCCTGAAGCTGTATTCCAATTAAAGTGCAGCTGCAATCAATATGAATGGGGAAACCAAGGATCAAAGTCTATATCTGCTCGACTGTGTTCCAAGACCCCAGGATGGGACAAGGACGAGCAAGGCAAGCTTACAGATTTCGAGATTGATGAGAACAAAGTCTATGCTGAGATGTACTATCTGCCCATGTCCCGGTCTCCTTCTCATATACTAATTCGGTAAACAGGTGGTTCGGGACTTATCCTGTGCTCCCCACATACGTCAAATCCACGGGTGAAGATCTCCAAGACCTTCTCGACAAGCATCCGGAGGAATTAGTCGGAAAGTCTCTCCAGAAAAAGTTCGGCCACACCAAGCTTCCCTATCTCCCCAAAGTCTTGTCTATTTCCAAGGCACTTCCCCTCCAACTCCACCCAAATAAGAACAAGGCTGCCGAGCTCCACAAGCGCGACCCAGAGCAATTTGGCGACTCCAATCACAAACCCGAAATTGCCATCGCTCTATCCAAATTCGAAGCCTTCTGCGGCTTCAAACCGCTCGAGAAGATCCACTCCCTCCTCCAGCTCGAACCGCTCCAGTCTTTCCTCCCCCAGCCCAAGCCCACCACCTTCACCAATGCCACTCTCAAGCACGTCGTCCACACCATTCTCTCCGCCTCCAAGTCCGCCATCTACGATGCCTTCACAGGGCTCAGCGCTCTCTCCCGCTCCTCCTTCGGCTCCGACACCTACATCAAAGACCTCATCCCGCGCCTCGCCGCACAATATCCAACCACCGACCCCGGCATCGTCGTCGCCCTCATCACCATGAACTACCTCGTCCTCTCCCCCGGCGAAGCGCTGTACATCCCCGCCGACGGCATCCACGCCTACCTCGCCGGCGACATCATCGAGTGCATGGCGCGCAGCGACAACGTGCTGAACACGGGGTTCTGTCCTCGGCCCTCCCGCAACTCGGTGGACGAATTCGTCGAGGTGCTCACGTTCGATCCGCACGACCCGCAGGGGGCGATGTTGACGCCCAAGCCGCATGAGAAGGCGAAGTTGGGGAAGACGATGGTGTATCGCCCGCCGTTGAGCGAGTTCGATGTCGCGGCGACGGAGTTAGCGAAGGGCGAGCAGGAGGGCTTGGCGGCGATGGAGGGGCCGGGGATTTTTGTCGTGGTGAAGGGAGAGGGCAAGATGAAGGCGGCGGGGAGGGAGGAGCATGTCGGAGAGGGGAGTGTGTGGTTTGTCGCACCTGGGGTGGAGACGGAGTTCGAGGCGGGGAACGGAGGTTTGCAGATGTTCACGGCGTACGCGGAATGAATGGATTTGGCGGTCGTGGATGCCGTCGCGATTGGTGAGCGGTTTGAAGAAAGGAATTAGTGAAGGTTGATGAACCACCATGCCATTGATAGCGTGCATGTACTGACGATAGATGATACAATCTCCTTGAAATTTCTGGAAATCCTATGGTAGTCGTATGCTGGCAACCTCGGTATACTTCTCTTCTACAACTTTCCCGTCGTGGTCGTACATCGTCTTGGCTCCCATTTCGCAGATTGCTAGACGGTCAAGGTGAACGTCTTCAGCCCATACGAAGTCTTTATATTTTTCAATCAGCGTCGTAGCATTGAAACGCTGTTGGAACCTGGGTTTCTCTTCTTGCTTGGTAGTTTGTGAAGAATTATCGTTGGTTTCGCCCTTGTGGTGGATCCCATCCTCACTCTTCCCATCTTCTTCACCTTGTTCGCCGCCTTCATCGAGCTCGTCTTCAAACTCATGCTTTGTTGACCCCGTTTCATCATGTTCATCACGCTTATCGTTCGCAGGAGTCTGCTCGGGCGCCCCCGCAGCCTTCTTTGCTTTACGCCTTCTTGCCCGCGGGTGCCCCTGTTTGGCATAAATGGTATTCACGATAGTAGCATGGAGCTTCAGTGGCCTATCATCGTGGACCAGAAAGCCAGCATCAGTAAAAGATGTCCTCAGCGAGGTTGCGAACGTTAATAACCGCGAAGTAGGATCTTCCACCGAGGCAAACAGGACGGAGGTCTTGGACGGGGATTTCATAGCATGGAGAGCTGAGATCTTAAGCCGCAGCGGCGAACCAGGCGAAGAAGTGTCTTCACTCAATACTGGTATCTTTTGCGACGCGGGCCGCGGCCAAGGAGGTGGAGACACTGGCCTCATGAGGGAGGATAAGGGCGGGCTCGAGAGCGGTTCCATCGTCCATTCCCCTTCTTTTGCCGAGTTAGGACCCTCGAGGACTGCATCACGGTCTCCAGTTGCTGAGGTTCTTCCAGACGTGATTATTGTGTCATCTGATTTTGCTTCATCATCCAGTGGCACTAATGATGGCTCCGTCTGTTCGGACAGACTATCCCCTTCAAACTTCATAGGTCCAGTTGTAGCCGTGGCTGTCATGCCCTGTGGCTTGCTTCCTTGAGAATGCCTCAACGTGTCAAGAAGGTCGAGATTCTGTAGCATGTCGATCGCTCCATCTACATGTTCTTTATCCGTCAAACTCATCACGCCAATTGTCAGATGCAAAGCTCCCAAAGGTCGGACTGCTTTCTCATGAAAAACATTCCCCGCCCCAGCATCATCCTGAGAAAATTTGACGAGCGACTTTTCCAAATCTGGGCGAGAAGATTCGTTGACGAGTGGGAGACAGAGGAAATGCGTCAAAGGGGGTTTCTTTGGTTTCGTTCCACTCTCTTTCTCGTCAAGCTTCGCTCGATCTTGAGTTCGATAGCCTCTTTTTCTCGGCATCGAAGTTGTTTGATATGCAGAGAGTCTGTATCTGGACGGAACTTGGAAAGAAAGGCGATGGCCAAAACAGAGTTGGCTTACTAGATGAAGTTGGGTACTCTCCCAAAAAGGGGCAGTGCAACTCCTACCAATGCCAGGAATACTTGTACACTTTGCGCGATGAGTCATCAGTCTCCAAAATTGCCTACAAGACTCATAATGCTGGATGGTAAGCTATAACCAAAGAATGGAATGCTCGATACGCAGTCAGGGTCCAGTGAACGAATTTCAATGGCTCGGAATGCTCTCCGATTCCCAAAATAGCACGAATATCCGGATGTACTCCGTGTAGGTTATAGGCAAACAAATTCAAGTTTGTCGAGCATAGATATACTAGTATTTTTAGACGATGTCATGAATTTCCGCATCAACATCGATCAAATCAGGATCTCTAAGAAGCAGACGAGGATCGTTCCCTTTAGTGCCAGCTATGTGCAATTTTCATGACAACGACACCGAAACTCATTTGAGCAAGGGTCAACAATATAGTTCAGCAGGGAGGTGCCGTGGAAAAATCACGTTTAATTCGAGTGATTACGCAGAACGAGGATCACTGCAAAATGACGAACGGTGGAAAAGCTTTGTTGGTAGGTGATCTTAGGCGACTAGTCTATGAGTTTGTATCTCAGCATGTCGACCTCACGCGTAGTTGGCGCAGAGGTGCCTGGGCAGATTATCAAAGTTGAAGGATTCTGAGGTTATCCTACTGATCCATCTCACCACACAAGCTACCTGTCATTCAGACGAAGCGGGCTCATTCTGGGTCATGATAGAAATTCTTCAGCTTCCTCTCCGCCTCTTGAAACTCAGCCTTTGCTTGTGCAATGGTCTTCTCCAACCGCTTCAAGCAAACCTCGGCATCAGGCTCATCTTTTGTGCCTGTCTCGTCCTTGTGCGCGCCGAAGTGTTGAATCTTTTCGCAGCTATCCTTGACTTTAGTAAGACCGAGAGTGGCGGAACTTCCTTTCAAGAAATGGCCGAGTGATGAAAGCTGGGCGAGGTCTCTTCGCGCTCTGTGTTGAATCGTCAGCATGGTCCCTTGTATGCATATATCATCCCCTGGGCAATGGAAGAGAGCCGTGGCACGCAGGTACCGGCGAGGCTGGGGTACTGACAAATTCGAATCCATCTTTTGAAATGTGCTGTCGGCCTGCTGGAAAAAGTCATAGACAATTCCCTTGCTGAAATCCCGTTCCTCCTCGTCATCATCCATTTCGAGAATCTGTTCGAAGGTGTTCGGGTCGATACTATCGCCGAACTCAGCGAATCCAGTGGATCCTTCCTCGCTCTGTAGATGATATCACAGTCGTCAGCTAGGCGGTCAAAGCTCTCACGAAACAGGCAAGTCACTCACGCGATCCTCGGACGTGGCACCAGGCATATTGGTTAAAGATTGAAAGATTAGGAGGTAAATATGTAAGATAGGGTTGCCGAGAAGTGGTAAATGCAGGTTCGCGACTCGGGTGGCCCAGTAGAATTTAGGAATTGGAGGGTAAGTACAAGAGCACAGGAGCACAAGAGCACCGGAGTTTTGGAGATGGTTCAACTTTAGGTTGGAGGGGCCCAGTTTCAGTATTACTTGAGGGGTTTCCGATTTGATATCCAAATCAGAGACAAGAAGGCACCTGGAATGGTTTGGAGGCCCTTAATTGGCGGATAGTGCAGGAAGGGGCTGGGGTTGTCCACGTTGCTGTTCTCGAGACGCATACCAGTCACTTTTTTGCGATTGTGCTTACAATGACCCAGGGCGGGGAGCTAACACCCTAAGCTATTCCGTGGTATCTCGGCTAAAGTTCTGACGAGATTGTGCTTTGTGCGCGCTGGAGCCCAGCTGCGTGCTAAAGGACGGGTATCACCTGTCGACACCGCCAACGTACGACAAATGACCTCACTCGACGTCACCAGCAAGCCCATCGAAGCCCGCAGTCGTTGTCGCCGCATGGGCCCGCGTTCTAGAAGCTTGACCCGCCGGCGCCCCCCACGAGCCCAATCGGACCCGGACTCTGCGCCGCCCACCGACTTGGCTACTTCGTCCACCAGCTCTATCTCTCTTGCTCAAAATGGCAGGCTTGCCCTTCTACATGGGTCAAACATCCGCTGAGCAGGGGCGCCACGAGTCGCCTCGCTAAACCTACATGGTAATTCGCTGCGCAGTGTCGTAGCTGCCGGATTGGGTAACGGACATAAACGGCGATTTGCCCGGCAGGGGCCGAGAGAAAGATCTGCATCCTGCAGGTCCCTCATTTCAGGCAGCCCCTGCCAACAGACAAAGTACGGAATATGTGGGGTGTGTGGTGCCACCGTGCTATAACTGAGTCCATCTAGGTAATAATTACATGGTAATACACTTTATGGAGTTGACATTCGAGCCGCTTTCATTGATCTCATGCTCCGTCTCGGCCTCTTCTTTCGGGCATGGGCTGGATCTGGCTTCTTGTTTAACAACCAGCCATTCATGGGTGGCCTGATGCCAATAAACTTGCCCTCGGGACTGAATACTTCAATCTCGGGGTATATCGAATTCAATTCTCCTACGGGCTCAGATGTGCTGAGAGGGCGATACGTGCCAGCTTCTTCACTTGTTTCGGCAGATGGCCGGACAGCGGTACATCTGCGTTTCCGGACCTGCGCAACGATTTCCACCCATCCGCATCCCTCAATCAATATATCCGCCGCGTAAACGATAAAAGGAAGTTGTTCTGGGTTGAGTCTCGCTGCAGATGAAGAGGTTAGTGGTCCTGTGCGGCGCCGGGTCACATCCCATTTCAATTGGAATATCCCTGCTGAAGAGGTACTGCTCGCGGCAAAGTCTTCTCCAACTGTGGGTACTCCGGAAGCCCGTTCACCGGTCTGGATTGCGGCAGCCTTCTCTGTAGAGGTGAGGTGAGGGGACAATGGCACGAAAGCGTAGGCCAGAAAGACGAGATCGGGCGTTTTAGGAGTGATCCTAATCAATCCACCAAGGAGAAGTGACTGTCCTGGTTTGATACTTTGCTGATCCGGTGCAATCCGATGGGTCATGACGAGCTCCTTCCTGTGTTCATGCTTAACGTATCTTTCGAGCGAGCTCCGCTCAAGCCCCGGAAGGTCGATCAGTTCGCCTTTGCCTTTGCCAAAAGGAACGCGTATTGGAGATGCTGTCGTTCCAGGCAGGGGGGATATGATCGGCATTACAGGATAAGGCGTCTCTGCTTGTGCAGGGGGTAAGAGTTCCCCGCCCGCATCATCCTGGTCTAGACCCTCTGAACGTTCCACTGCTCCAATCAGAGATTGAGGTCCAGCAACGTCGTCCGAGTGCATACGTGCAGGATATAAACTTGCGTGCAAGGAATCCTCATGATGGGCCTCAAGTCGCAGTCGTTCAGCGTCGCCATCAGAAGACCTCCCCTTTGGAAACACCACTTCGAAAAGATTGCTCTTCCCGACATTGACCTTTCCAACCATCCATCCGGCGCCCCCTCGATCCCAAATAGCTTCTTTGACATGTTTTGTCCACCAGCCCCTCTTCGCGCTGACACAGCGAACATTGCCCATTCTCAGATTTGCCCCAGTCCTGCCCAGTGCACTTCGTAAAACCTCGATCAGGTACGGCATCAAGGTATCGACCTGCTCTTTCTGTGGTGCCAGTAGATCCGCCCGAGTAATAATGAAGCTGACCTCAGCTATTCGCCCTCGGTGCCATTGTCGATGTTTGGAGCGGCGATTTTGGGTCCGCATAGGAGTCAAAGATAGACTATGCTGAAGATTCGGAATGAGAGACATTGGAAAGTCTGCTGCATCGAGAACATGATAGATATGATTGTGCGTATGCGGAGATTCAGAGATGATCTGTTGGATTGATTCAATTGAAGGATGCACTATTGACGTTCCCAGTGAGTGATGCAAAAGGTTATGACATCTATCGCACACCGGGACCGGCTTTGCATTTTTCTGCTGAGTATGTAGATTGTTGCTCTCAAAGCCGAGACCTTGTACCAGACTTCCATCGGCTTGAGAGATAGCGGACTTGAATATCATGTCCTCATCCTTGACCTCATCTTCTGTCTCATCGCATAAATAGGCCTTCACGGCGGCTCTATTTTCCGTATAGAACCCGGCTTCGTCTGGTGAAATCGTCTGAGAGAAAGCGCCACATCCTGGACAAGAAAGTGGTAGCGTGTTCCTTGATCGGACGATAGCCGTCTCATGACCTGCTCCCGCCTGGCCGATTTGTTGGACTGAGGTCGTTCGCCGTCTTGATGTGGAAAAACGCTTGGACGTTGGGGTTGGTTTTGCGAGGCGGCGTTGAAACGGAGCTTTGAGTAGAATAGGGCAGAGAAATTCTGGGACTGCCCAGGGATAGGAGTTGAGCTGGGGTAAAATGGATCGCTTGGCAGCAGTCAAGACTGCTCTCATTATCCGATGGATGTGAGGGAATGACTATTCGCGTCAAGGAAAGAAATGCTGAGTCCAAAGTTTTTGGACGGGGCAAATTTCCGCGCTATCGTACAATCCGGAATAGCACCGATGTCAGGAGCATCATACCCTGAGACTCCTTTCGTCCACCGGTGCACCTTCGGCTTCCCTGTTGTACTCCGTACACCCTACTGCGATCTGCTCCGTACGCTACCAATCCATGCAGGACTGCGCGAATATGTACATTTTTACGAATGTCTAATCGGCAGTGCCCAAGTAGCTCTCGAGAGTTGAGTGAGCCTTCTCGTATGGGCGAGAAATTTCATCCGGGACCCTCGTAAACCCATTGTTGGCCGGTGTACCATTCTCTGGATACAAAGCTCTACGTTCCTCTGCGCTACGCCTAATGAAAGAATCTGATATCATTGTCATCTAGTCCCCACCATGGTCTGTCGGGTCTCTTCTAAAGTCTCATTATTTTGTCTTCTCGGAGTAGCAACCCTCTGAACCTCGATCAGCAACGCAGTCACATTCAGATCCCACGTGGCTTGCGCAGGAAAGGGAGTAGATCACCAAATTTTTCAAGGAATGGGAGCCAGAGACCTTTCCAAAACAATAGAAGTCCGCAGCATGCAGGATTTGCACTGCACATGAGTGTGAAGAATTTGCTAGACATGTTCTACAGGTTGCGGATGTCAAGCCTGTGAAAAACTAGGGCTCCATTAGCTACATCCTCATGACTCCTAGCCGAGCTAAGATGCCTCAATTCAGACTCCAAAGGCTCTACGAAGAGATCTTGAAACTCGCCTATCAAATCCATGCGGACTTGGTGCCCTCCGTCACGTTCTTTGATGGCTTTCTACTGCTTGTTTATGGCACACCGGTGATACCAGGGCAACTACATATATCCCAAGTATTCTCACTGAGGGCACCTCCCTCTTGGTCCGTCAGCTCGTTTCTGTCAGACCTAGCAAAATTTGTGGCAAAGTCGGCTGATCGGCCGCAGCCGGAATCTTCGTACTTCTCTTTGTCTTATACGCAGACCGCAAGAAACACTCTTCTGAAACTGTCCCGGAATGAAGCTTTCGAGCGGATAGAGCCGCTTTGCCGTGAGAAGGTGCTTGGCCTTCTAAGCAAGGTATCACTGCTTAATGAAATGTCGCCTGTACTATCGTATACAGACTTTGCTAAGGTCAATATTGTTGCCATTGACCTCGTAAACGTAACAGGAGTGATCGACTTCGACGACGCTTAAATAAAAGTGTTGGAAAGTCTTGAGGACGAAGATCATACAATTTCAATAGAAGTCGCTGAAGTAGGTATATTCCTGGAAAGATGAGAAGATGAAAGATGAGATTTGCTCCTCTGTGATCTTAATCATGTTAGATATCCCACCGATGTAGGTTACATTGGAATTGTGAAAGCGAATTGGAGCTGAGGCGAGGCCTGAAAGCGCTTCTTCGCGATGACCCGGTTGAGGTTGAGGGCAAGGGTCAGGGTCTTCTTGGCAGATTGACATCGGTCCCAATACCGAAGAAAAATTGGCGCTAGCGGGAGAGACTGCTTGACCTTGACCAAAAAAGCTCTCAACGGTCCCGAACAGGGAGACAGAACTCTATAAATTCTGACCCTTTGTCACTTCGCTCCTTTGCTGACTTTATATAACACTTCATCCAATTCATTAATCGCCATCATGATTGCATCATCAGCCACTAAGCTCCGCCCTGCGGTCGCTCGTCAACTCCAAGCTCGCGGAGCTGTCTCAATTCGGACAGCTTCAGCATGGGCTCAAGTTCCTCAGGGTCCTCCAGATGCAATTCTTGGTATCACGGAAGCTTTCAAGGCGGATGGTCACCCAGAGAAAATAAATCTAGGTCTGTCTGCAGCCCTCGAATTCTAGCGTTGCCGTTCGATTCCTCCTGACCGCATCAGGTGTCGGCGCATACCGCGATGATCAAGGCAAACCCTATGTCCTCCCATCCGTCAAATCGGCCGAGCAAAAAGTCGTACAACAGAATCTTGATAAAGAATATGCGGGCATCACCGGCGTTCCGAACTTTACAAAAGCTGCCGCCCTTCTGGCCTACGGCCCCGATTCGGCACCCCTGAAAGAAGATAGAATTGCCATTACACAATCCATCTCTGGAACGGGAGCTTTACGAATTGGTGGAGCGTTTCTTCAGCGCTTCTATCCGGGGGCTAAAACTATCTACATTCCTACGCCTAGTTGGGCAAACCACACTGCTGTGTTCAAGGACTCCGGGCTGAAGGTCGAGAAATATCGCTACTACGATGCCAACTCCATCGGCCTCGATTTTGATGGTATGCTTGCAGATATTAAGGCACTACCTAAAGGTAGCATTGTCCTCCTCCACGCATGCGCCCACAACCCTACCGGCGTCGACCCGACTCAGGATCAATGGCGAGCAATCAGTGATGCGGTGAAAGAAGGGGGTCACTACCCATTCTTCGACATGGCGTACCAGGGATTCGCAAGTGGAGATACGGACCGCGATGCATTTGCTTTGAGGCATTTCATCAAGGAGGGACATGAGCTCTGCCTTGCCCAAAGTTTCGCCAAGAACATGGGTCTGTACGGTGAACGTGTCGGCGCGTTTTCCATCGTCAGCGCATCTGCTGAGGAGAAGAAGCGCGTCGACTCCCAGGTTAAGATCCTTGTGCGCCCTCTCTACTCAAATCCCCCTGTACACGGCGCAAGAATAGCTTCCGAGATCTTGAATGATGCATCCTTGAATAAGCAATGGTTGGGTGAGGTCAAGGGCATGGCAGACCGTATCATCCAGATGCGGGCATTGCTAAAAGAAAACTTGGAAAAGTTGGGGAGCAAGCATGATTGGAGTCATATCACGTCACAGGTGGGTACAATATTGTATTGTCAGGGATCAGACTGATCCTTTTGTAGATTGGCATGTTTGCCTACACAGGTTTGAAAGCCGATCAGATGGACAAGCTTGCCAAAGAGGTATGTGCTCAACGGTCCTTGCACTTTTTAATGCTCTTTCGCTAACCTTCGAGCTCAGCACTCTGTATACGCTACAAAGGACGGACGGATATCGGTTGCTGGCATCACAAGCGGCAACGTTAAGCGTCTAGCCGAGTCTATCTATAAAGTGACGGGCTAAATGAAATTTGGCTTTCCAAAGATTTTCTCCATCATTTCCCCCATAGATAGCGTGTAGTTTACCTTTGTAACAAATATTTAGAAAGCATTAATGGTCGTCTGCTGTGGAACAGTCGTTGTCAAGGCCTGAAGCTGGACATGCTAGGCAATCTTAATAAACAAGATAGCCTCTGACCAGGGAGGTTCTATGTTGATCTCTGGGCAAGTAAGGATTAAGACCAATGGATTGGGTGCGAGAAGTTTGAGGATCGGAGATGATGCGCAAGCTCCTCGCCCTAGCCTACCGTCATGCCCCCGGTGCCCCGCTGAACCTCAAATCATCCTCGTCTTGTCCGGTCGAGGACACCATCAACCCGCTTGAAAGGGTTGCGATATCCGTTTAGTAGTACGGGCGAGGCTGTAAAAGGCCTCCGCAGGCGGCCTGCATCTTTTCTACCCCGCATATGTCTCGTGTGCCAATCTACCAACTAGAGACGTAGCTTTCTGGGAGCTGAGACCTGCCTGGTAGTCACACCTGGGCCTTCACATGTAGACACTGTTTATTACCTTCCCGTCTCCTCAGGAAGGCTTCGCTAAGCTTTTGGACACTGCGGTAGAATACAGAGCAGCTTCATTTCCTTTCTCTTCACTGCGCGATCTCAGGTTTCCTTTGCTCTTCTTCATTGCAAGCTTACTGCGCTGTCACTCTCCACTTTTTTGAGCTGAGAGCAGGCTTGCGTGTCATTTCGTCACGATGGCCATCACTATGAGGCAGGTCGTCCTCGCCTTGAGCACCGTCGTACGCCATCCCAAATTCTAGACCCTCGTCTCGCTCAAACTTACGGGCATCACAGTACCTTCTCTTCCTGACTGGCCTGGCCGCGTAAGTGCTATCTTCTCCACCCCTCCCCTCCTCTCCCACTATTACATTTTGTAATACTAATCACCTCTCCCAGTTATGCCATGCACGCCACGCAGACATACCATCTCCCCATCCCAACCAACCTCACCGCCTTCGCCCTCGCCCTCCCACCTCTGAGCGGCCTCGCCATCGAAGCCGCCACCACCCTCACCCGCAAGGGCGCACCCCGCCGCGATGCCCTCACCCTCCGTAGCAACTCGACCACTGTCTCCTCTCTGCCTCTCATCCTCACCCTCGGCGTGCTCGCTGTTTACGAGACTGTCGTGGCTACGCTCGCCGGGACGTACATTGCACCTCAGGGCTCGCTGGAGTGCGGATTGCGGGATGGTTGGTATGCACTGTGGAATAGAGACGGGGAGGCGATTCGGAGGATTCAGGATGCGTTCAACTGCTGCGGATTTAAGACTTTGAAGGATAGAGCGTGGCCGAAGGCTCAGAACGGGGGCCCGGCGCTCGAGGCTTGCAGGGAGATGTATGGAAGGGACCAGGCGTGCTTTGGGTCGTTGCGGGGAGAGGAGCAGAAGGTGGCAGGAATGTTGATTGCGGTTGCGGTAGGAGTGTTTTTGTGGAAGGTAGGTTGCTTGTTTCGTTTGCTTTATGTGCTGAGAGTGGGAACTGATGAGATTTTGAAGGTGCTCATTGTGTCGATTCCAACCAGTCAACCATCTTGGTTTAGCCAGATGTTTGATGATGATACCTCTGTGCGTGCTGGGCAGCGAGCCCTGGAGTATCAGACAACGCCGGTAGCAGACGAATACGAGCCGTACTCTGATCGTGCTCCTTCGCAGGAGGAGATCCGGGACGAAGTGAATCAAGGAACGCAGCGAGCGATTGAGGATATTAGGGAAGGCAGACAGAATGGGAGAAATGTTGTGCCCTCAGCTCTAATTCCAAACGGCAACGAGTGGTCTCGTGACTAAGGAACATGGAAATCGGGAGGGCCTCTGCGAACGTTTCCTGTTTAAACTTTGAGCTGCGAGAATATAATATCTCATGAGGTTTGACAGCTCTTCTTTGTTCTTTCGAGTTTGCCGTTCTTCTGAATATGTTTTGTGACATGGAAACGCACAGGCTGGGTGTTTGGTGCAGGCAACTTTTGTTCTTTCACGCAACATGACATATATGTTCATAGCCGGTTCATGGGGATTTTGAGACCGATTGTGGCTTGCCAAACGAAGTGTATACTGTTTGCAAACCGTTCGTTCTTTTTTAATTCGAACGTTTGCGGTATTTTCTCAAACTTCCGTACACGTTCTGCGAAATAAACCCCAATTTCGGCGTATATGTTTCTCACCACTGTCTCTGTCACTTCCAGAAAGTTTGTCAAACTTTAAAAACGATTTTTCAGATCCTAACTCTTTCCTCCGATTGTTGGATCCAATTTCAGAAATATTCATCCTCAGCACCCCTCAGTGACCGTCCGAAATGGATGCATCAAATCAGCCAATCCAGCTCCAAGTGGGCGAGCGACGCTTTACCACAACTAGAACCACCTTAGACAAAGTCGCCTGGTTCGCCGCTTTTCTCAAGCCCGAGTGGGACTCCAAACAACCTGACGGCTCTTATTTCCTCGACGCTGACCCCGACACCTTCGAGCACATCCTGCGCTACCTGCGGCATGAGACTTTTCCACTCTTCTACAACCAAAGAACCGGTTTCGACTATTGGAAGTACAATGCGCTTGTCGCACAAGCCGACTACTTCTGCATTGAGGAACTTGTCAAGTGGATTAAAGAGCAAAAATATGTGGGCGCGGTGCAAACCACCGTGAGTATGGCTACCTATGATCGGGATATTTACCCCCAGCACCAACTAGATGGGAATTCTGAGACAGAGCACCATTTTACGCTGAAGACGATGAAGGTGTACGTATGCCCTAGGGGGATATCAAGTCATGAGGGTGACCGGAGGAGGTGTGGACGGCAGTGTGAGAATGCAAATACAGAGCAAGGTGGTGCGAGATTCGAGGAGCAGCAGGTTCTTAGGACGACGGAAATCATCAAGACTACAAACATTCGATTTGATAAATGCCAATTTGAGTCTTGAATGCAATACGGAATATCGAGAAGATGAGGAGTGTCTGCTCGCTGGCGCGAGAAAAATGCTGGAGGTTGCCCGAGCATTTTTGTCCTAGTACTCCGTACTGTCACTCATACTAGAACCCCTCTCATCCCGACACTCTTTCATCTTGTACTTTAGCTTCATGCAGACACACTACAGTCAATAAGACATATCCTTTCACCACTTTGAGCTCCTACAGAATGTGTCTCAACTCCGTCTGTCATTAGACGCAGCACAATCGATCCTGGGGTATGCTATGGACTGTGGTGTGTATATCAGATATTTCCATCGAGGCCTCATTGACTAATTAGATGAAGGTGCCTTGGAATGATGAGATTCAGCTTGAGATCAGTCAACCCAGTGTCACGGATATGGCTATGAAGTGCCATACTGCAATGAGCTGATGGATAGATGACTACGTACCCACAGTCTACGTATATTTCAATGCGTAACGGGTCGATCAGTAATAATGATGATGAGGCCATCCCCAGAGTTTACGCAGTCGGTTAGGCTTGCGTGCCGTTACCATTTACAAATGAGCCTGACCCACTTTTGAACATTGATGGACGAGTCGAGACGCGGGTGTGTATAGCACCCAATTTCCACAGCTTTGTCGATCAACTATACCCATGCATTTCGCCCGCCCGTAGAAATTCTGCTTGAACTTATCGAGCTATACGGAGTACTCCGTACCGACCAGTGCATGCGCTTGGGTCGAGGTCTTTAGTGGTCGATAGCCGGTGAGTCCGACAATGAGCTGAAGCTTCGGAGAAATAGATGCGAGGGCGAAGTGCAAGGGGTGAGAGTGAAGATATTCAGGGCTGCGACAGGGGAGTTCATGCATAACTAACGAGTAGTGGAATTGGATGGCAACCGAGCATCCAACCACCACTGATTGTTCATGAAATGCTCTCGACCCCAAAAGACTTCACAACTGGAAATAGTAAGGTGACAACTCATTTACCCTGGCGTCAGCGTGCGCCTGATTGTGGGAACTCTTTTGCCATATTGAACCTTTGTACTGTACTGTACTCCGTATTCGGCCCCCGGTTCTCAAAAGAAGTGCTTGCTAACAAATGGGCGCATCATCATGACCAGCCAGGCTTGGTGTGATAAGTGCTGTGATATAAGGTAAGCACCATGAACTGCAATCTGCTGACTTGGTCTCGAGCTGGCAACGGGAAACCTGAGTCAAGCAGACGGTTTGTGGTTGAGCAGTGGCGTGGCTGCACCGCTGCATTAGCATTAAGGCGCTACTCTCGTTTTGTGGGGGCCAACAAGATGGCATAGCCTGTTTCAGTTTGACTATCGAGCACCATCATTCGAGCAACGTCCCGATCAGGCCCAGGCAGTGCTTGGACCTGCGGCTCTGTCGCGTGGACATGCTTTCGGATCGCCAGCCGAGCGCATTGTTCGACAATGTGCCTGACCAATGGGTGCGGTCCGCAGCCTGAGAACTCGACCGCCTGGGTCGCGCTACTCTGCCCTTCCGCGTCATCCCAACTCCAACTTTCGCATCGCTTCGGTCCCTTTCATGGCCTATCGCCTGACAAATGAGTCTGATACGAGGAGAAATCCCTGTTAGCGTCTGGTGCGTTTCAAGCTCAGCGTTGTCGTAAGGTGGTTAGTAAGGCGTGCCAACCGTGAGTGGTGAGGTGGTGAGTTGATTTCCTGCCGAGCCCGATGGCGTCTCCTATTCGCTTCGATGATTGCCAACATGTGGAGGACATGAGTCTTTCACGTTTTGTGCCTGCTAGCCTTACCGTCTGCACCGTCTGCGTGGCTTTGCTTAGTGACCCGGTAGCCTTGGAGCTTATCCGGGATGCAGGTCCAGCTGTTTCCGATCTTTGATGGTAATTAGCGCAGCAGTCGAGCCCAACGCTGTTCCGAACAGGCGGGACGGATCTGCTTAAACGTCTGGCTGCCCGGAATCGCCTCCTTTCAGAGAAAGAGCTCCGTTCCTATTCCCTCGATATGTTTCATACGTAGATAAACTTTAGCCTTTCGTTCTGCTGTACTGTACACTAGGTCTTCGAGACCCTAGAAGTCCCTCGTTTATTTTCAATGATGTTGTTTTTTGCTTCTGTCGCAGCATGGGTTTCTCTCGTGGGTGTAATACAAAATGCACAAGCAGCGTGGAGTAAGATTTCTGCTTTTTTTTTTTTTTTTTTTTTTTTTTTTTTTCCAACACCAAGTATCGCTAATTTTCGTCAGTAAACAACCATCCCACTCGGCAGTCTGCTTTTATCATTCCCTCTGTTTCCTCCGTATCAGCATCCACCAATAATGATCAGGCAATATCTATCTCTCATTACCACAATGGAAGAAAAATCATGAGAAGATCTTCTGGCGGGGATGACGCTGCGGCACCCGGCGAATCGACAGCAGGAGTTGGTGACTATGTCATGTCTGGATTGGATGCTGGAAGTGGAACTGCCTCCGGTACTGGATCTACTGGCTCCAGCACGTTAAACACGACTACCAGCTCCTCTTCAACGAGCACAACAACCTCATTAGAACTTCCCTCGGTTCCATCCAGAAATGGTACGTCCCGTGCCAGTAGCCCTCCCCAAACCAAAACCATACCTTCCTCGGCGAGCTCAGCCAAGGCAACCAGCCAGACAGGAACATCCAGCTTCCTGAGCCAAGAATTGAACAGAACGACCACCGCTATGGTATCTCCCATACCACTGTCTCGCTTTAAT
This sequence comes from Viridothelium virens, assembly GCA_010094025.1. Classification (NCBI taxonomy): domain Eukaryota; kingdom Fungi; phylum Ascomycota; class Dothideomycetes; order Trypetheliales; family Trypetheliaceae; genus Viridothelium; species Viridothelium virens. The sequence goes on from ML991784.1 coordinate 116,578, forward strand.
GCAAGCTCTTCCCGGCTCTCCGCCTTGCCCTCTGTACGCAACACGTCCTTCACCTATGGATCTAGTGCCAATGGAAGCGTCGAATCATGCTGGAACCAGTGGCAGAGTTATTGGTCATCATACGATTTACGGTTTGTTCCAATGGGCCTCAGTACGCCAACATCAAGTTCTACGGGCACAACGACGGAAACCGGAGCCTTCGAGTTCACTTTTGACTCTCCTTCTGGAACCAGTACCACCACTGATATTTATACACAAACTCAGGGTGTTGATGGCTTTGCAATAACTACCATCACTTCAACGCTGATTCAGACTTATACGATTTCTTCAGCTATCGCATCCACCAGCACAGAGTCATTTACGCGTACCGTGGAATCGACGTCCTTGTTTTATTCTCCTGTGCCGACCAACCTGAAAACCCCAGCATGTTCACTACCGAGCTATCTCCCACAATGTCAGTCTCAGTGGAATAGCTATCTATCAGCCCAATCCGCTTCAACGGATCCGTTCGGAGTGGCGCCTCATTGTTCTCAAGCGACTACTCAGCCCGGTCAGTGTGCATCACTGCGATCCAATTACCTTGCCACCTGGAATGACGGTGCTGCATCAGCTCTGAACTGGGGCTACGGTGAGCAAACAATTGGGGCTGCCGAGACTGAGGTCACATCTATCAACGGGACCCAAACGAACTTTGGAGTCTCCACATGGTGGCCCACTCATTCGACGCTCTTCCCTGGTTGTACCATTGGCTGCATGTCCTGTGCAATCACTGGTGGCAAAGTCCAGTTGATCTACTGGCCTGAAGGCACGACGTTGGCGTCTAACATGAGTACTACCTCTCGGTTGAGTGCTCCAATGTCTGCGGTTCCCAGGAACATAACATCAGAGATAGACCCAGAGGCTAATGCTGCTAGTATACGAGTTGCTACAGGTTTTGGAACGACTTTCACTTCACCCACAGTCTATATATCATATGCCAAGCTCTATGCCTCAGACTCATGCAGCGGTGTTGGGGGTACTTATTTCAATACGATTGTTCCGATTACCAACTCTGCAGATCTCTCATCCCTTTGGGCCACTATGGATTACGGTGCTGCTGGACTGAACTCAGCATCCTTCAATTTTACTGATCTCAACTCCCCAGTATGTCCAATACTTATTTCTATGTAAAATTGCCGTTGACAAGAATCGCAGGTACCCGATAGCATTTATGACAGGCAGCCTCGGTGCGCTCAATACTCAAATGCCAAGGCAACCTGGATGATGCATGATGGGCCAGACACTGGGCCGAGTACTTGTCCCCACACTTTACCATACGAGCCGATCATTATTGTACCTCCAAGCGTTTTGCGATCCATTGACCCTTCATGGGCATCTTGCTCAGGAGACATCAGGGGTGTCTACGACCCCCCGTATGCCTTGACACACTATTCCGTCGCTGCCGCTCCTGCCGTGCCAACTACGGTCTCTCCAGCAGCCGCTTCGGCTGAGCCTGCGTCGGTCACTCCAGCACCGACGCCAGCACCGACCTCTCAGCCAAACGATCCTGCCAATGGTTTGATGAGTATCATCGGCGGTCAGAAGTCATCTGATCCACAGTCTCCAGCAGCCGCTTCCCTATCGCAGGAATCTCCAACACCTGCAGCCAGTCCGACAAACAATATTGGAGGCATCATCCCCTCTGTGGTAGCGGGTGGTGACCAGTCTCCAACACAACAGGATCCAGCAACGCAGCAAGCAGATCCAACGACTTCCTCAGCTGGAGCTGCCGCTGGTGGAAACATCATATCTGCTGT
>ML991784.1:118483-483200 GCA_010094025.1 Viridothelium virens
TGGAGCTGCCGCTGGTGGAAACATCATATCTGCTGTGAATGGAGCTGGAGATCTTAGTGCTGGACAACAAAATGCAGAAACACCTGCCCCGGCATCACAGCAAGCGGATCCAACCACTCCCTCAACTGGAGCTGCCGCTGGTGGAAATATCGTATCTGCTGAAAATGGAGCCGGAGCTCCTAGTGCTGGACAACCTAATGCACAAGCACCCGCCCCAGCTACTCAACAAGCCGCCACGCCCGCTTTGTCTCCCGCCCCAGGGGACAATGGAAACAACGATCCTTCAATTCCGCAGGATGGGGATCCCGCGGTCTCGTCTGCTCAGCAAGCAGGCGCGCCGAATCCTGTAGCCGCTGCCCCAAATACTCCTGCTGCAGCAGCAGCAGCTCCAGCGCAGACTGTCGTTGGTGGACAGACAATTTCTGCCGACCCAGCGAATTCCGGGGGAGCCGTAGTAGGCAGCCAAACTCTCCAGCCCGGTGCGCAGACCACCATTGATTCGACGCCTGTGTCTGTTGGCCAGCAAGGATCTGTGGCTATCGGGACCAGCTCAACTGTCAACGTCGCATCTGCCCCTCAGCAGATTGACGGCCAGACCATTGCCGCAGACCCTTCAAACTCAGGTGGAGTCGTCGTCGCTGGCCAAACCCTTCAGCCAGGAGCTCAGACGACTATCAACAATACCCCGGTGTCCGTCGGGCAAGCTGGGACGATTGCCGTTGGAGGCAGTACCACAGTCAATGCTGCATCTGCACCTCAGGTACTTGGAGGACAGACTGTCGCGGCGGATCCCTCTAATTCAGGTGGAGTGGTCATTGCCGGCCAAACCCTAGCTCCTGGTGCTCAAACGACGATCAATCAAACTCCAGTATCTGTCGGTCAAGGTGGTACAGTTGCTATTGGCAGTAGCACCGTGAACGTTGCACCTGCTGGAGTACCCGCGGCAGTTACTCCTGCACCTGCTGCTGCGACGATCGGCTCTCAAGTCGTGTCTGCAGACCCTGTCGATCCAGGTGCTCTTGTCGTCGGTGGAAGCCAGACTCTGCAACAAGGTCAGGTGACGACAATCGGTAACACTCCAGTCTCTGTCGCTCCTGGGGGTGTAGTGGTTGCTGGTGGTGCAGGAGGAAGCTCGACTATTCCTCTGCAAGCAGCACAATCTCCTGCGCCTGTTGCAGTTGCTACCATAGGCGGACAGGCTATTTCCGCTACTTCAGGACAGCCAGTTGCAGTGGGTGGTACGACGCTGACACCAGGCGGAGCACCTGCCACAGTCGGTGGTCAAGTAGTCAGTCTGGGATCCCAGGGTCTGATAGTTGGATCCAGCACGGCGGCATACTCTGGTCCAGGGGCAGCGACGACTCCCGCGGCCGCTGCTGTCACGCTTGGCGATATTACATATACAGCATCTTCTGGAAGTCCCTTTATCATCGGCTCAAATACCTTATCAGTTGGCGGCCCAGCTGCGACCGTATCAGGGCAGATTGTTAGTTTAGGATCCCAGGGTGTGGTTGTGGGCTCCAGTACAGTTGGGTATTCAGCTGCGTCTACTGGAGGCGAAGGTGCTGTTGTCATCATCGGAGGAAACCTCTACTCAGCATCGTCTGGTGCTCCTCTTATCATCGGATCTACTACCCTGTCCGCTGGGGGGCCTGCCGTGACTATTGACGGACAGAGAATTAGTGTCGGATCTCAAGGTGTGGTGATTGGGTCGACTGTAGAACCATATTCAACTATCAGTCCACAGTCAGAATCGCCGGAGGCTGCTGTCACCTTAGGTCTACAAGTCTACACCGCATTGGAGTCCAGCGGAAAGGTGGTGCTTGGCTCAATTACTCTCATGCCTGGTGGTCCCGCGCAAACATTATCTGGCAAGGTTGTTAGCGCTGCATCGTCTGGAATTGTGATCGATGGAACGACACAATCTTTTTCAACCCCAGCTCCGGTGATCGATGGCATCACAGCTGCGTCTGAAGCGTCATTTACCATTGCAGGCCACTCTTATACCGCACTGGAGGTCGCTGGTCGTCAGGGCGAGATCGTTGTTCCTGGTGCAAACCCAGGCTCTTCTATCACTTTGAGTGTTGGCGGCCCAGCGGCAACAATTTCAGGCCAAGTCATTAGTGCTGCGTCCACTGGCCTCGTGGTTGGCTCGCAAACAGTCCCCTATGTATCCGCAATCCCAACATCGGATCCTCTCGAGGTTGAGGCCCCATTCAGTGTTGGGGGTTCTTCCTTTACAGCATTTGAAGTGTCGGGTCACAGTGGAGAACTCGTCATTCCAGGCGCTTCAGTCACGCTGTCAGTTGGTGGAGCGGCTACCATCATCAATGGAGAAACCATTAGCGCTGCTTCGAATGGTGTCGTTGTTGATGGTAGTACCGAGGCTTTCGAGACAGTCACTGCAGCGACATTACCAACCATTTCCGGTGCTACGATTGGACCATGGGATAGATCAAGTCTCACAAACTCGCCAAGCTTCTCTTCGCCAACCTCGTCTCCATCTGGATCTCCAATTTCCTCCTCCGGAACATCGAGGTTATTCTTACCATGGCAATGGATTGCTGTTGCTACTGTCCTAAGTTCTATTCTTTGTCTATTTTCCTGAGCGTTTGCACTTATTTGCACGTGGGCACGACTGCCTGGAATTTTCCGACTTCGTACCAAAGTACTTACAAGCATCACGAATCGGCTGAATGCATCGGACAAACTTGGAGTCACGCTGTCAAGCTCCGAAACCCTAAAGGGTCTTTCTGGAGACCAAGCAAGGCCAATTGTTTCACCGAATCACGGCAATTAGTTGCATTGGGTGGCCATTTGGGAGTTTCCTAGAATTATCGGCCAAGAGCCGCAGGGTGGTTAAAGTGATCAGAAGACCGACATGGATACCCACTGATGCCTTTCTTCAAACGGAGCTTTTATGAGATTGATGGAACATTTATGCCACTTCCCTTAAACACTATATACGTTTTAATAGCGTCCTCAAAATTTAGATTCATAGAATGTAATTTGAAGCAATTCATTTCATGTGAGAAGGCAAATAGCTTGCTCGAACGGTATCATCGCGTCTTAGTAGTGACGATCAAGAGTGCGGGGCCCCGCGACCCAATTTGAGAGTGAAGTTTGCACGTGAGCATACTGGGTGGAAAGCCGATCATTTACACAGCTTTTGACTGAGCTTCAGGAAACGAGTATGTGCTAGGATCTGAAACGCGTTCATCAAATCTGCTTTTATAAGCTCTATAAGGACCATACTTGGTGTTTTCTAATACTTTCGACTCGAAGGAATCCTTCTGAAAGCCTGGCCCATACCCGATTTGGAGTCGTCTCTACCTCAAACGCCAAGACTTCGCTACCTCGTGAGAACTCATGACTAGGATCGCGCCAGGACTGCCTTTAGAGCTTCCGTTTGATAGGCACAATAATCAAGGACGTCCTGTATCCCTGCGATGCCGGTACTTTTCATGCACGGGATTGGTTGTTTCATCTATTGAGGACGGCGCTAACCCCAACGGAGATCGATGTCCAACAACGGTAGATTCGCTTTCCTCTGACCCGAAACCCTGCAGATGAGTGACTTGCGAGCAGGAGTTCGTGAGCCTCTTGGTTCATCCACCAATGACTTTTTAGGCTGTATGTTGTTGCGGAGAGAATAAGATATAATGTAGGTCCCGTCCACTTTAGTTTTCTACACTCGAGGGCTTGAATCGTTTTGCTTTTCATCGGAAAAGTTTGCACTATGGGTCTCCGGAATCTTGTCGCTTTGTCTGCTTTGCTAGAGGCCGCCTTAGCCGGGCCTACAGTATATCTAGCAGGAGACTCAACAATGGCCAAGGGAGGTGATGGTGCCGGAACCAACACTGATGGTAGGGAGTTCCTATTCCCAGGGTGAGAACCTGGGCTCACAATCTTAATAGGCTGGGGTCAATATCTTGGATACTCTCTCGACATCCCCGTCGTCAACAACGCCATCGCCGGCCGATCTGCTCGGTCGTTCTGGGAAGAAGGCCGCTTCCAATCCATCGCGAACAACGTCGTATCCGGCGACTTCGTCGTCATCGAGTTCGGCCACAACGATGGTGGCTCCCTGACTCCCACTGACAATGGACGGTCTGACTGCCCCGGCGAGGCAGCCCAAACGTGCACGAGCACCTACAATGGCAAGACCGACACCGTCTACACCTTCAACCACTATCTCGAGGAGGCATCGCAGCTCTATTCCGCAAAGGGAGCGCACGTCATTATTTCGTCCCAAACACCAGACAACCCTTGGGAAACAGGGACCTTCAATGGCGCCGCATCTCGCTTCGTTCAGTATGCGAATGACACCGCGGCAACGCTAGGAACTTCTGTGGCGAGCTATGTGAACCATTTCGGGTACGTTAGTGCGAGGTTCAAGAGCCTGGGTGCCACAGTCGTGGATGGCTACTATCCTGTGGATCATACGCACACTAGCACCGCGGGAGCGAACACTGTCAGCCAAGCATTTGTTAAAGGCGTGGTGTGTGGAGGAAGCTATCTGTCGGCTCATGTGAAGAATGCGACGAGTACGATACCCGGGTCTTGTCTGTAGTGATGAGGGCTACGCTTGACGATAATGTTCTTGTACATAGTAAAATAAGAAATATCTCAATCTCAAGTTCTTTGAGCTGCTCCCGTCTTATCCCTGTGTTAATCACGGGACACGTAGCGCGTTTCCAAACTCCGTGACATGCACAAGCCTGCGTGGGTTTCACGTCCGAAACCTCTGGTAAGAATCTGGAGTGAGTGTCATTAGACCGAAGACTTCCTCACATTTGCACGCCCTTGGACATAATCACAAAATCGTCCGTCTTAACAAATTGGAGGTCTCGGGGGATGAGACGGAGCTGGCTGCGTCTCGGCCCGTTGCGCTAGTTCCTTCTGCTCGCGTTTGTTTGCGATGATCAACATTACCTCCCGCGAAATGTAAACGCTCGCGCGATAAGCATTTGACGTTCAACTTCGATGTTATTTCGCGCTTCAATCAACGGTCTCCAAATGCGCGATCACCTCATCCAGAGCCTCTATTCCAGTGGGAGCTCTCCCGGATGATGAACGCCGGTTTTGGTGTGCGATTAACCCCGAACAATTCACCTTCAGTCCGATATCCCGCATCCCTGCGATCTCCCATCAAGTCCCACCATGATGAGCTATCCCTCTCACTTGATCGCGTCATTGGCAGCACCACTGTCTCACCCAACGGCTTCGATTGTCAGAACTCCAAGCGCAGGTTTGCTTATACCGCTGGCGCTGCAGCGGTGATAGCCGATGTCGATGATGACCTCCATATTACGCAACGTTTCTATCGCGCACGCCCTACCGTTACTTCCTCTTTCAGTCCCATATCCCATCTAGGACCCGGAACTCCGACGAGGACAGCCAATGAGCAGGAACCAAAGAATAAAACCGTATCATCATTACGTGAGGCCGGGGTGGGAAGGGATCCTGCAGATTCACCAACGCGCAGCTGGGCAGATTCGCCGGGTTCAAAGCCATGGGCAGCAAAGGAACGTGTCAAAGCTGCCACAGCGGTGAGTCTCAGTCCGGATGGAAGGTTTCTGGCGGTTGGAGAGACAGGATATAAACCGAGGGTCCTGGTGTTTGCAGCGGATGATGGTCGGTCCAACGATTCACCCCTGGCGAGCATGGCTGAGCATTCATACGGTGTGCAATGCGTAGCATTCTCCCCCGACTCCCAATTCCTGGCCTCCCTTGGGAATATAAATGACGGGTTTCTTCATATCTGGCGCATCGGGCATCGGGGAAATGCGTCATTACATGCGAGTGCAAAGTGCACAAGCAATGTTCGCCAGATTGCATGGACCAGCTCTGCATTAATTGCAGTCGGCGTGAGATATACCAAAGTATGGCGCCTTGAAACTCCTTCTGAGCCCGCGTCACCGAGAAAAGCACGCCCTTCCGAATTTGGAAGTCCAATGCTGATGAGCCCGTCCGCGAGGTCGTTACCTGGGCGAAATGTTATTCTAGGAGACCTACTGGAATCTACATTCACCGCTGTGGTTGCGATGGCAGCAAATGCTGCGGCTGTCTGCTCAGATAGAGGTGATATCTGCATCTTAGATGTTGCAAATGGCCAGCAGACTCTTCGTAAGGTTGCGAATATCGGTTTCCCGGTATTCTCGATGGCATTTGATGGAGAGAACCTCATTATGGCAGGAGAGAAGCACAACATTCGGGTTCTCAGCTCAACACAAATCAACAGCGGCTACAGCGATGCTGCAGAAGCAGCGACTCCAAAATCATCACAGACTAAACGTTCGGAAAATATACCTTATACCGCAGCGATTTCGTACATTGGAAAGCACATCATTACCATAGATTCTCATAACGGGGTAGAGATCTTCAGAGAAATTCGCTCCGAGACAAAACTAAAATCTGATGACGCTGTCGAACTCGCCATGGCTCCATGCGGAGGACCACAGTCTCCGCAAGAAGCACAACATTTACCGGAAAATGAGCATCTGTCCATACCCGTCCAGAGACTACCAGGTCATGGCTCTCCTGTCCTCGGCGTCCAATCAATTACATTACCCCATCCTCTAGATTCATCCTTCTATACCTGGTCCTCCGATGGGGTTGTCCACTTCTGGAACTTAGATGGCGTACTGAGAGACTCGATGCATGTACCAATAAGGAGCGGAACACCTCCCTCGGACGAGCTCAACGAACTCAAGGTTGTTAGAGCATTCCCAAACATCAATACATTCGCCACAGGTGATAAGTATGGAGCTTTACGGTAAGCAGGATTTAGAGTTTCCTTGTGAATTTTGAGCTCACAGATGTTAGTGTCATGGATCGTGACACTAAAAAGGTTATATTTGAGGCTCAGGCGCACTCTGGCGAGATCCTAGACATCGCCATCCTTGACGTAGATGAAGCAACACTACTTTGCAGTGCTGGACGAGATCGAATTGTGCAGGTCTTCCAACACAAAGGAGGGAATACAGTACTTACTCAAACACTGGATGAGCATGTTTCCGTAGTGAATGGCTTGCTCTTCACCCCACGAGATGCTAATCTGTTATCGTGCTCATTCGATCGAACCATTGTTATACGAGACAGATATATCCAAGAAGACGATGGTGCTATCAATTCGGCTTTTGTTATCTCGAAGACAATCAACCTCAAAGCCGCCCCCGTTGCTATGAAGTTAATGCATAATGAAAGCTCCTTAATGGTCTCTAGTACTGACAGAAGTATAATGATATATGACATGGAATTACGAAAAGCAACTTGCACATTCAAAGCTTCTGACATCGAAAAGGGAGATCCGGTAGTCTTGTCGGCACTGGCTCAGTGGCGAACCTCGAACAACACGTCTCTGATTGCAGGAATATCCAGCACAGACAAGTCGATTAGGCTTTATCAAGAGGACGGCACTCTTGTGGGCCGTGATTGGGGTCATACCGAGGGAGTCACCGACATTGCTGTGGTGTACGAGGATGAGAGCCATGAAAAGGCTTCCATTGTCACTGTTGCCGCAGATGGCACCATCTTCTTGTGGACTGCATCCCATGAATGCTCTGTTTCCAACAACTTGGTCGACCACGCTGATGCGTTGGTGGATCAACCCTTCCCTTCCGAACCTAGAACTATCAAACCACTGCGAAAACTTCTATCTCAGTCTGACCTTGCAAATTTCCGACCCGCAAGCGCAAACTCGACCCCGAAAACCTCACCCACCGCAACACCCGATCCCAACCGCTCATACAGACTCCGTTCGCGCCCGTCCCGGACGGCGCTAGCGCAGACACCGAAACTTGAACCCATCGCTTCGACAACCGCTACAACCAGCTCCTTCGCTCCAGGCCGTCACCGCTGCCCGCCAGCATCGCCAACGAACCCCCAGCAGCCCCACTCCCGAACGAACACTGACCTGTCCTCCACTCGCCCTCCTCGCCGACCATCCCTTGACCCCCGCCACCGGACTAAATCGACAGGCAACCTCACATCTCCAGCATCCAATAGCGGTAGCACGACCAATCTCCACGACTCCACCACTCAGATCCTGCGCGCCCTTCGCACTTACCGCAAGACGCTCTCTCGCACCCCGTCGACTGCAAACTTGAGTCTGGATACGATCCGCGAGGTCGAGAAAGAGTTGAATTTGACGGCGAAGGCGTTGGCGGAGAGAGCGGCGAGGGGAGCGGGGGTCGGGGAGGAGGTCATGGTGAGGCTGTTTGATGAGTACAGTGAGCGGATTGTGCGGATGTTGGATGAGAGGGTGGAGAAGAGGATGGTGGAGAGGGGGATGGGGGCCAGTGGGTCGGAGGGAGAGGTCCGAGGGATGAGTGGCGGGGACGACGCTGAGGCTGAGGCCGAGGCTGGGAAGGAGGAAGAGGAGAGGAGGGGAAGTGTATAACAAAGGAGAGTAATGGGGGTGTTTTCTTCCCTCTATCTTTTTTGGATGAGAAGGAGGGTGCATCGTTCTCGCATGGCGTTAAGGGATAGGGAAATCGCGGGATTGGTTTCCGCTGCTGCGACTGTGGCTTCAGCGGCGGCTTTACACGAGAGATTAGAGCATGGCGTGGGCCCAAAATTGGCTACAAAAAAGTATTGTGCGTATCGATATTTTGTTTATGTTCTTTACGTCGTGTCAGAAGGCAGCGATAGGCTTGCTTATCTTCAGCGACGAGTCCACATTTTGAATGACGGTCTTGCTGAACGTAGCAGCCGTTATCTGGATGCTATAGGTGGCCCTGCTGCAGAAGACGCCTTTTTTTAGTTTTTCTCTAGTCCGGAAACTCCATTTAGGAAGCTAAGTAGACTAAGCTCACGCCTGTGAGGCTCTTTGCCACGTTTGAAACGTCGCGAAACAGCATGAAAGTCAAGAGTTTAATGAGCTTTAGGGAGTAGACAAATTCTGACGGTATCATGCAGTAGATCGATGGGGTCTTTTCAATAATCGCGGCGATCTACGACCGGCTGAATTCTTTCAGCAGGACTTCAGTGACCATACGCATTCTGGATCAAATAAGTTATGCAAAAAGTTCCGATCGTCTGGCATGACATTTCTGGTCTTCCTTCTGTATATCGGTATCGATACTGGGCCAGTCAGAATGGTCAGGATCGCAAGACTGTCGTCCCGAAAGCCACCGCTGAAAAGCGAGATGCCTTTCGGAGACAGTCATTTATGCTTTCAGAAACGCTACTATTGGTCAAGACTCGAGGTTATCCTTAAGATCATCTGATTACCAGGCCACTGACTTAAGAGAAGCGCTGTCTCCAGATACACTTCCTTCACTAAATAAAAGTTGCTAGAGAAGCCGTTGCGTTCTAGCACAGTGGAGTATGAGCAGCTCTTCAAAACCGTATGCGATGCTGCAAACTGGCACTTCATGAAGTCTAATTGCATCTATGCTACCTCCTCAGGAAGCCCAGGCAAAGTCATGCAAAACTGCTATATCGTGGGCATTCGGTAGCGTAATGTCCATCTCGAAGCTCTCGGAACTTGGCGGTGACTTTTGGAAGCTTAGATGACTGCAGCTCGTACATGAGATCGGTTGGGCTGTGGGTTTGTAACTGCTATCCCTTGGTGTGATACTTATTGCAGAAGCCTTAAAAAGGACGTCATCGTGTTGACCCGACAATATGAGCGCGTAACCTGTACTGCTAGGACCGGCACCACGGTTGATTCGACCTAAGACTCGCCGAAGGTTGTTATTGTACGCTGCTTCTTGAAGCCGAAATCCCACGTTTTGAGGGATACACAAGGCTACCTGATTATTATCTTGAGGATTACCTCTGGTCATGCATAACTCGTTCTGCGCACAGCGTCCTCTTGTTTTGGTGTGGTAACCGCCTGGCGGAGGCATGCTTGTATCAATACAGTCGATTTCATATTCTCGTATATTCCCTTCCGGAACGCAATACGATCGGTAGAAGTTGGTGGTGGCGCCGCTAGCAGAAGCGGCATTGATTGGAGGTGGACAAAAAGTCATAGGCCTTGCTTGACCTACTCTTCTCACAAGTCTTGAATCGGCTACGGTGGTATTATGGTTTGTGGAGTTGGAGATAGACTGATGACCCGATACAAGTGTGGTTTTACTGTGACAGATTTCTAATCAGCAATCTTTTATTTTCTTCCTTTCTCCTTTTTTTTGTTTCCCTTTCCCTCTATGATTGCAGCCTCTCCAAAAGGAAGTAGATGAATTCTGGTTATTATCTTCTCGTCTTTTTTTGGTCGGGATTAAGAAAGAGAACTGTAGAATGAAAACAAGGGAGATTCAGCTCACATGGGAATAATACCGATACTGGAGTTTTCTTGAGTCGCTAGAGAATTACATAGAAGACAAGCAACCGAAGATAAGGCAATCAATAGCTTCATATTCGAGGTGGTTAGATGCATATTCTTCGATACCTAATAACATCCAGAAGATGTGGAAGAACGACTAATACCTTTATACTCTGGCGACAGAACTGCGGAGTATTCCGTAAATTTTCCACGTCGCCATCTTTAGTTTATACATGTCGTCATCAAACTCGGAGATAGAATGAACAATGACAGCCCGTATACACAAATTGAATCATGTGACGTCGTTCAAAGTATCGGTTCTGATATCTGGCCCAACATGTTGTGCACACACGTCTCTCGTTTCAGGCTCAGTTACGCGCAGGGGGTATCCCAGAACGCGTCGGCGTTACCTACCTTTTATTAAATTTATAGTTTGTGATTTATCACCCGGAAAAGCACAGAATATGGACAGCCATTGCACCTAGAAAATTCACCAAACACGTCGTCATTTGAAGAACTTAGTCAAGATACTCACCGCCAAGCGTTATATACAGTCTAATGCTTCAGGCTGCCGCTGTTGGTGTATAACATGCGTCCGTCAGTTCTGCTGCGTAAGTTATAGCGACAATATAGGTACCGAGTTTGTATCGCAAAGCATCAGGAGGGACCGAGATTCAATTGTGAATGGCTCTTAGAGGTAGTGAAATGCTGCATAAATCAGGGTTGGCTTAAGTAATTACAGTGAAGAAAGTTTGAAGCTTTATTATTCTGTAGAGATGTTTATCAAGTCTGAGAATGGGGCAAAGCGATCTGTGAAGGAAGAAGTTTGAAGAATCATTGATGCGGACTTGTAATGTGGTTGCGGACCGTCACGAGGTTGTGCCATTAGCAAAGCTGTATGGCGCAAGATCAATTGCGTCTCTTGAACTTCCAAAAGCATGATGCATACGGCACAGTCTACAGGAGGTATGCTGGATGTCATGGTCTTGGTATCCGCGGCAAGCGTCACAAAAAGACAAGTTATGCCAAAGAGAAATATTGAGACTAACTTGGTCTGAAGTAATGATGACCGATCGTCATCCCCCATAGATACCATTGGTAAGCTGATTATGTGGAAAGAGACCAAAGAGTAAGTACTTTCGCTGGGGATATTCCATGAGGTTGAATGACTGAGCTTCGGTGGTGTTTTCCTGTCATGTAAGGCCATCAATAGGAGAGCTTGGATCTTGCACATAACTTCCAAATTGGTGCATATGTTGCAACCGGAAGCTCGAATCTCAGACCCTATAACTTATGGATGTGACCTCCACGTATCAAGATTCTCATATAGAGACACAATGTCGCTGAAACCCGAAGGAAAGCGTGGAAAGGAAGATGAGTATTCTAGTGCAGGGGTGGATGTGGATGTTAACAACGGGCCGAGTTCGGCCGCGCAAGATTTCGAAGCTTGACGTCGACCTCGAACAAATTGACGGCTCACGAGTCATGAATTTCGCAATGATCCAGAACCAATTGTTCTCCCCACGACTTCAAGATGGCCATGAACTCCATAAAGCTCTTGACTGGCAACAGCCATCCCCAGCTGGCTAAATTGGTGGCTGATCGGTGCGTCTTTTTTCTGTACTAGAAATCAGCATGCGTTGTCAATTGCACCTTTCTGCAAAACTTACTAATATAGTTGAGCAAATAGGCTGGGGATCGAGTTAACGAAGATAATGGTCCTCCAATACTCGAATCAAGAGACCTCCGTCACAATCGGCGAATCCGTCCGAGATGAGGATGGTACGTTACCCGAATCCTATCTCTGGATAGATCCTCCCCTCTAAAACCATACTCTTACAGTCTTCATCCTTCAATCCACTGCCCCCGGCGACATCAATGACGGTCTCATGGAACTCCTGATCATGATCAATGCCTGCAAGACCGCCTCTGCCCGACGTATCACCGCCGTCATCCCCAACTTCCCCTACGCCCGCCAAGATAAGAAAGACAAATCCCGCGCGCCCATCACGGCGAAGCTCATGGCCAACATGCTGCAAACCGCGGGCTGCAACCATGTCATCACAATGGATCTGCACGCGTCGCAGATCCAGGGCTTCTTCAATGTCCCCGTCGATAACCTCTACGCTGAACCTAGTACTTTGCGTTGGATCCGCGACAACCTCCCGGTCAAGGATTGTGTGATTGTGAGTCCCGATGCGGGAGGGGCGAAACGTGCGACGAGCATGGCGGATGGGTTAGATTTGGGGTTTGCGCTGATTCATAAGGAGAGGGCAAGGCCGAACGAGGTCAGTCGCATGGTGCTGGTGGGAGATGTCAAGGGCCGAGTTGCGATCATCGTGGATGATATGGCAGACACGTGTGGAACGCTATGCAAGGCAGCAGACGTATGTCTAGAGCATGGGGCGAAGAAGGCAATTGCGATTGTAACACATGGGATTCTAAGTGGGAAGGCAGTCGAGGCACTAAATGGAAGTAAGTTGGAGAGGCTGGTTGTGACGAACACGGTGCCGCACGCAGGGAAGAAGGAGATGTGCTCGAAGCTGGAAACGATTGATATTAGTCCTACGGTGAGTAATATGGTAGTAATTTCTCGTTCCGCGCTGCAGAGCTAACAAAACTTACAACAGCTTGCCGAAGCATGTAGGCGGACACATAATGGTGAAAGCGTCTCCTTTCTATTCAAGCATGCGCCAACGGATTGATGACGCTCAGATGAGGCAGACAGGATCTTTGCTGAAATAGGAGTCTGGAGTAAATGGGCTGAAAGTCAATGCTAGGTAGGGGTGTTGACGAGCTTCTCAATTTTTCATATTTCTTCCTATATGCTATATGATATCCACACACCAGTAGCTGAACAAAAGAGTCTCTGCATTTAGCCTTTACGCGAAAAACTTCATGGCAGAGAACCGACCAATTTTTAAGCGTGTCCATAAAATGCATGAGACGAACCGCCATTTTGCGCAAGGTAGTATGGACGTACACAAGGTTGAGGAATAGCTGATTTTTAGTAGCAAATACTCATCAACAGGATTAAGCCGGATACCTGCTCTCCAGGACCTGAATCTTGCTATCCAAAATTTGCGTTTCGAGCTATGCAGCGCTCTCAACGTGTCTTTTTGGCAAGTGGAACATCCGCTTGTTCGTCAACGACTTGCTCTAATCCCCTCTTCTCGCCAACCCCGTTGAGCTCTTTTTCCTTCTCCACAAATTGAGCCTTCTCCTTTTCCGTCAGATCATCCAACAACGGCTGCTCCTCCTTGGCTGCGAGATTGGAATGGAAAGTTCTGATGATTGAATCGGCATCATCGACAGCAAGCGGCCTAACATCAGCCATTGCCTTGATTTTAGCAGTGCAGAGCTTGACCTGCTCATCTGACATTTTCAATCCGAGCTGCTCGACGCGGGATTTGATAGCGTTCCAGCCAGTGATACGGGAGGCAAAGTGAACGTAACGAGTCATGCCGAAATCTTCTGGATTGATGATCTCATACGTTGATGAGTTTGCCAGTATTGCCTTCTGATGGATTCCACTCTTGTGGGTGAAAGCGGAAAATCCGGTGATTGGGTTTTTGAATGGAATATTTACTTGGACAGATTCAGCAACCAAGTTCTCGATTTCTTTGATCTTCTCCAGCCTGTACTTGGACTTGACATAATCGCGGTCTGCTACGATCATGCGGGCCATGAAGCCATCGAGCTTGGTAATCCCATTTCGTTCGCCAATGCCGAGGACGGACGTGTCTATGTGGGTCGCGCCGGCCTCGAGCGCGCAATAAGCGTTGGCAATTGAACAGCCGGTGTCATCATGGAAATGGCATTCGATTTCGCAGCTTACAACACCGCGAAGGGTTCGAACGAGGTCGTATACCTGTCGAGGAGACGCGCAGCCCACGGTACTATGACCACGATTAGTCAAGACTTATGGTGAAGGTGAAGGGGCGAGTTCACTCAGCAATGCCAACACGATTCACACCAACTCGGTCGACTGCCGAATAGATCGTGAGCAAATCTACAAGGTCCGATCGGAATGAATCCTCGCTCGAAAATCTGATCTCGATTCCGCTTGACTTGACGTATTGCATGACTTCAATGGCGGTGTTCTTGATATCTTAGAACGGAATATTAGCGTCGTCAAAGCATGTAGACGCTACTCAAGTCAGCACATACAGGTCATGTCCTTCCCATGACTGTGCTCCCTCAGGTAGCTCTCTGCTTGTGCCGATAACGACGTCGACTCCGTCCACACCGCAGTCACATGCCAATTTGGCATCTTGCATGTTACACCGTATGTGCGTGAGGACCTTAGCCTTGAAACCAAGCTTGCATATTGTTTTGCAGTCTTCATAGCTCTGCTCCGAAGCAGCAGGACTCGTGAGTTCGATATAGTCCACGCCTAGCTCATCGAGAGCCTTCGCGATTTTAATCTTCGTCTGGGTATCAAACCATGCGTTTGCGAATTGTTCACCTTCTCTTAGTGTTGACTCGATGATCTGAAATCTTGAGACTGTATGGAATTAGCATGTTTTTGGTACCAGCACTGGCTGTCTCAGTCACTTACCGTTCGAAAGAAAGTCTCCCACACCGGAATATGGGTTTTTAATTTGGGGGTGAGGGTTTTGCTTGGTCTCTATACCGGTAAAACCTTCATGGCCTCCAGCATGTTAGTTGCGCCAGAATTGTGGAAAAAGGGCGTTGACAGTACTACCATTGACGCCGTTGGTGCCATTGACGCCATTGGCATGGCCATTGGCATTGCCATTTTCTTCAGCAGACGGACACATGGTGCTTGATCTTCCCGGAACAGCTTTGCAGCGCGTTCGGCGTGTGGAGAAGTGGAGAATTAGCTGAGACTAGGCCGTACAGCGAATGGATAGCTGGCCTTTAGAGGAGCTGACCTATGACCAACAGCTCAGCAATGAGAGAACAAACTGTGATGATCGGCTTTTGGGTTTGCAATTGGATTTTAGAGTAAGCGCATTCAGAGTCATAGAGGTCGTTGTGAGTCAGGATGAAAAGTGGGAGGTTCTGGTTCGTTTTGGTGGAGTACTATAGATCTGCGTGACATAATAATGTGGCATAAAAACTAAGATTTGGCGCAATTACGCACAAATTTTCCTGGGGTACATGCAGAGGAGCTTAGCCACATGAGACCTGGCGTTCCGGTATCGCCAGGAACGCCCCGACCGTTACGGAGGTGCCTACCAAAAGTGTTTTCACCCCCCCTGTCAGTTAGCGTGATTCTTCCCGCTTTTAGCGTGATATTGCCTCTGCAATTCGGTCTAATAAGGTTGGTTCCAAATCGCGCTAAATTTTGGACAATTTCCAACTAATTCTTTTCTTTTCGAACGAATTTAGAGGCAAGTAAGTAGAATTGCGACCTCACAAGATACGGAGAGAATTTGCCAACAAAGGTTGACGGGACCACGCACTCCACGCTAAATTGACAGGGGGGGTGAAATTACTTTTGGTAGGCACCTCCGTACTCTAATACGATACGCGTGGCACGGAGTACCTCGACAATACTTTGACGGCACTTTACATCTATTGATTCATAGGCCGACCGAAGCCTCGCATATTGATTGACCTCTGCTACGAAAAGGGACGGCCAACGGGACATATGACCGTGCTTGATATGGATGGCGTTCATAAGACTTTCAAGACCCGGGACCATGCTTCATATCAGTTGTACAGGATGACATTGGCAAGCAGCACGATCAATCATCGAATTCAACATGTATCTCTTGCAGCTTTACAGAGCGATCTGGCGGAGGACAGTGCGCACGAAGCTGCGCATCTCTTGCTCCCATGTGGTGGAAGGTGGAATCCATAGCGAACACATCATTTCCCTCCTGCTCAATACAAAGAACAGAATCGTTAAGCTATCTATCATCCCAACCGGTCTATTACAACCCATCGATTGACTAGCCCTCCTACGAGTAGGAGGCCTCCTTCCTTAATGGTCGTAAGGCTCAGATTGTGTGCTGATAAATTCTCGCACAATGCAGTCGCCATAATGTCATTCAATAGCAGTGTTTCCGGAAAAGAAAGCCTACGCTGGCGACAATCGTGTTCCAGCTAGCAATATCTGCCAAGAATCGAAAATACTAGAGGGCCTAGATCTCTTGCCTGGACTTGCGTCGCGAGGTTCGGACGGATTGAAGCGGCTGCCGTGACGTACAGGCATTCATCCCACCTTTTGCTACCTAGGTACATGTACCAGCTATTGTAAGAGATACCTGCAATCTGATTACCACACTCTGTGTGGAATTGACCGTGTTCTTTTCTTGATTTTCCGACAAATCACCAAGCCTATCAGTCGATAATCCAAGACGACCATCCCCCCGTTTCTACTCTACTTCCAATGTATTGCTTGAAGCTGTCATCTGTGTAGGCGTAAGAAGTCTACCTTGATGCCTAATCGGTAACTTCGGTCGCGGACTGAAGTTCTCTCATGGCCTCAGCCTTGTACAGATCCATGATACCATCCATCTCGGCAGCTTCTTTGATAATACGACACTGAGTGTTCTCCATCGGACGCGCCTCATACTCCACTCCTTGGACGTCGCTGAAAGCCTGCTAAAAGTGAAGCAGAGTGCCCGTCCAATTTCAGCCTGATGGACCAGTCAAGGGAGGTCTTCCGCATACCTGCGCGACCATGGACGTATCGAGTAGAGAACATTCCAGCTAGGACCACGCGGGAGGAACTCTTAAAATTCTTCCTCGAGCCAGATCACAAATACATAACGATCAAAAGTCTAGCGCCCGCTGCAGCTAGTAGCGACGAAAGTGATGCTAGCGACCTTACAGCAACGCTATCATTCGCGACTGTGGATGGACCCAACCGGATGCCAAGGCTCGCCGTTACATCCAGTAGTCGTCTCACTGTAGATAATGATTTCTATGGCTTGACTCCCTTGAATTGGCCGCAGCGCCCAGTCAAAGCAGACATCATAGCCATTACTGGACTAGCAGGACATGCTTACGGGTCATGGGCAACCCGAGATAACTTCATGTGGCTGAGAGATGCTCTCCCGTTAGATATCCCTTGCGCTCGAATTCTGATCTATGGATACCCGTCGCACCTCCAGAACAACGAGGCGCGAAATATTCTTGCCGATTACGCCCAGACTTTTATTGAACGTATTCGGGTCATGAAGGAGGTGGCTCGCGGCAGCAAGGATCGTCCTATAATCCTAATAGGCCACAGTCTTGGATGTCTCATTATCAAGCAAGCTCTTGTGGAAGCATTTGGCTCTCATTCTTCACTGTTTCCCATCTGCTGCATAATATTCCTAGGTGCCCCCCATCGTGGCCTACAAGTTGAAGCACTGGAGACACTTGTAAAGTCAAAGCCAGCAGAGGATATAATACGAGAATTAAAATCAGGATCGTCAACGCTGCGGTACTTAAACAAAAGCTTCTGTAAGGCTACTAGAGGTATTCCTATCATAACTTGCTATGAGAGGTATCCAACACCTACTGTGGTCTGGCGAGATGGTGACTGGAGAAGGGATGGTCCAAAGGTCCTTATGGTTCCAGAAAGTTCAGCTATATTAGATCTGCCTCAAGAGACTCTGATTGCAGCCCATTCTAATCACTCGGATATCGCCAAAATCAAACGCAATGAGGGAGGCATATACCACATTCTGAAGGGCAAAATCGAAAACGCAATTAGGCAAACCCGGCCTATCATTCGCGAGATCTTCTCATCAATTGGAAACGAAGGCTCACAAATCGCCAGTCTTACCAATGCTACGGAACTGGTTCAACTCTGGCCTGATCCAGGTCCTGAGGCTCAATACACAGAAGCTGATACGCGCCTCGACATCATTGCGATCCACGGTCTGGCTGGAAACTATCTTGCTACGTGGATTGATGGCTCTCGTCTTTGGCTTCGTGACTTTCTGCCATCGCAGGTGAAAGAAGCCAGAGTTCTTTCCTTCAGTTACAGCGCCACCAATGTTTTAGCATGCTATGGGTCGGGTCTCGAAGACCAAGCAATACACTTGCTGGCAAAATTGAAGAAGGCTAGGATGAATCTTACGCAGAAGTCTCGTCGAAAACTTCTCTTTGTCTGTCACGACTTTGGTGGCATGATACTTAAGCAAGCGCTACTGTTGACACATCAGCCTGAATCCACGAATCATTGGTTCTATGAAAGCACTATGGGAACGCTCTTCTTTGGTAGTCCCCAGCATGGTCCTGATTCGATCTGGTGGTCCAATATAATCCGTCGATTACTGCGAGAACACTACGCCGTGCTATCTAACATTACGAGCGATCTTGCAGGGATTGGAGTTAAGTTTGGCCTTGTCTGCGATAGGATAGTATCTTCCAAGCTAGTGCCAGGTCGAATCTATTCATTCTATGAGTCCTTGTCAGACGTCTCGAGCGACAAGGTTTGGTATGCATAGAATTAGACAGAGAACCTTTGCTAACTATTACAGATTTTGGACGAACAGTCGGCTATCCTCAAGGCTCAGAATGAAACCGTTGTGGCTTTAGATGCGGACCATCAGGGTTTATGCAAATTCATCTCATCTAGTCATGTCAATTATTCGCTAGTCATAAACTCGATAAAAGATATTATTGATTATGACGAGGAAGAAGCTGCACCAGGTAAAATCCCAGACTAGACTTAAAGGATGACTAACCTCAATTTTCAATCAGGATTGCGCATGGTCGAGATGAAGTTTCTCGATTACCTCCTTCGTGTCGTTCCCAACTCGATTCTTTACTTAATACCAAATAGATGGGAACGCTCCTGTGATTGGATATTGGAACACGCCGCCTTCAGGAAACTCCAGCATGATGATAACTCTCGTCTTCTGTGGCTCCACGGTACGCCAGGATCTGGTAAAACGGTGCTCATGAAGCACGTCGTTCAGTCCATGGAGGACATACTGTGCGGAAGAACATCTGATGCCAAGTTACCCATCACATCAGTCGCCGGAGTGTCCCACTGCATAGCGTTCTTTTTCTGCGATGACAAAGACCCCCTGCGCAAGACTGTTGAGGGAGTTCTCCTCTCCATTCTCTACCAGATTCTGAGGAACTCTGCGACTGCGAACATCAACCTTTTCCGTCACATAGACCAAGACTTCTTATACGACAAAGGCGAAAATCAGAAGAGTATAAGCGGCAGTCAAGCACACGATGACCAAGAAAAACTATGGAGTACTCTACTTGCAATCGCTCAGAAAGCTCCAGGTATCGTTTTCTGGATTTTCATTGATGCCGTGGATGAGTTGAAGTCAGGAGCTATGAATGAGCTACTTCTTGGTATGGAGCGGACCGTCAATGGAGATCTTGTCGGGCGAGTCAAATTCATCTTGTCCAGTCGTTCTTCCGTTTCAGAAGAGACCCATTTCTCAGCAACACTCAGTCCACTTCAGATCGACATGAACCTGGCTGAGGGAGTTCACAGTGACGTCCAGGAATTCGTTCATTCACGCGTTGATTCGTTTGCCAATGCCGTGCCTATTGATGATGATTATCGTAAGAGGCTAGTAGAAGAGCTTGTTCGCGTATCCGCAGGGACATTTCTGCATGCCTCATTGGCTTGGGCGGCTTTTACGAAGGGACTCGCACCCGAGGACCCCCGCCTATTTATGCAAAAACTTCATGGTCTCGAACAAATGCCGACCGACCTGGAGTCGTTCTACTGTGGACTTCTTGCTAGTATTTCAGGGCCAATCCGTCCTCTTGCCAAACTTGGTTTCTCCTGGGTTCTTGCTTCATGCCAACCACTCGGCCTCGACGAACTCCGTTACGCTGTATCGATAGACTACAACAATCATACCAATGTACAGGAAGTTAATGATACCATGAACAATATGGTCCCTGAGAACTTTGCTGAGCAGTGTGCTTTCTTGATCAAAGTCGGTAATGACGGCAAGGTGCAATTTGCTCATCAGTCAGTGAAAGATCTCTTGCTTCAAAGAAGTGTATCTACAAGAAAGAATGAAACAGTCCTGAATATGTTTCGGCTCTCGCACCAGGACTCGCATAGCCAGATAGCTAAAGCCTGTTTAACGACTTTACTCATGGATACGTTTTCACTTCCATCCATCGATTCAGAAATCCCCTCAGGAGAGGAGATTTTGAACATCAGCCAGAGAATCCTCTTAACTGATATGATTGATGATCAAGACAGGTCAGAATACGACGAGCTTCGAAATAGACTTACAACTCTGTGGAGACAATCTCCTCTTCTGCTATACAGTCTACAATATTGGGCAGATCATTCAGCCGAAGCTACCCGGGATGGCCGAATTGATGACCTAATCTTTCGCTATGTTACTTCACCTCAAGCGAATTACTTTCGCCTTGCAACGATGACCTGGAAGAGGGCCTGCATCGAGACGGTACCCGATGCTTTGGGTCAAATTGCCGCTACAGAGCCTCCAATCCATATGACACTACAATGTGGTGACTTCTCTGGCGTCGTACGGAAGCTACTATCTGAAGGACACAACGTTAACGAGCTGGATGAAGTTGGCCTCACACCCCTTCATTGGGCCATTACTCGCAATTGTAAGCAGTCTTTCGAAGTTCTTCTGGAAGTCGGTGAGTTAGATCCAAATCAATCACCTACCAATCGACCGAAGCCTATTCATCAAGCTATTTACTGGCAGCGAACCAGTTTCTTGAGCCGATTGTTGGATGCCAAGGGCATAGAGGTCAATAGTCGCAGTAGAGAATATTGGACGCCACTGCATCTGGCATTGCACCGACGCTTCATTTCCGCAATTGAGGTGCTTCTGGAGGACCACCGTATTGATATACAAGCTCGAGATGAGAACGGCGTCAGTGGATTTGAACTTGCTTTTCGACTAGGGTATCGCGAGACTATTATTAAACGTATGGTCCAGTTGATAGATATGAAGTCAGCGCTTAGAGGAGCCAGCGGTTCTCCTGAGCTTAGCCTTCTGATGCTTGCCGGGGTGTGGGGCTGGACCGACGTTGAACGCCAAATTCTCGAAAAAGATCGATCTCAGGTACTGGAATTGGACAATGAGGGCATGAATGTCCTAACAAAATAGTAGGCATGTGTTTCCGTGTAAAATTTTCGCTTGCTAATCACAGAGTTTAGTGCTTACTGGGGACGCCGGGAAAAGGTTAAGTTCTTTTTACAGAACTTGCCTGCAGAAAGTCTGACTTATTCTTATGTTGGCAACCGCTACAACCTATTGCATCTTTGTGCACATCAGAACTGGGAGGATGTGGTTCACACCTTGCGCTCAAAATTCCGTCTCGAAGGGCTTGACAGCGATCACCGGGGGCGCACATTACTTCACTGGGCTGCTGAAAATAGATGGAAATATGCCCAAGCTGATCATTCATCTATGCCACCAGGCTGGCTAGATCGCCAAGACCGCGATGGAATGACAGCGCTCCATCTTGCCGTTATCAACAGGAACTCTGTAGCCGTCGATTCTCTACTCAGCCAAGGCGCCCGATTCCTACTAAGAGATAAGCACGGGAAAAATGCTGTTCACACGGCCGCTGAACAGTCATTCACTCCTGCGTTACGTCTATTCTTAGCTACGGAAGTCAGAGAATTCCAACGTGATCATCATGGTACAACCCTCCTCCATTACGTCTGCATGTGGCAGTCCTCGGAAATCATTGAGCAATACATAGAGTACAAGAAACCTCGTCTCAATGTTCGTGACAAGTCACGACGTACAGCCCTCCATACGGCCGCAAGATGTGGCAACTGCGATGCTGCTGAGGTTTTGCTATCCCGAGGGGCCTTCGTCGATGCACGAGACAGCAATCTTCAGACTCCCCTGCACTATGCTTTATCAGAAGGCCATAAGGGAATGATAAAGATCCTTGAGAGACATAGTGCTGACTTTCACTTGAGAGATCGTTTCCGTCAGACATGTCTACATATAAGTATTCGTCAACAGCGGCGGATCTCTCACAGATTCGATGAAGAAAATTCCACTCCCGTTATCACTCGCGCAATAGATGACGAAACAGTCAATAAAGTCATGCAAAAAGCACCAATGATACATTATCGGGACTCTTTTGGAAAGCTTCCTTTGCATCGTGCAAGTGCGGTATCGACACCCTCGACTGTTCGGAAGCTCATTAGGCTGGGCGCTGGTCTCAATCTACAAGACTCTTTTGGGCAGTCTTCGCTCCATCTATCAGTTGGCAATAACAATCACGCCGTCACGAAAACACTTCTTGCTTGTTACAACATACAGACATCAAAATTAGATCATCGCGGGTGTACACCCTTAGACTACGCTCTGACTCTTGGACAAGAGCAGGATATTAACGTCTTGTTAAATGTGCAGGCCATCAGTACACAAGATTACGGGTTGAGACTTCGTCCGTTATTGAACCCATATTGGCATGAGACAGACCGCTACAACTGGCATACCGAATGGAAAATTTGTTTGCGAGGCGGCGTCTTACCTTCAAAGCCGACATATTCACCACCTACGCCGACATATTCACCACCTATGCCGACATATTCACCACCTACGCCGACATATTCATCACCTACGCCGACATATTCACCATCTACAAAGCTGGCAGATCTACCACCTCTTTCCCCTATAGAAAATCCATTCATACTACCGGAACGACGGGATGATTTCCCTCAGGCAAAGCCGTTCTCAGGCTTGTATGACCTTTCCAAGCGTTGGAATTACATCGATGAAACTTACAGGGTGAACCATAACCCCAGTAATGCACAGACTTTAGCCGAGTCGGCCTTCGGAGCCAGGCGAGATTTGACCCTATATCATGTTATGATTCACAAGGATGATATATACATTCCTACATTGGATATCTATGACCTGCCTTATCGCACCAACTTGGTGAGTAGTCAGGTCTAAGGATTCAGAACTCAAGGGCGTACATACTAAACTCCTGGATAGGAACATCCTGCATATTGGATCATCACCCAACATTTGACTGAGGCACAGATGGATTTTCTATTTCAGCACGTCCATAACCTCCATCAATTGGATTCTGCTCTTCCGCTTGATGAGAGACAGCGAAAAGCTGTGCCAGCTAATTGGCAGGCTTACTTTCCGAACGCAAGTAGGTTGCAACAGAATAACCAGTCGAGATGATAGTATGGAGATTTTGCCCTTTCTTAAGGAGGCCTATGGAGAAGAAGCACTGTTGTTTCACGAATCTGATGCTAGAGTCGAGGTCACGGCTCATCTTGGCAGCTCAGCATGTGAGTTGCAGGTCAGTCACACCGAGGCTCCCACCCTATGATCGCATCCTGTCTTGTATCCAAGCTGCCTAGAGTATAATGCTCAAAAGTGCTTCAGCACTCTCACACTGCGGCTACAGTCAGCCAGCTCAAAAGTTGCCAAAACGCGGTCAATAACGAGCAACAGCCTTCCCACACTTCTAAGAAATAAAGCGCCTGATTAAATTTCTTTTCTGCCTTGTGACCAACCTAGAGTCGTGGCCTGAATCTTGTCCAGGATTGTCCTTTCCTTCTCGAGCGGTTCGTTGACCCTTACAATAATAGAAAACTACTCGATTCCAATTACGGTTTTGGTGTGGTTAGTAGAGAAAGTCGACATATTTATGCGTATATTGAAGAAAGGGAGTCTTGTATCAACTTGACAGAGAACAATTCAGAGGCCTCAGTCTCACTCTTCTGCGTCCAAACTGCGACAAAGGTATATCTTCGGGCATTTGTTCTATGATAATTGTACCAAAGCTGTTGTATCAAATTGCACGGCTTGAAGAGGCTCTCGGAATACCATAGAGCGCCGCCACGCTGTTTCGCACAAACCATTGCCTCTTCATTGCATAGATGTCCTCCTAGCCCCTTTCATTCTCTTCACTCCCTATCCACTTCTTGCTCCTTGATTGTGGCACGCAATTCTTCTACAATTGGCTCCATTTGCTTGACTAGTATCTCCGCTTTTGCATGCCGCGCCTCGAATGCCGTCCTATCTGGTCCTTGAAATGGCCTGCGTGTCGTATCCCAATATTCCGGTTTGTCCCACATTGCAGTTATGACCCCCCATTGTAGCAGAGCTGCTGCAATATTACCATTTAAGCGGCGCCGCTTGACAAATTCTTCGCTCTCGGCGAAAAGTCGACTCGTGCCTAAGTCTGAGAATGCCTGCTTGATGTGGTAGTAGAAAGGGAGGAACAAGACCATGAGACGAAAAAGTGGCGGAGCCGCGAGGATTGGAGCATTACTTTGCACAACTTTGGTGACCTCCTCCGTGACTTCTATGTACGCAGCATTCTCGGATTCTGTTAGAGAAGTGGCATATCCTTGTTTTGTTGAGAAGCCAGCCGTTGGCAGGATGGGAAAGTGGTCAAAAGACACGCTGAACGACATACGTGCCAATCGAATCTCCTTCAAAGGTGTTAAGGCCTCCCTCAATATCTCTGTCATTGCGTGCTTGGTAAAAGCAGCAGTATGGTCAACGCCAGGAGAACAACAAAAGATCCGTGAGCCAATTTCAACATGAAGAGTGTTGAGGGGAATTATTTTCAGTATCATGATGGTGTAGCGAAGGCTGTGCTGAAGGTCTTGAGACCATCTCAATGTTGTTCCCTGACTGTTGCTACGAACTAGTAGCAGGCGGAGATTTCGCAATGACCGTAATTTTGAGTTGGCGAGTCCAGGTATCTCTGCTGACCAAAGTTCGGACTGTAAAAGCGCGGAAGGATGCGAAAAGACAACCGTAGAATATACAGCATGCCGGTACAGGCTTTCTTTTGCTTCAAAATACACTTGTCTGTTCAACCGCAGAATGGACAAGTTTGGTGAAGCGTGGTGTCCGGGAAATTGTTGAAGCCAACTCATTCGAATCCAGCCAATTTTCTTTGGTAGGACGAAGCGGTAGATCTCCATCCTGAGCTCTAAGGGAAGATCCATGAATCGAAACTGTCTTGTAGGTCCTGAGGTGCCGTTCTTTGCCATAGTCTCAAAGTACTCGACGTCAGAGTCATTCAGAGTCGCTGACTGGGACAAGGATGTTGCCGAAGGCTGTTGACGGACTTGAGAGGCCATGATCGGCTTTCGACACGGATTCTATTCCTTTCCTTTTCAGTCGGTTTCCTTTAGAACCTGCTGCACCCACGATGCGTAGGGTACCTGACTTCGTCTAGGAAAGAAATACGGCAATGAGCTGTAGTGTGATGCCACCGGCAGAACAAACTAAATCTCGGGGTCCGTGCAGATAGTGATATAGAGTACCGCAAAAAGCTACATCCTAGTTCAGGAGGACCTCGACTTGGCCAGCCACTTTGTACGTGACATGCGTAGTGGCGATGTGTTCGAAGAGGAAAACACATGTGTGTCTATACGCAGACTTCGAGGTAGTCCTTCACACACTTTACACACTCTCCACACAGGGTACCTGAGTAAAGGTATTCGAATTCGATACCGATTTAGAAAAAGTAAGGTACCCGTGAACGCTCGTGTGCTGGGCCGCTGACCAACATTCGGCCAAGGAAACTCGCTTTTGAAGATCTTGATGGTTCTTAGTGGATATTCCCATGGCTTGGTTCCTGAGATGTTCTTATCAAGGCTACACCTTAAACTGTAATTTGTCAGCTGATTTGCCTGCGCCAGGTGTTGTTAAGGCGCGCTTTCTCGAAGTTCGCATAGGAATGGGTACTATCAACCAAACTACAGATTCCAAGCTGAAGACACACTTCAATTCCTGCACCATGTGACGGAGAAATGATCTGGCCAAGGTCAAAAACGGCTTGAGACTTCTAACTAGATGTCAGCTAAATCGCTCCAAGGACAAACAAAAACATAAGAAATCGCTCCACAGATGGACAAATGGCCAAACATTTCGCATCAGATATATTACAGCGACTAGGCCACCAAGTCCGAAATCGCGTCACCTCTTACCCAAGCCCAGTTAACCTGACCGATCTCATTCCCAGTCGCTCGACCCCGTCCATCATTCCTCCAAGACGACGTCCTTCTGCACTCTCCCCACATTCCCCTTACTCCCCTTCCTCCCCAACCCCAACACACTAAACCTCTTCTTCGTCCCCTTCTCCGATCCAGCCATTGCCTCCGCCCCTCCTCCACTCCCTCCCCTCTCCCGACTCGAGCGCCCCTCCCCACTCTTCCCACTCTTCCCACTCCTCCCACTCGCGCTCCCCGTCCTCGCATCCCCGCCTCCACCACTCCGCTCACTACTCACCCGCCCACTCCTGCGCTTCTCCAGCTTCGCCGGCGTATGCCCATGCCCATGTCCATCCCGACTCCGCGCCCTACTCTGCGACGCACTGCGCCGCGAAGCACTCGGCACCGACGCCGTCTCTGCCGCCGACCCAGGCAGCGGCACTGGGGGCACACTCCCCGCCCCGCCGGGCATCGGAGGCACCTCGTCGGCAGCAGCTCCAGGGTTCGAGCGCACGAAGGAGAGGCGGTTGCGGAGGCCGGGGTCTTTGGTGCGGCCGCGGCTGCCGGGGGTAGCTTGGCTGGTGGCGTCGGCGGAGACGGGTTTGTCGAGGCCGTCTTTGCTCGGGCTGGCGGTGCCGTTGGTTTTGGCGTCGTCGAGGCTGCCGTTGCGGCGGAAGAGGCTGCGGCGGCGGGATTCGTGCTGGCTTTGTCGGGGGTTGCTGCTGCTTGAGTGGGCGGTCGGAGGTGGAGCTGCTCCAGCGGTTGCCTGGGCGTTTTGGGATGGAGGGTTTTGTGGTGTGTGCAGGGATGTTGAGATGGAGGGTTGGGGTGAGGTCAGGTGGTCGCGAAGGTAAGCGGGGTGTGTCTGTTGGATTGGAGCAAGAGCGAGGATCTCAGGAGCGAAGGTTGTCTCGAAGCCTGAAGATTTTATGTGTGAGCTAAAAATTGAGCTGTTTCTCGGTTCAAAACTTACGTTGGATCAAATGCGACTTCGCAGCTTCTTGACCAGGCTTTGAGAATAGATTCAAGCTGCGCTTGATGATCATTGCATGGTCAAGTAGCGAAACGCGAAGCGCATTTTCCATTTGATCGAGTTGAGGAGGTTCGGGGTCTTCTTCGCCGTCATCGATGTCGGAACCAAGTGGCTTTGATTTGGGCAGAAGCTCTCGGTAATGAGAAACACTGAGTTCGGCATCTGGATCGACGGAAGATAGTAGCGACTCCTTGAGCGACACTAGACTGGACTCATTTTCGGTGGCGCGTTTCTCTAGGATTAGGAGCTCTTGCGATTTTCTTGTCGTTCTTTCGATAGCGGCTTCAAGAGGACTAAGAGCAATGTCCTCGATCTTGATAATCTCGCTTCTTCGCAAAATGGTGGGAAAGGTCTCAGCGGTAGTGTACATTGTTTTCTCAACGGTGGCTTCTGTGATGTTGGAATCCTTGTTTAGCTGCCGACGAGAAGTCGTGACGAATTCGTTCGGTCTTGACAAGAGGTAATGGTCTCGAATGGGCTGGCCAACTTTTTGTCTCTGGTAGATCGGATGATTGAGGTCCTTGTGAGGACTAACGGGATAGATCTGGAGAAACTGGCCTTCGACCTCTTCTTCCTTGCCAGCGCCCAAGATCTGAGCATTTGGGTGTTGTTGCTGCATCTTATCTGTAAAAGTAGATAGCCGATCTTGTGGAGATCCTTCAAAAATGAATTGTCTGTCTCGGAGGGCATTCGGGAATCCTAGGCCCTTATACACAATCCTGAAGTAGCGAGGATGCTGTCGTTCGCCCGAGGCTATACGTTCATAGATAAGCGCCATTCCTCTTCGAGCTCGAGCAAGCTTGTGGAAGTCGAAAACATTATGCTCATACTGCGTAGCGAGCTCTCCATACGTGCCTAGAGCATTCTCCCACGAGGAACCTTCTTCGTACTGGCGGATTTGCTGAAAGTAGAGTTGTTCTTTGCGATCGAAAGCGCTCTGAGCGGGGAACCACGGGTCTTGGATGTCATCAAGCATATGTGAGGGGTCCCATTCATAGAGCTCCGAATGAAGGCGAAGAGCCAGACCAGCCTCGGTGTGATTCTTTGCATCAGATTGGAGTTTGACCAGTTGATGGACATAACGAATGTAAATATCCTCTTTCTGCATATCTCTCAAGAACTCCATGAGTCGTAACCTATCCATGATATGGAATGCCTCGCCATCTGCTCCGTCACCATGTACCGCAACCAGGAGATCCAACAGCTGATCAGCCGTCTCAATAAGGGTTGTAACCGCTATGAATAGTGGATCATCGGGCGTGTCTGCAGGTGTATCAAAAAGGTCCCTCAACTCAGTAATGAATAACTTTTGCAGGATGCTCTCAGTAAGAGGCTTGCTCTTGAATAGGTTGTCCAAGCAGTCAATCATTTCGGCCTGAATAACATCCAGATCTTCGTTCAGCATCCATTCGCTGATGATCATAGTTTGCAGAATCCCTACTGCAACACCTCTGAGACCCTGGTGCACGCTTAGACAAAGTTCAACAATCGGAGCAACAAGAGCAGGAACGTATTGAACTTGATAACCGCCAATCTTCTGTATACCAAAGCGCTGCTTTTCTTCCTCGCTAGCTTCCCATCCGATGGCTTCCCAGCTGCGGCGCAACAAGTCAGCACCATGTTCTCTGACATCACCGGCTATCTTCCACACAGCGCGTCGCTTTTGTTCGGGAAAAGTCTCCAGAGCAAGTGCGTCGCTGGCGATGAGGCCGATTAGTGTATCGAAAAAGGCTCGCCAGACTTCAGTGATGAAACCATCCGCGTTGTCCGGATCTGGTAGGAATGATGATAGCAATATGTTTGCGAGTTGTTCAAGACTGCGAATCGCGGATTTGTGATGAAAGACATGGACACTGAGCCAGGAAGGAGGGAACGCATCGCAATCAAGAACTGATTTGCATGTCTGAAGCGCCTGCAAGAGAAATCCGGGCATGTCCAGGTCTGCTAGATCGAAATGCACTTCGTTGGGAAGATTGAAGATTGCTGCAAGGACAGCTGCAATTTCCACCATTGCTTCATCGAATCTCGTCGGTGATGGTGCGGTTCGGGCATGAAATGGATACGACGTCGGAAACAGAAGGGATAGAGAAGCTTTCTCTTGTCGCGGTGTGGCTTGAATGGAGACATAGGAGCTGACAAGCTTTGGGACGAAATCGCTTGCGACCTCATCGACTCTGGGTAGCTGAGCAGCAACAACGGAACAGCAAAGTCGTACTTGTTCTCTCCATTGTTCAGTCACTTCGCTTGTCTTACCCCAGTATAGTGCGAGCCAATTGACTGTTTGTTTTGCAAGATTCTGCCGAATCTGTGGGGTTGCGAACAAGTCCAACCTAACAAGATGTACAATCAAGACCAGCTTGTAAAGGACGATCTTGCCCTGCAGCTCAGCGCAAGAGTTGACGAAATCAACAGCGAGTTGCAAAATGTCTTCTGTAGCCATATGCGCTGATAGTTCCGGTAGCCAAATATGCAAGTTCTGCACAGCCAATGTCTTTGTACCAATCAATGTCGGAGCCGGATTTTTCATCATATCATTCAATCCTTTGAAGATCGACCTAAAGTCCTTGTCAAAGACAGGTTGTCTTCCTGTAATTCCAATGCCGGCCTCCTTTTCCTTTTGTTGGTTCCTGGCATTGACGATAAACTTCAGAACATGTCCCCCAACCTTCAATGTAGCGCGAAGTTTTCTGGATGTCTCCGGATCTGCAGGATCCGCAAGCAGTCTGTTGAAGCTTCGAATCAGACACGGGGTTGCAAAGGGCCAGTTGAATCGTTCCTCTGCGTATTTGTCGACCAGCGGCTGTAGATTGAAGCGACGATCGTGAACGATACTGAGAACGCGAATTAAGGCGCTGAACACCAGGTCCTCATTCTCATCACTACCAGAGTACTCGGTGAGAACTTGAAAGAGAGCATCAAAAACTTCGCTTAAGAGCTTTACGATCTCTAGTTCTGGTACAAAAATAAACCTGTGAAGTAGCTCAATCAGTTCTCCAGGTTTCTGCGACTTCCACTTGAGTAAACCCAAGAGGGTAGGATCTTGAGAGTATTTAGTACTACTTAGATAAGTCCGAAGCTTCAAGGCTGCAATTGGCCCTGTGACCTCTTCATCTTTCTTCTTTGAGCTCCAGGGTAAGGAGAGGTATGCACCTCGCCCAGAAATCATGCTTGATGTACACTCGTCGTATTTGTATAAGACGAGTGAGTAATCGCCGTCTCTCACAAATGCTTCTTGGTTCCATAATGGCATCCAACAAAGAGCGAATGGGAATTCCGGGACATCAGCAATACTCATTATAAGATGACAGCCAGGTACATCCTCCGGAGGAATGGCCAATCTTATGGTCACATTCCAGTGCTCGTCTCTTTCGATCGCAGCTGTCCTCCAAGCAGTATGACCAGCACTATTGCAAGAGGGGTATATACAGTTTTCAATGCGCTCGCCGTTCTGGCGCCGAACTTCTAGAGTCAGCTGAAGATTGGCTAGCGAGCTCTGCGCAGCCAAAGGCACTATGCCAGATTTTGGGTGAGAGAGGAACGAATTTTTGGCCAGGAGAGGTTTTCGGAGGGTGACGTAGATGTCGCTTCGTGGTTTCGTAGGGGCGCCAGAGAACCCGACTCGACGAGTTGGGTATATGCCTTGAAGCAAAGTTGGCGTTGCTTTGACAAGCTCGTCTGCGTCCGGATCTCCGAATGCTTTGACATGTACATGTAGACGCTTTACAACAGAGCACTTTTTGAACGAGTCCGAAGGGCTTGGATAGAGTTCTTTAATCAAGCTACTCCAGTCCTCACCTTCTTCCTCCTTGTCTTCGAAGGGCATTTTATGAGTGTAAATTTGAACTTGGTGATCAGCTTCGCGACATTGACGCAGCAGGGCGTCCACTTGCAGCACGCCCACACCAGTCACGCGTTTCACTGTTTTTGGACTATCCCACGTTGTTGTACGTCTTGCTGAATCTGGTCTACTGTTCGGCGTCGATGTGCCAGATGCGTCTCCATCGTGCCGATGCTCATTGATCTTGTCCATCTGCGTTGTCTCCTTTCGTGACTTCGTGCTCCACATTAGGCTTCGGCGCCCACCTTTCGAAGTGCCAGAGGCGGAGGTTAGAGTCGATCCAGACATGTTCGAGTTTTGGGAATGTGTTGGCATCCATGCATCGTTTGCGCTCGAAGACCTGTAAGGTTCGGTGACGAGGACTTTGAAGACGAGGTAGACACAATTACCAGACCCAGCGCCTTCGCCAATGTCAGCCGCACTCAAATCTGTGAAGAGAGTTTTCATCTTTTCCTCAGAGATAGACGCAGTAGAAACGCTGCGCGGTGGTATATCGATCGCATGCGCTTCTGACAGGGGTCGTGCCTGGTCGCCTGACGCCTTAATATAGAGAGAAACGGCGATTGTTGTATGTTGATCGACGTGGCCTATGATAGACTTGACATCCATCAATAAATGATGCAGAAGATTCTTGTCGATGTCTGACATTGGTGGCTCGTTCAGAAGGCTCATCATGGATTGAAGCTTGGTAATCTCAATAGCAGAGTCATTTGCTGTGAGGATACGCCCACGTTCAGACGGACTTCGAACGATGACTTCGCCACGCAGCATCTTGTTACCATTGACTAGATCCCACACGGTCCGCTCGCGAACTGCTTGTAATTCTTGGGCAGTGAGGACATTGTGCAGCAATTGCTTTCGAGAAACGTCCAACCTCTTGACCATGTTTGACATTTTATCCAATTGCTTGTATTTCCTTGCCAATAACAGCTCATGCACGTTGGTAGAGTGCCATTCTCGTAGGCACGAAGCGACCTCGTCCACCAGCGGTTCGGCCTCGGAGGTTGGTGTCTCATCCCCAATTTTGAGCATGGGTACAGGCGCAGGAGGTTTAGGAGCTCCAGCCGGTCGCACTTCATCAGATACAGGGAGTGTGGTAGGTGAAGCTTGTCCCGGCGAAGCTTCCCTCGTGAGATCTCGTCCGTGACGTTTTGCCTTTCTCCGAGAAACAGACCTCCGGCTCGAGAAAGGAGAGGAGGGACGCTCAAGCGTGGACAGAGTTTGATTGTTCTCAATGCCTCCTTGGAGATCTAGAGGCACAATCTCGCTGGGTGTCTGTGTGCCATTGCCTGCCGGATCCTGACCCGTAGCGCCGGCCCCTGCTTGGGAAGCATGCTGCTCCTCTTCACTTGCTTCGCCCTGAGTATCGGCCTCCTCCAACAGTTCGCGAACCTCAACACAATTCCTTGGAAATATGCCTGAGAAGACGCGCGCCTCGAGCGTCTGGCCTTTGCTACTGGTGAGACCAGCAAGGAGTGAGGGAGGCGCAACGAGATATCCTCGATACCAATGACCCTTCGCGCCACCTCTTTCAATTATGTACAACTCATCGCCTATCTCGAGAGGGAGGTCGGCGGGACTCGAGGGCTGGAAAGGATATATGCATACGGCGAACGCGATCCGCGGAAGTGGCCGCCATGGCATCTTGTCGGTGCTGGCTACATATGCGCCAGGCGATTGAGTAGTATCATTCCTCAGGGAGCATGGTCAATCGTTGCGGCCACAGAGTTGCGGAGGGCGATCTGGTTGCGGCAGGAGCTATCAGGTCTTCGGCAATGCTGGAGAGGCTGTCTGGGGCGTCTAGAGGTTACGGAGTCAGATTTTAAGCTTTACCCGGTTTCAAAACTATTGAGGTGAAATAATGATGTTTAGTTGTACAGCGGGGAGGAATCGGAATCGAGCAATTGAGCAGCTAGGGATTATTGTGGGGAGATGAAACAGCACATGAAGACGGATCGCCTGAGAGCCCAAAAGGCCAAAGATTTTGGCGCGAGGAAGCTTCTACCATCTCATTATGTTCGCGGAAGGAAGTCATCACGGAAATTCTGTTTCGTTGTCACGCAGATCCCGGCTTCGTGGCGGCCGCCATCCCCACCATCCCGGTCCCGTCACACAACGTGAACACGTCCGCCTCTGCTGGGCTGCTGACTCTAACGCGTCCCAGACGCCTACGCCGTTTTAACTCTCAATCAGGCATGACCACTGCACTACGGCGGATTGTGCCGAGCCTTTGAGTTTATTAGCCTTTTGGGCTCCGTATACCTAGCCTCCCGCTTCTGTCGGGAGTCCTGGCACTGCAAAAAAAATAAAAAACCTGGTTCTGACGTGGTGCCGCTGCCGTGGCTTGATCGGGCCAGTTCCAAGGATAAGGCTGCGATGTCAAGAATGGCTGTCCCTGGTTTCCAAAAGACCAGGTTCATGATCATCTCAGATACCCACACGCGCGATCCGATCCGCCAAGACGATGCGAACTCCGGCCGGTATGGCTTCGTCGAGCCTCTGCCTGAGACTGACGTCTTGCTTCATTGCGGAGATCTCACCATGGTAGGGCTTTTGTCCGAGTTTGAAGACGTCATATCCATGTTGAGCCAGATCAAGGCTGAACTGAAATTGGTAATCGCTGGTAACCACGACTGCTCTCTGGATGAGGAATACTATCGTCGAGCAGGAATGTACCAGCATGGTCCTGATCATCATCCAGATGTACCAAAGCGAGCCATGGACATGTGGAAGGGCGAAATGGCGAAGCAGGCTGGCATAACGTATCTTGAAGAAGGTAACTATGAGTTCACGCTAAAGTCTGGTGCCCGCTTTACCATATATGCTTCTCCATACCAGCCTGAATTCTGTGATTGGGCGTTCCCTTATGAGAAGGACGAGGACCGTTTCAATCCAACAGCTTTTTCTCTTGCGGACGCTCGCAACATCGCGCAAAATCCAATCGAAGGCCACCCAGACATTGTCATGACACATGGGCCGGCCTTCGGTTGCCTTGATCGCCAGTATGAAGGTTTGAACGTTGGATGTCCGCATTTGACGCGAGCTCTCATGCGCACGCGACCACTGTTGCACTGTTGCGGACATATCCACGAGGCACATGGTGCCAGGAAGATTCTGTGGACACCGGACGCTCATGACCTCACGACCAAACAGATGGTCACGGAAGATTTCAAGCATACAAGGCTGGTCAATGATGATAACGTGAAAGTGGAGACTGGATTTAGCGATGATAGGAAGGCAAGGAAGCCGATCTTCATCGATTACAGCAGCTCCGGTACGCCTTTGAAACGAAGTGAGGAGACTCTCATGATAAATTCCGCCATTGTGGATCTGCGATACAGGCCTACCCACGCTCCTTATGTCGTGGATCTGGATCTTCTGAAGTGTAGTTGATCGAGTGAGTGGGTTCTCAGCATTTGTGCAAATGAATTACGAAAAACGGATGCTAAGGGGGACACTGTGCACGCAGAGCATGATGCAAGGCAAGGACTGGAGCTGACAGGTCAATTGCAAAGGGTAGTCTCTCCAAAATTTGTCGGCGTTACAAGACTGACCCCAGCTCGACAGTGGCAGGGTCCCATTTCCTACATCTAGTCAATCTCCATGTCAGCCCTATAGAATCAGAGACCATGTGGCTGGAGAAGCACCTCCTAGTGTACACTCTAATTGCATACGACGTAAAAGAAGGAGCCCTCTGAGATCTTCAGAACAACCGTCACTTCCAGCTGGCTTCGACCAGGACAATTGGACCCGGCAAAGGAGCAAGCGGGATGAGATAAATGAGCTGAGGACGTTGGGCGAGCTCAATGGGGGCAACAATGGAGTGTGTTATTTCTAATGCAAGAGTCGGAGTGATGCTTCGGCGATGCCATGATACAGGCAGCTTGTAGAGGTCTGTTGATTAGGTGGAAGTGCAGAGAAGGCAACCCGATATCTTGCGCAGGGCAAAGAATTCACAGCTAGCCCAATTGGTGCAATGGAAGTCCATTGGACAACTTGTCTCTAGAAAGACGGTAGGTTGGTCTTCCAAGTAGGATCAGTCCGAGCCTCGACCTAAGATCCAATCAATTGCGTATCTCATCTGTGCAACCCTTCGTGGTGGGTGGTCCATCTCGGCTTGAATCGTGTCATAGAGCAGATTCCGTTTCAATGCGTCATGCGGGTGGCATCTAATGTGGCAGTTTCTTCCTTTGCCATGCGAAAGCATGTGTGCTAAAGCTAAGGATTGTTTCAAGTCAATGTGCTACCTTATGCCGCGCAGGCTTCGGCAACCTGGTGAAGTAGCATACTTAAGATTTATCCATGTTTTTTTTTTTTGTTTTGTTTGTTTTGAGCAGAATTGTATACGTTCTTGTGCATGTACCCGAATAGTCTGCAGGGATAACATCGAATAGAAACGTATACCGATTGGTTCAGATCATGAGGACTGCCTCTCAACACGTGGTTTTTGAGGAA
This sequence comes from Viridothelium virens, assembly GCA_010094025.1. Taxonomy (NCBI): domain Eukaryota; kingdom Fungi; phylum Ascomycota; class Dothideomycetes; order Trypetheliales; family Trypetheliaceae; genus Viridothelium; species Viridothelium virens. Next base: position 153,966 of record ML991784.1, read on the forward strand.
TGGTCAATGTTGGCCTAGCACAAAGTCCCATGGCTCAGCAAAGCCTTGAGTGAATCGCTGATAACTCATCACCTGATCTAGGACATTGTCACCTACACAATGATGCAATTTAAAGATTTGACCATGGTGGTAGTGATCATCAAAAGGCGCAGACCAGTTGAGAGAAAATCCTCTAGCAAGCAACTCAGCTTAGCATGGCGAGGCCGGAAAGCTTTCTTTCGCCCACTGTCGACACATTTGATAAGTGGTCCACCCTGTGTATATAGATTGGGGCCTTGAAGGGCTTGAAACATGCGAATGCCCTAACGTGTAGCGTGAGAGTGGTGTGGAAACATGTTGAAGGTAAAGTTTGGAGAGTAGGATCTGAGCTGACTCCGGTGCTAATAATACCCTCGCACCAAACTTCACGGGGAAAGGCGTTTCAGCACGACGGAAGCTCTCCCCGGTCTTCACGAGGCAGACTGTTCTCGCAAAGCCACCAACTGGCCTTTGGTTCACTCCGGCGACCGGGCAAAATGTGTTGTCAAAGTTGTAACAAGGCGAAGCTGTCTGCTAGAATGAGCATGATGGCACCAAGGATGGGAGGCCCGAAGACTCTGATAAGGCACAGTGCAACAAGATACTTATCTTGTGCGCTGTTGAATTCTTCTGAATTTCGCTTTCGCTGTTGCCTGTCATCTTCGCATTGCCTGCATTAATACATCGTCTTCCGCTGTTGCACGGTTTCTTTTGATTTACCCTACCCTTTCCTTCCCAGCCCTCACCGGTCTCTCAACTTCAGGTGTTCAGCTCTTTTCCTTTCGTTGCACCTTTCACAGTCATGGGTAGATTCGCAGTCGCCACCATGCTCGTCTCCGCCGTCTTTGCGCAAGGCGTCGCTGCCGCTGCTGTCGCAAGTGCCTGTAAGTGTGGCGCCGTATATCAGGTTTTCTAGGTTGCTGATCTTTGGAAGTTGCTTCGGGTGATGGGATCGCAACAACGACAACAGACAAGGGCAGTTCCACCTCAATCAAGGGGCGAGCGACCACTGCAGTCAATCTAGACAATGCACCGGGGCAGAGTCCAAAACCTGACAACAGCCCGTCTCTAGGAGAAATCGCAAATTCAATCGTGTCTATTGTGGACTCTGCTACTGCTGCTGCGGGCTCCAGTCTACCGGCCACTGGTGCCGCCGATTCTTCCAGATCACCCAGTTTGAGTTCTTCGCCTACCTCTGGTCTCTCTCTATCAGTGTCAGACACCTCCACCGCTACCCTTTCACACAGCACCCAGAGCGATCTCTCTGTTTCCGTGGAGTCAACATCAACATCTTCAGCAACCTCTCCTTCCAGAACTGCAACGTCCAGTACGATTACGAGTAACTCGGGTACCGCCTCGTCAAGCGGATCCAAGGGCCTTACCTCAACGCCTCCCCCCAAATTCACCTTTAACGGTCAAACCTTCACTGCGGATTCCTCCTCCGATTTCTTCATTGATAGCCAGACTCTCCGTCCGGGCAGCATGATCATGGTCTCTGGCGCGCAGATCTACTGGCCAAGTGGGGCATCTGCAGTGGTCCTTGGTGCGAGCACGCAATCGCTGGTAACCTCCGTCGCCGCCTCTACCACCGCCTCTACCTCCACGAGTTCCAGCTCATCAAATAGTACCGTTACGACGACCGGCTCTGGCTCTAATGGCACTACTAGCACCAGCTCCAGCTCGAGCGCTAGTTCGAGCTCCAGCTCCAGCTCCTCGTTGACTGGTCCAGTTGCGAGCTCAGGAAGTCTGATGGGCAGTTCACCGACCTCTACCCCACCTTCGGCAGCTAGTGGTATGAAGGCTGGTCTTGGGCATGTGGGAGCAGGTCTGGGTTGCGTCATGGGCATTATGGCCATGCTGTAGCACGAACTTGTCCCGACCTTTCTTTGTTGATTTTATGTTATACGACTAGCGTCGGCGTTGGTGCGACTTGTATTTGAAGCTTTGTTGATATTGCTCTCTAGCTTTGGATACCCCCGACGCTCTTTGGACTGGTCAACTAGTAATGCATCGTCGAAACCCCTCAAAAGAGATACCAAAGTCACCATTTTGTTGTATTGTCTGATTTTCTCTTTTCGTGCATTGTATTCTTCGGGACTTAAACCGTATACGGTTTGGATTGAGGTCTGCTGAACTGCAAGCACTCGCAAAATTCGATCTCGTTTCAAAAGCATCTCAAAAGTACGTTGAAAGGGGTGGAGCAATGTTCTTTGCGCATAACCTAGAAACATAATGTTGATATTTCGATGAAATTCTTTTCAAGATTCACCGATGAAAGCGGGACACCTCGCAAAAATTGATCTTACTCTTTTTCTCATTCTTTCGGTCTATGTACAGCCTGCCTCTTTGCACTTTTTCCCTACCCACTGTCAACCTTTCCCCTTCTCTTCCAACCACTTCTCCCGACTCAGCTTCGCCTTCCCCACCCGACTCCCAACCCTGTAATCCCGCCCTAGCTCCCCACTTATCCACTCTCCTATCCTCGCGACCTCTCCCAAGTCTACCCCTGTCCTCAGGCCCAAGCTCTCCATGAAGTACACCATCTCCTCCGTCGCCACATTGCCCGTCGCCCCCGGACTAAACGGACATCCACCCAACCCCCCAACCGCAGCATCAAAAACCCGCACCCCATGATTGAGCGAAACCAGCGCATTCACCAACGCCATCCCATACGTGTCATGAAAATGCAGCGCCAAGTCCTCCGTCCGCACGCCCGCCGCGCTCAGCGCCTTCAGCAGCGCCTCCGTCCGCGGCGCAGTCCCCATGCCCGTCGTGTCCGCGACGCTGATCTCGTCGGCGCCCATCTCGAGCAGGCTCGTCGCGATGTCGGCGACGGTGGTGGGGGAGGGGGCGTCGGGGCCCTCGAAGGGGCAGCCGAGCGCGACGGAGATGTAGGCGCGGGCTTTGAGGCCGTGCGACTTGGCGGTGGTGATGAGAGGCCGGAAGCGGGAGAGGGACTCGGCGATGCTGCAGTTGGTATTGCGGTGGGAGAAGGATTCGGTGGCGGCGCAGAAGAGAGAGATCTCGTGACTGGTGTTAGGGGGAAAGGAGAAGGTGGAGGAGTTGGGGGAGGTGCTGGGGAGACCACGGGTGGAGGACGGCATGGCGTTGGGATCTTGGGTGGAAGTGTTTAGAGAGGGACCTTGATCGTTGGTAGGGGAGGGTGATGGCGGCGGGGTTGGATATGAAGCCATTGCTTCAGCGCCAGAGGTGCTGGAGGGCATTTCATTCGGATCTTGTGCTGAGGTATTGAGGGCTGGTCCTTGGTCTGTTTCACCTCGGGCTCTCCTAGCTGAATTACCACCAAAGCTTTGAGAAAATGCCTCGCAAGTTGCTAAAAACCTGTCGAGACCCTTTTGATTGGGGAGCAGCCATTGATAGGAAACATCATGAGATGCGGAAGGTGGGGTTTGCAAAACGTGTTCTAGTATGTTATTTGAGTTATCCATCTGTTTAATTATTATCAGCACGTTCCCAACGTCTTCGAGGCTATTGAGTGCGAAGAACCCTCTGGCACGCGTACTTGCGGTACCCATTTTGGAGCAACGAAAGATCCAGCCTCTACTGTCTTCAGACCGGTTCCTACTAATCTTTCACATAGCTCAATCTTGGTGTTCAGGGGAATCGTCTGCTTCTCGTTCTGCAGCCCATCGCGTGGACCAACTTCGACTATTCGTACATGATCCGATTGTCGGCGACTTGATGTGGTGGAAATGGTCCGGAATAGCCTCAATGGACGTACTGGTTTTCTAAAGCACCTCGGAGGTAGCCATGAGCTCATATCGGAGAAGGCCGAGCAAGCAAGGTCCGTGGAGGTGGAGGTGGTCTTTACACAGTGAAGCATGGAAATGGAAAGGAATAAGCGGGGAACTTGGGCCCGAGGCCGAGAGCGGGAATGGTGGTGCAAAGTCGGGTAAATTTCCGACCTCACGTCCTCTTGAGGGTCAGCGTGGGGAGTTCCTATCCCAATGGAGAGATTTCCTCCAAGACCCTCCACATGGCGACCCCCCTGCTGCCCCCAATCAGAGCTAGCAGAAGCAGAGCGCTCCCGCCTTTAGACATCAATGGGCCAGTCTCTAGCCAGGGCAGGCTCGAATACTGATTTCCTTGACCTACTCGTAACAGTTCTAATTAGGTACGAGGCTTCAGAAGCTCGACGCTGAGTGTGCTCTTTCCTTTGCTCTTTTCACCGTATACTCATCAGTTCATTTCATGCAATACACAACCCTGGCAAAGTATATGAAGACTCGGTCGTTGTAACAGTGCGAAAGCCGAACAGCCGTCTACTAACTATGCAGCCATTAGCAAGTCCTCAACGGAGGATAGCAACGTCGATGGGTAAATAACATGTAAGAAGACGGACTATGCGGGCCGTACCGGCAGACCTGGAGACCGAATCTCCCTATGTTGAGGGAGTTCGAAACAACAGCATGGGGTTGTCGTCAGGTCGGCGCTCCTAACACAAGGCACCCCCCTTGTCTTCGGATCGTCGCTGCCGGTAATGACAGAGACAACGATGCGGTTGTGCCTCAATTGGGAGAGCAAGCGTCAAGTAATATCAAAACATCAACGCTAATGGCGGAGGCTTACATGACAGTCACAATTCAGGGGTCGACTATACACGAAAGCGAACTTCTTAGGTCTTGTCTATCTCCGTGCCGGTCAATACACAGGTTAGCGCGACTTCTACCTATGTCATGTTCGAGATGTCAGCAACGCGGTCCTCAATCCAATTTACTATATTTACTGGCTGATGGACCATGAGGCGATTGTCTTCGAATTCAACTTACAACCTTCATCGCCGCTGCAGTTCTACATCAAATCAGTCATGGCATCTGAAAGCGATTCTAAGCCCATTGATGTGGCCATTGTTGGTGGCGGGCTGGGCGGTCTCAGCTTGGCCGTTGGCTTGCTCAAGCATCCCCATCTTCAAGTCCAAATATATGAATCCGCAGAAACTTTTTCAGAGATTGGTGCAGGGTTGGATATCGCTCCTAACGCTCAACGAGCTCTCAAACTTATCGACCCGAAGCTCGAGCAGGCTTACTCTTCACAGGCCACTCATAACATTGAGGAAGACATGGGAACTGTCTGGTTCGATTACCGGAATGAAGCGGGCCAAACCATCGCAGCGCCCAGGAGTGAGACTGGGGTCTTTTCGGTACATCGCGCCAAGCTTGTAGACGAATTGGCCAAATTGATACCCAAGGAGGTAGCGCACTTCAAAAAAGAACTTGGACAAATCGAAAATCTTGAATCAAACCGAGTCAAGCTTCGATTCAAAGATGGCACTTCGGCTACTGCTGATTGCGCCATTGGTGCCGATGGTGTTCATAGTGTCGTTCGCAAGTATCTACTCGGAGAACAGAGTCCGGCAGCGGATCCGATCTTCTCTGGCACCGTAGTGTATAGAGGTAAAGCACAATCGTGTTCAAATCGACATCCTGGCTGACCAAACTATTTCCAGTGGCACCCCCAATACAGGAGGCGATTGCTGCTCTTGGCAAGACATGCGCACAGACCGGCCAATGCCATGTAGGGAAAGGCCGTTGCATAGTAACTTACCCCATTGACTATGGGCAAAGCTTGAACATCGCTGCTCTCAATGCCTCTTATGACCACTGGGATGGTCCTTGGGCCAAGCGAGCTGAGCATAGCAAAATTGCTGAAGAATTTTCGGATTTGGGTCCACAAGTACAGAAGATCATCAAGTTGTTCGATCGTCCTGGGGTTTTGATGAGATCTGTCTGGGAGTATCCGTTGGCACCAACATACGTCCATGGTAATTTGGCTATGATTGGTGATGCTGCTCATGCCATGGTCCCCTTTCAAGGTCAAGCACGATCTTCTCAACTCATTTTTTTCTCCGATCTAATTACCCTTCTAGGTCAAGGAGCGTCGCAAACGATGGAAGATGTGTTTGTCCTACAAGCGCTATTCGCCTTGGTGGATACACCGGCCAAGATACCTATGGCTTTTCAGGCTTACGATACCATTCGTCGACCGCGATCACAAAAGGTGTGGGAAACAAGTCGTGAGGCTGGCAAGCTCATAACATTGCGTCTTCCAGGTGTAATGGACGATGAGAAAGCGTTCAGAGACGATGTGTCCACACGAATGGACTGGATCTGGAATGGGGACATCGCAGGTGAGGGAAGAGCGGCAGTAGCTATGTATGAACAACTGGTAGTCGGGGAGTGTGCGCAATAGCGAAACGTTCTCCTGGTGAAACTTGTACGCTGGCTCATTAGCCGCATTGGAGAAACGTCAAATAACTCCAGGTTCTGAATGTAGTAATAGGTAGCGAAATACAGACCGGCGTATCCCCTCTTACGCTTCGCTGACCTAATTGTTATTCTAGCATATGAAACTGCTTCAAAAGGTAAGAAGATGTCGTCAGCCCCCAATGCTCATTGTCTAGCTTCTCGACTGTAAGCTTTTCCACAAGAATCTAAACATTATATGCTTTGAGTCGGGCTCTATGAAGATGCTCCAAGCACAAGATCAGGGGAGTGGGGTGGCCTTGATTTGAGTTGTCACCCCACCGGAGCCAGATCCGAGGCGAAACTTTGGCGTTCATTCCCAATCTTGTAACACATAGCACGATGATGCAGCATCGTCATGGAGTCAGATAGAGCGGAGACAAACCTTAGCACAGATATATCTCGCGATCTAGAAGAAGAACTCCCAGCCAGAGTCAAGCAGCCAAAGAGGAGATTTATTGGCAAACGGGCCGTAGCGGAGAGATCCGTGGCAGTTCCCGGCCAGAATAGGAATGTCGAGGACTCTGGAGCGATACAAAGTGTGGACCACATCGTTATGTTGAAGCAGGGGAGCTGTAAGCTAATATTGAAACAGTTACGCAGCCTCGAAGAATTCTGAGGCCAATAAATCAGGTGCCGTCCGAGATCTTAGAGGATTCAGACATCAACGATGCCATCAATCTCCTTCCATCGAATTATTCATTCGAAATACACAAGACGATCCATCGGATCCGGAGTTCAGGAGCGAAGAAAGTCGCACTTCAGTTTCCTGAAGGGTTGCTTTTATTTGCGACCACAATATCCGACATCCTTACCAAATTCTGCCCAGGCATCGAGACATTGATTATGGGCGATGTCACCTACGGCGCTTGCTGTATCGACGACTACACCGCTCGGGCTCTAGGATGCGATTTGCTCGTTCACTATGCTCACAGCTGTTTGATCCCCGTTGATGTCACTAAGATCAAGACGCTATATGTCTTCGTGGATATAAGCATCGATGTGCAACACCTGCTTGCCACCGTTGAGCGCAACTTTCCTTCTGGCAAAACCATTGCTATAGTCGGCACCATCCAATTCAATGCCACCCTTCACGGTACTAAAGCGGCGCTTGAGAAGGCAGGATTCAAAGTTCTGATACCACAGATCATGCCCTTGAGCAAAGGTGAGATCCTCGGCTGTACTTCACCACGCCTCAGCGACAACGCTGCGGATCTCATTCTCTATCTTGGGGATGGACGCTTCCATCTCGAGTCTGCAATGATACACAATCCCCAGCTTCCCGCCTACCGGTACGACCCATACTCACGACGCTTGACCCGGGAAACTTACGACCACGAGGAGATGCAGAGTCTGCGTCGCGATGCTATCACACAAGCTCGCAAAGCGAAGAAATGGGGTCTCATTCTCGGCTCGTTGGGCCGACAAGGTAATCCGCATACCATGACCATGATCGAGAATCACCTCCGGGAGCGAGGCGTTCCTTGGATCAACCTCCTGCTAAGCGAGATTTTCCCCGGCAAATTGGCAATTATGAGCGACGTTGAGTGCTGGGTACAGATTGCGTGTCCGCGGTTGAGCATTGATTGGGGCTACGCATTTCCACGACCGCTGTTGACGCCGTACGAGGCATTGGTAGTGTTGGGGCAAAGGAGGGGATGGGATGCAGACGGAGGTGAAGGAACCGGAGTGTATCCTATGGACTTCTATAGCAAGGAGGGCCTTGGGAGAACAAAGCCGCAGGAGACCAGCGCTGTTGTCGGAGCATCATGATACTCTTCCCCGTTGGCGCATTGTTTTGCGCTCGGCTGAACATAAGGAGTTACACTGTAACGGTATTTGTCTAGATGTAGAGCATACGCAGATCAATAAAAATGCAATGGAAGAGATGCTCGCAGCCGAGATGGTGAAGAATGATCGAGCAAGTGATGCTCCGTGCAACGTTTTGCTTCTGTTGTGATGACAATCATGGGCTGATAGGATCTAGGTAGGCCCGATAGGCACGATAGGGTGGAGGGGTTTCGTTGCTGAGGATTGTACTAGAACAGAATGGGATAGCTAAGCGACTACCCGCACCACCACGCAAGGCCTTCAGATTTTCCGCGAAACCACAATCAATTCCACCTACGACAACCATCAGCCTAATACACCCGATCAATTGCCCTGGTGAAGGCAGTGACATTCTAGGTGAGCAGGCCATCGATCCGAATACTTTCATGGTGTTCTACATAGTAGTGGACACCGGCCAGAGTCTGTAGTGGAGGCTGTCCTTTCAGTACAGTATTTGACTGACATCGAGATTTGTACAGTCACGTTCATCAACCGCAATCATGGGGTATATTCGAATCTTCTCTCTTTCAAAGATTCCAAACAAGGCTAACAACATCGCAGTATCTCTCGTGATTCTCGTCACAAGCGCTCGGCCACCGGTGCGAAGCGCGCATACTATCGCAAGAAGCGGTATGCATAACCCGATTGCCTCTACCCCCTTTTGCCAGAAGCCCAAAACTCTGACATCATGGGACATCTAGAGCTTTCGAGAAAGGTCGCCAGCCTGCTGGGACCCGTATCGGCAACAAGCGTATCCATCTCGTCCGAACCCGCGGCGGTAACCGCAAGTTCCGCGCCCTTCGCCTCGACTCAGGCAACTACAGTTGGGGCTCTGAGGGTATCGCCCGCAAAGTCCGTGTCATTGCTGTCGCATATCATCCTTCAAACAACGAGCTTGTCCGTACAAATACTTTGACCAAGTCGGCCGTGGTTCAGATTGACGCTACGCCATTCAGACAGTGGTATGAGGCTCATTACGGGCAATCGCTAGGTCGTCGGAGGCAGCAGCAGAAGGGAGGGGACAAGGCGGGTGAGGAGGAGACGAAGAAATCGAAGAGTGTCGAGAGGAAGCAAGAGGCAAGATTGAAGAAGCAGGGCAAGGTCGAGCCGGCACTTGAAAGACAATTTGAGGGTGGTCGCCTTTTTGCTGTGGTTGCATCGAGACCCGGGCAGAGTGGCCGTGTAGATGGATATGTCTTGGAGGGTGAGGAGTTAGCTTTCTATCAGAGGGCCATCAGGAGATAGAAGCTACAAATGTGTACACTTGCCTAAGAGCTTTGCACTTGCGGGGTCTGGGTACTGGGGTCTTCAATTCAGTGTGGATAATAGGCCACATCAACCGAAAATCAATGACACAATGAGATACACCAAGTCTTTGCCATTTTTCTCTAGCAGTTACCGTTGTCGCGCTTCACATTTATGAAACCTTAGAAATCAAGAGTTACATTTCCTAGGAGTATTGACTCCGCAACATCAATTAAAGGACAGCACATCGTCTAGCCCATAAAGGTGATGCTCGCTCTAATCCTAGCCTAATCCTCCAAAATATAGCATTAACGAACTCCCGGGGAACTAGGGCAAAAAGATCAGTCCACATATGTATTCTGAAGACTTCAAATCGTTCTGAACTACTTCCCTGGGAATGCGTCTACTTACTGCCGGCCTACTTTTTCGACATTGTATCTCCAGTACAGCCACGTCTGTGTGACACGATTTTCGGGACTGGGCTTTGATTTGTTCTTATAGAAATGGTGAAAAAAAGAAAAAAGGATCGAGGAAAAGATGAATGACACAGATGTGGAAGTGTAGTACCTTATGTATGTACAGCCATGCAAAAAAAAAGTCCGCCTGCTGGCGCCAGAAAATTGCTGGGGGGTGCCCCGACACTTGTCCTATCAGATACCCCAGATCTGATCAAAGAGCAGAATGTTCGCCTCATTATAGTCACGGAAGCCCATTACTGGTCTTAGATCTTTCGCTTCGAACTTGCGGAGAATATCTTCCATCCTGTTCTTCACGACCGTGTCTTTCATAGCGGTCACATTTTCGCGGATGATCCTAATGAATTTGAACCTGTACTTCGTAGGTCCGCAAACAATCAAGTTGCTTTGCTGCTGCAGCGGGAAGGTAACGCGGAGGAAGTAGTAAGCGACTCGGACAGCGGCATCGATCCTGCCATTGCCGGCAAGCGTGAGAGAGACGCAAAGCCCGGCGTCCATCGATTGGGAGTGCGTCAGACCAAGTGTTTCAATACTCTCGGTGATCAGTCGGCGGTAGAGCTTCAATGAATGTGCGGCTGAGACTCCAAATGTTGTACATGCCTCCAAATTCCTGTACTCGAAGTATGTGGGATCGTCGAGAGATCGTTTGACTGGCTTATAGGTCTTAGAGAACTTGAAAGCGATTTGATACTTGTTACGCTTTTGAAGGTTCTTCAGGATTGCAAGCGCAACTTGCAGGCTGGGGACCTCCCGAAGAGGGTTTTCCATGTATGGGGAAAGAAACCACTCAATGTCCCCGCCAGCCTGCACTCGCTCAACTAATTCTCGGTCCTTACAGAAGTGTCAGCTCGATATCTTCTCGCTTTTTTCTTTCTTTTTCCTGTTGTGCACATACCCTACGTTCGGCCATTCTCTTCATTGAACTCTCCAACTGATTGAAGTCTGCCTCCTTCCTTTTTTGCCATGGCTCCCCAGCTCGAACGTTTGAACGTAACTCAGAGTGACTGAAATCGATTAATACTACACGTTCCTCGATGGGTCTTGCAGAGTCGGACACGGAGCAACGGATCATCACATTATTTGAATGTGTGTCTGCGTGCGTAACACCCGCTTCGTGTAGAATTTCCAAAGTCATTTTGAGCGCTTCCCAGATTCTTCCTAGTTCTCCATACCTTAACCCGTAGCGACGCTGCCTATTAAATAGAGTTTCTCCTTCAACGAATTCCAACCCGAGAGCCTTGTAGTTGCTGTCTCCCTTGGTATTCGTCGTGATGGAAATTTGTTCGCCAAAATAAGCGGGTATGCGACCACGAAGGCCCTCAATGTCCTGGAGAATCTCGAAAGCGTCTTTCTCGACCTTGAATGCTTTGAAGTTTTTGTCGATGGAAGGGTCATCCTTAAACTAGAACGAGCTCGACTTAGCACTTTGTAAATCCAGGACTCTCTTCTTGCAATAACGCAAATACCTCTTTGATCGCTATATCGTGCTTCACATGGTAGACCGCTCCGGTGACACCCCGACCAAGTTGTTTTACCACTGACGTCCGCTTCGGATCCGCATGAGCAATTCGTCGCCTCTTACCGTCGCCTGTCGGCATTTTTTCAGCCACACGCTTAGTACCCAAAGGCGGTGCCATAGTCGAGGTGCTCGGAATCCTTTTTGGAATGTCCCTCAAGGTAAACGAAAAGACGACTCCGGATCAACAATATAGAAGAGAAAGTAATACTGTCTCGGTCATCAAAAGGTTTGACGTGGGAGACGAGCCGAACCTGCGTTTCAGTCTGGGGGAGGCGGTGGAATAAACTAGAAAGCGGAGTGTAAGATGGAGGATCACAGGAGCCGTCTTCCAGAAGCAAATTATACGACAGGGCGATGTTAGATAAGTGAATACTGTGATGAGCCCCGCGGGACTCATATGTGTTTTCCGCCGAAGTGATCTTCGAACCCAATTGCTCTCATTGTGACATGCCGTGTTTGATCTACACATCTCTGGCCAGTAGTCAATCAAGGCTCCGCTACAACAATAGCTTCCATTTATCGGCCAAACTTCAAAACCACCTCGCCAGCAAGTTGAGGTCCAACGCAGGCTGCAAACTCCGCGACGACACCTTTGATGGACTGTGCGTCTTCGATAGAGCCTTGACCCCAAGAGATAATGTCCTGAAGCCATACATTAGCCAGCAGGAAGCTGATGTAGAAATCCCTTGCATTTGCTTACTTCGGTATTCACTTGCCGGTTCCTCACTTTGATCTTCATACGGTCAAGGTCAATTTGACTTTCTACCTCCTCCGCGGTCATTACACCTGGCATGCCCAGCTCTAGCAAAGAGAGGCCCGTGTCCGCGGCGGTCTCGGAATCAGGGATAGTGTACAAGTCGTTCTCAGCCCGGGTTCCTTCTTGAACAGCTTGTTCGTCCTCAAGTTCGTTCGTGTCTTGTCTATTAGCTTTCTCTTCCGTAGTTCGGTTCATTTCCCGCTCGGCATCTTCGTTTCCCAGCTCTACCCTCTTTCGCTTCCTCGTCTGGTCTACTAAACTTTGTGCAATGTCTCGACTTACATATTTGCGCTGATCTAAGGCATCTCGAAACTCTCCATCTAAAGAAACCCACTCGTAACTCTCTGGATCCAACACCATCTGCGGCTTGTAGTCTCCCTTGTACCGCATCTTCACACACTCATGGATATAGTAACCCATATAGTACCACTGGTACCCACCCTCTACCGCCAGAGCGGCTTCTCGGAGCGCACTTAGTTTCCCGAAGCTCCATTTCTCGAAGTCTGAGTGGTAGAGGAAGTAGACCCCGCTGACACAGTGGGGGAGCAAGTCAAGGACACCGAGCGCGATGAGTCGCCCATCGAGACGGTAGAGCTGATGGTAGGAGCCCAGCTTTTGCTCCTTTCGATCTTCGCCCGGGTCGCCTTCAGCCTCTGCACCTGAATCTGGCTTAAGGAGGCGCGTGCGTCGTCGGAGAGGGGAGTCGCAAAGGAAACGGCGGAAGCCGGAGCGGACAATCTTGTCTGGAGGGTCGTGGTGTACGTGCTCTTGGTAGTTGGCGTATAGGGTGAACTTTTCCTCCGTGAAATCGTCGGGCTCGAGACTGACCTCGAAATGGTGGGCGGGTGGGGGTGGCTCGCGGAGTCGGCCGCGTTCGGATTCGTGGACGGTGCGGAGGAGATTGAAGCCCTCATTCTTCTCGCGCCTCTTATCTCTATCGCTCGCGTGAGCTGTTACCTTAAAAGATCTTGTGTGATGTCGGCATCTCTTGGGTTTTATAGTGGAGAGCGGGGCTTTGTGGGGTATTGCTTGAATTTGAGTGACGCACTCCTTAGGCTTAGGATGCAGCCTTGCGGCTTCTTTTGCATAATCCTCGCCAATGACATATCGATTCCATCGGTTCACAGCCTGCCGTTGGTCTTTTGAGGCCTTCAGCTGTGCAGCCGGAAGCCTGTTGGGATTCAAGAAGCTTGCATCAGCATGGGCTTGCTTGTTCGGATGCGGACGTGGGAGCTGGGCCGTACCGGATTGTGTAATGTGGACAGCATGACCTCCACTGATCTGGCTTGTAGAGAAGGGTTCCGGACCTGCTTCCCCACGCGGGATCCCTTATTAGCTTGTGCTGCCTATCGTGGCTCCACAACTTCTTGAGAGCGCTTTGACAATTTTTTTAGGAGTACACAGGCACAGCATGCTGCGAGCTAAAAGTTGGACAGAAACTTTACCTTCTCCATCCTCGGTCAACTAGTGCCTGATAGTGGCTTGGGTCGAGTGAGTCTGTTGCCGCATAGTAGTTTGCGCCTGCCGAGCAGTCTCAGCAACTGGGTAGCAACAAGTGGGGGGTAGTACGGGTGCCGCAGGCACTTAGAAAGGAGTCTAAGAAGGGGTGCGGGTGAGGGAAGCGCAAAGACCACTACGGCTGACGTGCGTAGTGGTTCATTCAGGCAAGCTGCATGCAACTTCCCCACGGAAAGAATGAGAATGGAAGGTGAGCACGTGATGTATGAGATATAGAGAAAAACCTGAAGGCAGGACGAAAGGGGACGAGAACGGGGCGGTGAGAAAAAACGAGATTGACGGCCAGAGGTCAAGCAAAGGACGAAAGGGCGGTAAAACAAAACGACCGAGCATCTGGCAAAGCAAGCTTGAACGCACGAGTATTGGGAATTCTCTGACTTGAATGCTTGTCCTGGCAATAACCGCACGATCCGCTCTGATAGCCTACATTCACACATCAGCATTCCGGCCGAATATAATGGCAGCACCGCCCGCTGGAAGAGCGTGAACCAGCGAACTGGGCACGCGCAGTCACAACAGGAGATGAGTGGACCGGAAATTGTACCAATTGGTCGCAGGATGGAGGTAGCGCTGCCATCGTGTTCCGGGGCCTGCATGCTGCAGGACAAGCGTTAAGCAAAGTGGGATGTCGATGGCGGGGCTGCTTTCCAGCTCTGCTTGCTTGGCGGGGATGGACGCGGGTACTGAGGTGTTCGCGAAGCCTTAGGCGAGGCTTCTATGCGTCAGATCGCGGGCACCGGCGGACGGCGATTTCGGCAAGTGACCGTGGAATGGGTGAGATGCGTGTGTAAGGTAGGGAGGACGTTACTCAGAGCGGTGCAGAGCGTGTTTGAGGTTTGCCGTCTCGAAATGCGATCGCCGTTGCCTCGCGCCGCCTCCTCTAAGTACCTCCGGAGGTAAGGCAGGTCAGGGTCGTAAGGGCAGACGTTAGATGAAGCTCTAGCTGAGGCACGTCACGATGCAGCACGCCGGGCCAACGCTGAGAGCAGTGGTACTGACACGCCGCGTCTTCTAGGCGAGAACGAGGCAAGACGAGGCAGATTTTCGATTTGAGTGGTGCTGCTCCACCATGCCTTGCGTGCAGCTAGATGACGAGAGGCCGCAGTCGCGCTCAGGGTCCTGCGCCTGCTTATGAGCATGAGCATGATCATGATCATGATCATCTCCCACGCCCGCCGCCCGTCCTTCACACGCCAGCCCAGCACCAGCCCGGCCGCGAAAATCGTGTAAGCATCGAGACGTGGTGGAGCGACGAGAGCTCAATCGGTAGCGTTTAGCGGTTACCTGGATTCGGCGCATGTGCTGCCCACTCGGCGCGCCTTCGCTAACCTCAATTTTCTCTCTAGCGAGCCTTGAAAAACCTCGTCTCCCCTACCCTGACTTCCCTTTCACTCGCTCGTTCTATCATCATGTCGGACCTTAGCCTGAGCCTCCTCTCCTCCTCGCGGACTCACCAAGACTGCCCCAAATCTAGGCCTCCCCGCAATTGAACCTGATTCTTTACCGCTTGGCTCTTGCCTCCAGCTCAGCCTCAACAAAAGTAACACGACCAATTCGGCTGCCACCACGCCTCTTTCAAACCCATACCTCACTCCTGACCACAGTCGATCGTTCCTTGTCAAATTTCCGGCTTCAAACTCACGTGCTCCGGCTCCTTCACCGGATATAAGGCTGCTCTTGCTCGGCTAACCACTCCTTGAAGCTCGTTTTCTCCGAGCCAAACCGGCCCCACGCTGATGGCTCAAAGCCGATCAATGGTCGCAAGAGAAGGTCGCACAAATCAGAGTGAGTGTTGACTTGGCCTGTTGCAGGAGTTGCAAGCCCTTTTCAAACCTACAACCGCTAATGCTTTGTAATAGGATATAGCGCGAATGGTGAACGTCTAGTCACCGGCATAGTCCCCCTCTCCTCGGATAAATATTACGTTTTGCTCATCGGATCGTCCCGTCGTGGTGGCTGGGTTCTTCCCAAAGGCGGCTGGGAACTTGACGAAGCCACTGCTCAGGAGGCGGCAGTGCGTGAGGCTTGGGAAGAAGGCGGCCTCATTTGCAGAGTTACCTACGACCTCGGCATGATCCCGGAAACGCGACCGCCCCAACAGGTAACGGCCGAAGCACCCAGAGCGGCCTACCATTTCTTCGAGGCGACCGTCGAGAAACTCGAGGAGAGGTGGCCAGAAATGCACCGAAGTCGACAATGGATGTCCTTTGCACAAGCAGAAGTCGCCTTAGCAGATCGACCGGAGCTCCTGGATGCTCTTCGTAGGAGTACGATGAGACGTTGATCACGAATTATGACCCTCGGACTAGAATATCATTTGCGTTCTTTTCTTTTGATTTTACTTTCGGTTCGTTGTCTCCATCGATCGGACGTCGATTAAGGGTCCTTGGGAAAGTCTACCGAGTTATAGAACCAATACTACCACTCCGTCTCCTTTTCTTTGGTGCGGATTTTTCTTGATCATATATTTGAAGAGCTGGAAGATTTCTTCAATATTTCATTCTTTTGACATGCGTTACCGGCTGATAGACTCGGGATCCGGAAAAGTTTTGCATGGGATCGGAATCGGGCGGCATATTGTCCTTAGCTGAGCGATAGCAGGAAGACCCAAAAGCAGCACCTGTAATCGTGGATAGATTTGAAAATCAAAGCCCAAAAGCACCATACAAGCCAAAAGCAGCTTTTCCATTGTACATGCCCAGAGCAACTTGGAAGTCTAGTGCGGCATGGAACAGCTAATTGCGTTCCGCAGCAGATTTTTGCAGTCTTGGACGACCACCTGCCGTCGTCAGAGTGTAGTGGAGATCCACCCGCCGTTAGGAGATGGCATGAAGACGGGTCTTTGACAAGGACGCCACGCTCTGACCATCCAATATACTAATAATACAAGTTTGGCATCTGGAATGTATTCAAGTGGGCAGCGCCAGCGCCTTTACTTCATCTCAACTCAACACCCCATCCTTCAACCAATTTCTTACTAATCCCCTCGTGTAGCTCATTAACCTCTTCTCTCCCCAACGTCCGTTCCAGACTCCGATAGTTAATTCTATAGCACAGGCTCTTTCTCCCAGTCTTTGGATGTACAAATTCATCTACCATTTGCACGTCCTCAACGGAATCTCCTGCTGTGTCGCGGACGAGCTCCATAATATCGTTCTCATGGAATACTGGTCTTCCGCCGGCGGGACTAGATGTCGAGGGAAGGAAGAACGAAACGTCTCGAGGACTCGCTGGGTATTTCGAAAACGGCTGGAACCTTGCAATCCTTCCCTCCCCTTCCACCTTCCCCTTTCCCACCTCCCCAACCTCACTCTTGAACTGATCAAGAAACCGAGGATCCCTACTCCAAAACAGCCGGATATCCGGGATCCCAAACAACAGCATCGCAATCCTCTCCAAACCCAGCCCAAACGCCCAACCCACACGCTGCGGCACTCCCGCCTCAACCAAGAGCTCTTGCTTCACGACCCCCGAACCCAGCACCTCCAGCCAACCGTTTTGCCAGAAGACCTCAAGCTCCCAACTCGGGGATGTAAATGGAAAGTACGCCTCCACCCACCGCACCTTGAGCGGTTCCTCCGTCGCCGCCTTCGCATCCCCCGCTGCGACCGCCGCCCGCTTCGCCTGCGCAAACACCTCCACTACTACATTCTCAAGCGACCGTTTCAAATGCGCCCCAACCGCTTCCGCTTCCTCTGGCGTATGGTAATTCGCCTGCAAGGGGTTCCGCTCCGGATGCGTCGGCGGATTCGGATCTTCCACAACGACATCATGGGTCGGCAGCCTCGCGACATCGTCCCAGATCGCCTGCGCCAGATCGCCATTCGCAGAGGCCGAGGTCGCCAGACGTCGCCGATCCCAGGTCCGCGCGCCCTCCATCTGGTGGAACACCGGGTAGTGGCTCCGATCGATGGCATCCCGACGGTAGACGTCGGCGCTCACGAGCCAGCCGTCGCTGGAGTCGGCGCGGAAGACGTCGGCCTGGTGGGCGGAGCTGTGCGTGCGCAAAACCGTGTCGCGGTTCACGTAGTAGGTGTCGCTGCGGGCGCGGCCGGGGTGATCGGGTGGGAAGCCGAGGGAGTCGAAGTTCTGCTGGACGCTGACGATGGGGGAGAAGCTGGAGTAGGTGGTGAAGCCTGGGAAGCGGGATTCGATGAGGCGGCGGGTGAGGGCGATGGGGTGGCTGGGTTGGAGGTGAAGGCGTCGGGGGAGGGCTGATATGATGGAGGAGGGGACGTTTGTCCACGCGTCGGTAGGGTAAGGGCGGTTTTCGAGGATGAGATTTGGAGGGGTTGAGTCTGATGATTTTTGGGTGAGAAAAATTTGAATGGGAACATAAGCGTGACAGATGTATCATTGTTTCTTGGCTTAAGTTTCGACGACAGGTAAAGAAATACATTACTAAGTATCAATTTATTTATGAAGATCGGAAAGGATGTTATGGTTATTCAATCATGAACACAAAATCAATAAATTAAAACAAAACACTGCAATACAGCTTCTGTAAGATTAGAACTGAAACGGTCACCCGTTCGTTGCCGGTACAGTTGATGAAAGCTGAGACTGACCTGAAGAGTACTCCCGAATAGACGCGACTCGCCGGGCTTGTCGGGCTCTACAAGATGAACAGACATAGCTCCCCGTCGCTCCTAATGTCCGTAACGAGCCATTGGCCCTTATCCCAACCATCTTGACCCGACTCGCTCGGAGTGAGTCTAATGTTGTCACTTGTCCCCTAACCCGAAAGCCGGCAGCTTTTCCGGGCCAACTTCGGCGTCCAAATTTGGAGTCCGGGTCTCATACGCGCTTGAGAGCCGATGTACTCCGTTATTACTAAAAATCCTCTCTACGCATTGCAATCTTGAAAGATCCGCTTCTGCGTTTCTATCGCCATCCTTCATCCCGCCACCTGAGAGCGGAAGATCGCACAATTGCATAACTTGGAGGTTTGGTGGTCTCTGTAAGAGAACCATGCCCATTGAGTTATGCCCGCTTCTAAACAGGAGGTGCGGAAGGGCAAGGATGGCCAGCAGCAGCTGGGACCTATCCACTATCCGTTTTGGTTTGGAGGCTCGGCGAGCTGTTTCGCGGCCTGCGTCACGCACCCGTTAGACCTTGGTAAATCATCCCTTACTCATACTTACCTCTTCCAAATAATGCTAATGTTTCGCAGTCAAGGTATACTACATCGCGCACGAATGCTCCCATAGGTTCGCGTCCTCTTGCTTACCCTTGAGTTCGCGTACAGGTTCGACTGCAAACTCAAGCTCACGATGGGCCCCGCCGGAACATGCTCCAGATGTTTGTACATGTCTTCAAGTCCGATGGAGTTCCTGGACTGTACCGAGGGGTACATTTCCCTTTCGTATTCACTTTCCCTTCATAGCAAAGCTCACAGATAAACGCTAGTTATCGGCTTCTCTACTTCGCCAGCTAACTTACTCTACCACCCGATTCGGCGTTTATGAAGAACTTAAGGAGGTTTTCAGTACCTCACTCTCTTCGCCGTCGCTACCGACCCTCATCGCCATGGCATCTACGTCCGGCCTTCTCGGTGGCATCGCAGGAAACCCAGCAGACGTCCTCAACGTGCGCATGCAGCACGATGCTGCACTTCCGGTCTCCGAACGTCGTAACTACAAGAACGCGGTCGAGGGACTATATAGAATGGCACGCGAAGAAGGAGTGAAAAGTCTGTGGAGAGGAGTGTGGCCAAATAGCATGCGCGCCGTCCTAATGACAGCCAGTCAGTTGGCGAGCTACGACGCCTTCAAGGGTGTGCTTTTGAGCAGAGCAAAGATGGAAGATGGTCTCACGACACATTTCACCGCGTCATTCCTTGCTGGGTTCGTGGCTACAACAGTGTGTTCTCCCGTCGATGTCATTAAGACCCGGGTGATGAGCGCAAAGGAGAGCCAGGGGTTGATGACGCTGTTGGGTACCATCGTCAAGAATGAAGGCTTCGGTTGGATGTTCAGGGGATGGGTACCAAGTTTCATTCGGCTGGGTCCACATACGATCGCAACGTTCTTGTTTCTAGAGCAGCATAAGAAGATTTACCGGGGTCTGAAGGGATTTGAAGGCTAGGAGGAGGTTTGCCTTTTGCATGCAAGCATAGACTTGGCGTTAATAGACAAGGGCGGCTCCAGCGTAACAAGTCTGGACTTTGAAGATCTACTGTTGCATCTGCTGATAATCTGGGATGGAAAAACTGGGACGAAGTTACTTGCTAAATCTTCTATCAGCATCGAACTTAGTACTATATACACTGTAAATATTCTTCATCGCGCAAATTGAGCCCCAGATACAGGATCCCTGGAGTCGAACGCTTCAAAAATCATCGTAAGTGCAGTGCAAGCTGCACAACGGCTCGAGTATCACATGCGGTGCCTTGGTCTTTGGGCCAGGCCAATGAGATAACAAATCTCGTTTTTACGCATGAGCGAATGAGTAGACTCCAAGAGAATGACTAAGGAGACAAAACTTGCATGAGGTCGAGGACAATGATTGGAAATGTTTAGTATTTCGGAACTTCATCTTGATGAATCCATTCATCTGGTCTAGCTGACTACGACCCGCATCGATGATCTAGACCCATTTGTAGCAAATACCAAGCACTGAACAGTTGAGACTCAATGACAAGGGCCACCTCGCCCAGCGCCTCTGTGATGCAAATCTATTCCGAAAACGCCTCTACTATGCCACGGAGGATGTCTCCCATGCTTGCGCCAAAAATCGTTCTCAAACCAACAATGCACTTAAACATTCGACATCAACTCTACCGGTGGTCGTGGCGTGTGATAAAACCTCTTGTCCGACGCCTCATCCCCTTCCATTGGCGTCAGATCCCCCGGACTCTCCGTCGTGTCCTCCACTGCAATCGCTGGCAAAGCAGGGCTATCCCCATGGTCATCCGGATGGTATACAATCGTGCTACTCCCGCTCCGCTGCCGTCCAGCCCACACGCCCTTCACGTCTCCATCCCGTATATTCTCCCCTCTCCTTTCTCCTCCACTCTGTCGCTCCCACTCCGGCTCGGCCTCAGTGTCCCTCTCGCTTCCCCCTCGGGCATGCAGCTTCGCCAGCGCGCCCGCCAAATCCTCTGCGTGCACCTCCTTGTTCGGGGGCTCCTCGTCTCGAATCTCCCAACCCGCGGGCGGGCTCGGTGGTGGCGAGATGAAAAATAGCTTCTGACTCTTAGGTGCCTGCAGGTGCTGGTCTTCCGGGTTTATTGGAGTGGGCTGGCCGAAGTAGACACGGATGCGATCGGTTAGTCCCATGATGGTGGAGCCGTCAAGGGCTTGTCGGATGGAGATGGCGGCTTCGGTGGTTTCAAAAGAGACGACGAGGCGGCGAAATGATTTTAGGGGAGAGAAGGAGTGGAGTGGAGCGTGGCTAGAGAGGAGGTCGCGGATGGTTTGGAGGTTGGTGGGGTGGAAGATGGTAGGTTCATTTAGGTTCTGTGGTGGTTTGATTAGTATTGGTTTTTGTGCAGAAAGGAATTGGGCAAGTTTTGAACTCACTGTGATAAGAAGAGTGTTTGATGGAGGTGAAGGTTGGCTCAATGCAGGCAAATCAGATAGATCTAGGGACAGTGGTGGCGATTTTCTGCCTCTAGATGAGGGGCTCGAAGTGTTGGAAACTGGCGGTGTTGACGTCTCTGCTGCCATTCTGGAATTGTTGCAGGCGAATTCGATAAGACTTGATGTCTGTTAGGATCTCGCTACAAGAATGGGGAGAGAAGTCAGTTGCAGCCAGCAAAATGTTATATGAAGTACCTTGGTCGGTAGTCAGAAGTAGTCAGAGTGATTGACGTTTGCGGCGCAGCAGGGTCAAAAGGCAAACTCCGGCTGGCATTTGCGGAGAAGAATGGAACAGCCTGGAAAGCGAAGGCAATCATGCACTGCCCTCAACAACAAATCATTGGCTGCTCTTGGCTTTCAGTGGCACAGCTCCACACGCTGCAGCCGCGCGCCATTCATCAATCCAACCTATCGATTTACTTTCCCTTTCTTTGCTGGTGGCCACCTAGATCACAGCAGGGATGGCGCGGCTGCGTCTTGGAGCCTTGGCGGACCTGCTGGATATGAGTCTATTCAACCTTGGGGAGCCATCTCTGCGTGAGACATGTTTCACGTCGGCTGTGAAGAAAGAGACCAGTTGGTAAACAAGCTTATTCACCTTACAGATACACCTTACGAGCTTGGCTTTACCGTTGAGCCTGCCTGTCATTTCTGTTGATCTGAATCGTGACCGCTTTCATCGTCATCCACTGAGGCTCAGCCGTCTCGTTGCCAGCGATCAACCCGTAAATCGGTGGCACCGAGGATTTGAGCGAGACTTACATAAAGTATTAGGTGAGAAGAAGGCTAGTTTCCTTACATTGCAAAGTCACGGAAGCCCGAGGCCCGACCTCTTCCTAAGGTGGCGGTGTTGCTCTCCGGAGACTCCAGGCCAGCATCCAAGAGCAACCCCGTCAGGTTTCTGAATAAATGGTGCACAAATGGCCTCCCATTACTAAATGTCACGCTGTCCTTGTAAAATAGCACAATGTCAATCCTGGTGGAGCAGGCTATGAACGAAGTTGTTCCTCCATATGCTAATTATCTATTGGTACTCCGTACACCCGTCTCGAGGTCGACCGAACTTGGTTCACAAACTTCCAAAGGAGCGTTGGAAATGATACGATAAATTCAGCCACATCCGTCCTTCAATATTAGCGTCTCTTAGCGTCTCTGAATTCTGCCTCAGCGGATTTATTCAGTATAGAGTCCATCGCGTCTCAGCCGCCGATCGTGCCGTTCAACGTTGGACCCGGTCCCAAAAATCTTACGCGCCTTTCTTGAATAACCCACGTCCAGAAACCGCCAAAACCACCGTCCGACCAGCGTCGACTGAACTGATCGAAGTAGTAGCCGAAGTATTGCCCAGCTACCTTGTTGTTTCGATCCCAGATCGTAACTTGGAAGGCCGAAGCTGCAAGCACATGTGTATCGTTCGGAACATGCACTGTGGAGCCGACGAGATGCTGCGTGGTCATGTTCGAGTACTGAACCACTCATTAGTTTGTCCATTTCGTCGCAGCGGCAGCCCTCATTGAAATCGATTCGAGAGAAATGCATACGGTTGGAGGTACTCACACTCAGAGCAAGGGCACTGCAGATAGCAGGTAAGCCTTGGAGGTTCCGGTAAGAGCCACTGTAGTGAGCAACTGCGTCCTGGCTAAAAACGCGGTCGAGTTGATCAAATCTCTTCTGATCAACGAGTTCAGCGTAGGTGTTGACAGTCTGGCTCAGTAGGACCCAAGTTACGTCGCCTCTGCTGAGGCTGGAAAAGTCTTGTTGCGAGGGTTCCTCGGATCTGCTAAGCCCCAAAGTGGCAAATAGCAGAGTCACCAGAGAAACAAGGGCTGCGAAATGCATCTTTGCAGGACGTCAATGATTGTGCTGATGTGTTTTGATGATGATTTTTTCAGAGATGCTCTTCCTGGTCTTTTATACTTCCTTGTAACTCATCTTACCTCATGAAGCAGGGTAGTACAGTATCTCCTTGAATTGAAAGTAACCCTAAACAATGGAGAGCCAAATACTTCTTTAGGTAGCGCCTCTTCAACTAACTCAGACTTAGATATGCAGATTCACAAAGAGACGTCAACTCCGTCGCCGACAGTGTGGACTTCATTCAAATCTGTCACACGCGTACATCCCCATATTTCATTTCTAACATCTCAAATCAGGTCTAAGACCATGTCAGCTGGCAACAAAGGCTTTTACGAGGCGCATGTGCTACCATGCTGTCTGGAACCTCGTAATTTTAAAATTGCCCCTTGTAGGAGGCTTTCTCTATTGAAGATGGTCAAGTGATTGCCACAATAGCACCACCTCAGATCCCTTTCGTATTATAGTGAAGCAGCGTCGGATGAAGACGATTGATACAATGTTCGTCTGAGGACTAAATGGAGAGAAAGGTCCTTGAGTGTGAGAAAGACGTGTTGAAGAACGGGAAGTGCCGGAAATACAGAGATATGATCCTAGAATGAGCAAGGAGCGTCTCAGACTTGGCTGAAAGCCACCTGTGGTACAAGCAGTATCCGCGGTCAGCGGAGCACTCGGAAGAGAAGCTGAGTCTGTATATTTGGGCTTTTCCGTGAGACCCTCTGCTTCGTCACTTTCCTATGATAGCGCGCTTTGGAGATGAACCCGTCTTGAGGCGTCGCCTTCGGAGGACAACACGTATCACGGGCAAATGGTCGTTGGTAGTCATCAAAGAATAGTTTCATCAAATCGTGCCGGCGGCATGCCCGAAGACACATTTGAAATGTTGTGTAACAGGTAAGCCCACCGGCGATCCGAGTGGCATTGGAGGGCTCAAACGAGAACGGAGGAGTCCATTGAGAAAACGAGCTAGCTACTTGAAAGGCTACAAGTCCAGATCACTTATTGTAGCACATGCTCTTTGACTGTGGCGGGACAAGCGAAGTCGAGATCTTTACCTCCATCCTGTATGATGGTCAATTGTCTACTTTATCAAACCAAATAAAGGCGTCTATCTCAGGCTCAATCTTCAACCCCATTTTCACGACCCGATCGTTGTCGAAGCGGAATTCTGCAAGAAATGGGTCATCCCCGCCATCATCGCAGTCTTCTAAGTGCGCAATATACTTGGTCTGATCACAAATATGTTCGAATGTGAGGTAGAAGCCCATAGAGCGATCCGTTGCATTGACGAACAACTTGTTATCCTTTATCTCTAAGATCATACCGCGATATCCAGCGTTCCAGTATTCGCCAGTATAGGTGCCGAGCGGAATTTTTTGTGGCTGCGGAGTTCCATCGAAGTCTGGGCGGAGCTCTTTCCTGAGTCTACCTGCCTCGTCGTCCTCTTCACGTTTTGCCTTCCTTTGTAAATAGAGCGCGTTCCAGTCCGGACGCTTAGGCTTTGGAACCTTGAGAGCTTCATCGATGAGCTCATGAGCAAGAACGGGGGCCAGGTCAGAGGCCTCGCTCGAGTTTCCAAGGATCACACCACCGATATTTTGCTTTGGCAGGAAGAAGTGTATGCTACCGAAGCCCGAAATTGCTCCTTCGTGTCGGACGACCAAAGAGCCCCTGTAGAAGTATGGTTCCCAGCCTGCCGCGTACGCCGACCATGAAGTGAGCGGATCCAGGTCATCATCATCGGGGTTTGCGAAGATACGTGGTCTGACGAGACTCTTATAGATCTCTTCAGAAATAGGAGGCTCCTGCTGCATAACCGTCTTCACCCACTTAATGTAATCGTTTACCGAGGTTATTATACTACCGGCGCCTTGGTCTTCTGGAGATTGTAGAATTTCGATTGGCTTATACGTATTCTTGTCTTCGTCCCATACATACGGTGTCGCAATACGATCACTTAGACCCGCAGCCCTTGCTGCCTCTGGCTGTAGCCGTGTCGAGTTCATGCCGATGGGACCGAAGAAACGGGACCGAAGAAACTCGGCAAACGACAAGCCACTCATCTTCTCGACAAGGTAGCTAGCGATGGTGAACATCAAGTTGTTGTACATATATTTGGACCGTATCGGGGCGCTGATTTGCAGGTTCCGTACGTTCCGCGCTATGGACTGTGCGGTATCTGGTTGAGCGGCCTTTATGCCCAGATATGATGAGTCGTGCCTATATATGTTATTTCGGACTTGAGAAAAGAGAGTAATGAGGCACTCACGCCGGCAGGCCAGTCCTGTGGCTGAGCATGTCTTCTACTGTAACATTTGCAGTATAGTTTTCCTCAGACATTACAAAATCATCCGGCAGGAGGCTAGACATTTTTGCATCCCATTGCACATGAGGATATTTTTCATTGTCAGCAACTAGCAATGCAACGGACGCAGCAGTCAGAGACTTCGAAGAAGACGCGATGTTGAATAATGTATCCGGGGTACATGGCTTAGCTGGATTCAAAGAAGCTCTCCCGAAACCTCTCGACACAGTGATATCGTTCTGAATGATAGCAATAGCCAAGCCTGGCACGTGCCATTGCTCTAGAAGCTCTTCGACATGGGCAGTGAAGCCCGGGGAGTTCAAAAGGTCCATAAGTGAATGCCGTTGCAGGTCGAAGCTGGGCTATTGATATTGATCTAGTCGTTTTCGTTGAAACTTTGCGGTCTTGAGTCCTGCAGGTAGCACGTATATAAGAGATATTGTGAAATAAGCATTGTCGCAGGAAATCGGCAGCTTACGCCAAGTGTTGGGGCATTCAACAGGCAAACACGCGTGAGTCACATATATCGAGATCGGTGAAAACTATACGAACTTTAAGGTTTGAAAAATCGAATTATTACAGCTCATTAGCTAGACAGAAATGAAGATGACGGTGATGACAATGAATGGGCAAACCGGTCTTGAAGGGTACAGGAATTGATAGCGACTTTTCTCCTAAGCATGGAGGGAGAGGCGTCATAGGCGGTCCAGAGTAGAGTAGGTGCTGGAGACGATAGTCATTACATAGAACAGGCCGCGCTCCATGCTATGCATTTACTTACCTACTAGGAAGGCTAGCCTAGAGTGGTCAGGTCTATGCAAGTACATGTAATCGTGGGAGGTAGTACGGAGTACCTGAGAGTTGACGGAAGTACAGTCATCTACGCTAAACCCAGTTCGGACTCAGTACCTTCGTACCTTAGAGTAGCTTACCCTTGAAGGTTGATCGCGGTAAAATATCACCTCACATATTTTTGTCGAGGCACTCCAAGCACGCTAGCAACTTTAACTGTCAGCCTGACCACCCGCGATGATGAGAGTCTTCTTCTAAAGCTCTGCTATACTACATTTGGGTCAGAAGACAAACCCAACGAGTGATCTTAACGCCCTACTCTGTCCGTCTCCCGCCGAGGGAAGTGCATCGACATGGAATATGGAATGCCCATGGATACTGAGGATCTCGGTCCTCAGGTAACCATTCGCGGAGTGCGTCGCGCCCTCCACCACCCTCTCCACTCCCCTCTCAAAGTAACCCATCATCCCAGGCCAACCCCAGCGATGTCGACTTCGTCCTCCGCAATGTCGACCTCGCCTTCGCCAACTCCCTCCGCCGCGTCGTCCTCGCCGAGATCCCCACCATGGCCATCGACCTCGTCGAGGTCGAGTCCAACACGACCGTGCTCGCCGACGAGTTCCTCGCGCACCGACTCGGCCTGATTCCGCTCAGCGCGCGCAACGTCGAGGAGGTGGCATACACGCGGGACTGCGACTGCGAGCAGTATTGCGAGCGGTGCAGCGTGACGCTGACGTTGCGGGCGCGCTGCACGGGCGATGGCGTCATGAGCGTGTATGCGCGCGACCTGGTGGTGAGCGAGGAGCGAGCGAACGAGTTTGTGGGCACACCGGTGATCGTGGATCCGGAGGGGAAAGGGCCGATCATATGCAAGCTCAGGAAGGGGCAAGAGTTGAAGATGAAGTGCGTGGCGAAGAAGGGAATTGCGAAGGAGCATGCGAAGTGGGCGCCCACGGCGGCGGTCGCATTCGAGTACGATCCTCACAATCGGTTACGGCATTTGGACTATTGGTTTGAGAATAATCCTAAAGAAGAGTGGTAAGTGCGTGTCGCTTGCTGGCACCCAGTCTGCAGTAGTAGTAGCAGGAGCAGGAGCAGTAGCGCCAGCTGCTTTGCAACGATACTGACACTGGTACTTCACAGGCCCGTCGGACCCAATGCAGAATGGGAGCCGGAGCCCGCCGAGGGTGAGCCCTTTGACTACCACGCCGAACCAGACACCTTCTACATGAACGTCGAGACAGTAGGCGGTCTTGAGCCAGACGCCATCATGCAGCAGGGCATCAAGGTGCTGCAACAAAAACTAGCCTCCGTCATTCAAGAGCT
Source organism: Viridothelium virens (assembly GCA_010094025.1). Classification (NCBI taxonomy): domain Eukaryota; kingdom Fungi; phylum Ascomycota; class Dothideomycetes; order Trypetheliales; family Trypetheliaceae; genus Viridothelium; species Viridothelium virens. The sequence continues at coordinate 181,452 of ML991784.1, forward strand.
CTCAGGAGGTGATGATCAACGCGATATGAATGGTTACGGTGGCGCAAGCCCTGGATATACGCCCGGAACGTCTTACGGTGGAAACGAAGGCTACACCACTCCGTACGGAGGCAATGTAAGTGCGTGGGGTGGTGGTGGTACAACCCCCTATGGCGCAACTCCCTACGGTCAAAGTGGTTATTAGCCCCGTCTTTGGTGTTCTGTGGTGTTTGGGATCACTTGCATTGCTTAGGATCTTGGCGATATCAAGGGGACAAATGCATTGGCGTTAAGCTTTCGCTAGTGCGTTCATTCTGTCTTGAGGCTCGTTTCTCGGACATTACCCCACGGCGTCCATGGCGTTGCACGAGAATCGTGCTGCACCTCATCTGCAGCTGAAGCACATCCCAAGTAAGCAGCCTACGGCGGTATGACTGGATCTGGAACTCCAATGTTGTCCATCATTCAACAGATCCAGCCAGAGCTGCGGGGATATGCGCTACACAGCTGAAAATCACAAAGCCACGGCTTGGTACCGATCTCAAAAGTGACGTACCTACACCATCAGAAGTTCTGGGTGGATGGTTGATCCTCATTATTCCGCCTAAAGATACCATTGCAGGTTTTCTATTAGTGTTCCACGTATCAACTAAATTTAAAACCGCGCTAGGCGCGATCGACGGCACATGACCTTGAGAATTAAGGTTATTTTTTGCTCCCCTGACGCCGTGAACCAGCCGCAACTCGACTTAGCTTGTAAGCAGGTCTTCAGGCTAAATTCTCTTTCTCTGTGACGCCGCCGTACTTGATTCTCTGTATTCTGTAGAATCCTCACGCAGAGCGCCATGCTTCAGATGTGTAGTTGCATTAGAGCCAGTCAATAAGTCCACCAATGAGACCTTTAGTCGAAGTTCAACGAGCTTGTTGTGGTAAGTTCTTGCAATTTATCGCAAAATCCATACAGTAGGCAAATACAAGATCGTCAACCTTTGTTATTCTTTAGTCTAGGTAGGTCACTAGCTGTGTAGCTAGCTTAATTCCTGCAGAAAACCGGAGGTTAAGCATGAATATTTCACTCTAGAAGATGATCATTGGATTGTAGCTTGCCACGTGGGTATCAGCCTGCTTTCGATACCTTTTTGATGGTCCTTCACGATTGTGGTGACAAATGAGATTGGCAGAAAAGTTGTCGAGAACAATTATCAAATCCTTATCTAAGATCTGTCAACATTGTCAGCTACCTAGGGCACAGTGAAGTGTGGTCATAGTTTCTGAATGTAAGATAGCAGAAATGCTCAGTGGTAGAGTCAGGAAGCCGGCGAGCCATATGAGGGTTGTTTTCCAAAACAAGGCACCTCATCTTCGGATGCTGCCATTTTCGACTTACAGATCCATAGGCTGCAATGGCGCTGCTGAGCTTTCCTGCTCCAGTACAATACTTGTTGTCACCATCGTGTCTCCCTCCAGCTGAGACCCAAGCTTTGACAATGCATTAAAGAGGTAGGCGGATGGTCTTTTTCTTAGGGTACATCGGTGATCAGATGCGCCTGCGTGTGAAGCGGATCTCGCGGTCGTGTCATTCGGACCGATGCCGGACAGAGTATGTTCAACGGTCTTGCTGGTTTGCCCCATACCCATGGGGGTCTTTGAGTGGTAATTTTTTCCGAACGGTAGGCTCTGAGACACAAGAAACCCCTCTAGAGATGAGCATGGACCCGGTGACAAATCCTTGAGTAGATAACAGCGTCTGACGAGCCTGTGAGGGCATCTCATATGAATAGTGTTGAGACATTCGTGACCTGTCCCTTCGTACGATTATGGCCTATCTTGATTTCCAATTCTCGATCGCACTCGCCTTCAAATGTCCGATATTGATGATAGAAGCCGATCAAGATAGCACCGTCCCGAACATAATACAGCTATGGGTTTATTGTTGATCTTTTTTCTTCTCCTTTGTCAGCTTGTCTTTCTTTCTTTCGACTTTCCACTTTTTTCGAATGCTAGCGCTGTGAAAACAAAGGTAAAAATCGAAGTCGAATTTTTGAAATAATTCTGAACGCGGTTAGTGGACCGGCCTTGAACAATTGCGACACAGAGAGTGTAAAATGAAGATGCTCTGAGCAAATGTTACTTAAAATATTGAAGGACTGGAGTATGAGGCAATTTCTGTTCGTCGGTCTTGAGAGCATACCGAAGCAATAGAAAGTAGACGCCTCGTTTAGGTCTGTCGTTGGGGAGGCATCTTATGGGTTGTTAGTGAATTGCACAGCATTACTTCGACGTCAACGTCCCTAAGCCACGGTTTGTGGGCCTCGTGCTGGATTTTGATTTAAAGACTGATCTAAGAAAGAACTCTTATACAGAAAGCCTGGAAGGTTTCGAAAGGAAATCGACATAGAGCCTGATTTTCAAATGGAATACGGAAGGTAGGGGATGTACACGTGAAACAGTCTGCCTACTAGCTTGCTCAGACCGACCACATCATGTTTCTGAGCGTGTAACAAGGATTCTGCTTCACTGCGCACGACGGTTGGTGGATCGTCTGAGGTAATCAGGGCCCTTACTCATTGATGCTTGAGATGAAATCAGGGACGAACTAATCAGCAGTCCAGACAACCAAAGCGTGGCCAATGATCCAACCACAGGATAGGATTGCCAGCTATCAGCTCCAAAAGGGCCTGGAGTTCCCTGTCTCTGGGGAGGACTACGAATGAGCCTTGTTTGACTTCTATAAAGTTGATCGTGTACACGAGTGGCTCAAGGCTTCAATCTTCGTTGGACCCTTAATCATCATCAATACAAATCGTATGCTTTGTATTTTGACGAAGTGACAAGAGCTATAGGACCTTGATCCTGGGAACTGAGGAGATTAAGTCGGAAGTCATGAACCTGGAAAACCAAGGGTTTCTGTGTCGGATTCGGACGATTTCTGTTTTCGGACAGATACGAGGCCTGAGAGGAGAATCATACACTTTACGCTGCCGCAGATGTTTGCCGTGAGAGTCAATACTACAGGCTTACCTTCATGAAATCTTCGACAGGCAGTTCATGAAGGAGCCCTGCCATATCAGATGTTGGCCAGTGGTGCCGATGTCTCTCTGCCGAAGTTGTGTCAAGCCAAGACTTTGGGACCTATTGACGCTAAATCGGAGGTAAAGAGGTCACTAGGCAAATCATGAGTCGAGAAGCGATCGCGGCCGCCACATCTTATGCTCACTACGCGTGAGGCTGATCTTGACGGCACTGGTGATACACAAGTGGTTCGTCTGACCACATACTTGTCCTGGAAAAATGGGGCTCTCTGAATCTGTGCATCGTCGCATAGTAGTATCTTGCTATTGTCCAACTGACGAAAATTCTCTCGTATCGCCATGCACTTTGTTGGTAGTTCGAAAATTTCGTTTGACCGCTGACGCTTTCTTAAAGTGGGCATTTGGCCGAATGAGTCTGTCAACTCTGCCTTCGTAGCAACTATTTTCTCACTTAGGACTAATGTCTGCGGGTGCTTACCCATGGATTGCTATGCGTGGGACGTCGGTCTAAACAGAATGGCGCTTGTCGTTCCGTCAGAAAACATTACGTATTCTGAAGCACATGGCCAAGAACTGCTAGCAAACCTTGCGGTTGCTTCCGATGTCCACTGTGGGGCGGTCTGTTACGCGCTTAATCTGACGATAGTCTGATGACCGTCAGAACTTTTGCGCTGTGACGCAGCTGGAGATCAAGTGTAAGATACTGAGAGCTAACTTTCCAATAGTAGCAGCGTCTCTTCCTACCTAGGTATTCGAGAGCATGACCGGGCGATCTGTACTCGATCCTTTTTAGATTCTCATGTTATCGAAACTGTTCACTTGAAGAAATGGTCAAAAGGTCTCGAAGAGGCCTAGCGCTCAATGGAAGTCCCATGTGGATGTACTTGAGTTTGTGGGACCCGGAAATAATCATCTCGCGAGACAGTACTCCGTATTGCTCTTCTATAAAGCTACTATCGAGATTATCATTCTTCAGGACATCAAGATGGTCACGCTCACTTCCTGGCAGACGCGATCATTAGTTTCATCTTTCTTCAGCCATCTCGGTCATTTACTGGGTCGATCTTTTGCATGGGGTTTGTTGTCAGCCCTGCAGGAGCCGCGAGTGGACCACGAGTCCGTAGAGAGGTCGGTTTGATCAATGCCTTGGGGTCTAATGAGGCTGCGCTTTGGTTGTGGTCACACTTCAACATGAGTCGAGCGCCGGCCCGACTACATGTATATTAGGCCGACTCAAGTTCACTCAACAGCAGACCTCATCAGCTAGGCTCGTTTCTTGCTGCCCACAATTACAAATTGCTTATCTTGTCTCGCACAGCAAAGTCTCCAAGAGGTATAGAAGCTACGGAGAATCAGCTTCTAAGCCCCATGATTTGATGCAATGATGCGGTAGTCTTATTGGCATCGGAGATAGAGATCTTGGATCGATCTTACCCGTCACGAGCGAAGCTGGCCTTGACCTACTGGGACGTGATGGACGTGCAATAGAACTCAAAGGTACATTCAAGGGCTATCCTTGAATACTGCAAAACGATGAGTGAACGATACGACAAGATGGCGCCAACACTGAGATGATGACCTGTAATTAGCATATAGGCTTTGCTGAAGTGAACTGTCGTGTGTCCTAGATTAGCTTCTTATTATACTTTGGACGAAGGATAGATAGACTTTTGAACGGTTTTGTAGTGGTTTGAGGTGCACGTGGGTCCGCGCTCGGGGGCTGAAATCCGCATCTCGCTTTGGCATGGACGTCGACTGAGGGTTATAACAAGCGACGAATACGCCCGTATAGTAAGTTAGCGAAATTTTGCAGTGAGCGTGAATCGATGGTTTTACTATGGTGTAGTGAAAAGGGTCTCGAGAAGAGTCAGGCGCGCCTTTGAATCTGAGTAGGAACTCGGACGTGGCGAGTCCAGGCCCCACTGAGTGACCACTGACCAACAGGATCAAGGAGGTACCTAAGGTAAGACATGCCTGTCGTCTCCACGTGCCCATGCATGGATGTCGTCTTCGAAATTTAGCTTAACAATGAGGAGACCCCTGAGAGGCTTGATCCAGATGTTCCTATTCCGTCGATGTGATGATAATAATCACTGTCCGGAATATTCTGACCAAGATTCTGATCCCAGATTCGTCTTTGGTGATGTGACCACCAGGCATCGATAAGGCGCATTGCGATCTTCGCCGGATAGCAGAGTAGCCTGTTGCTCGAGAGATAAGAAGCAAGGGCAGCTGATAGTCCATCTTTTGCGGAGTCTTTTTCCCTTTGCCGCAATGCCTGTAATGACAGTCTCTTGTAGCAAAGCTTCATCAAGCTGTCAAAAACATGGTCGGCCTGGATGAAGCTGGACTGGAGCTGAAGCGAGTCAAGAAAAGATGCAGCTAGATGGTAGTGGGAGACGGAAATTGTCCGGCTCGAGTTACGAAACTTAGTCTGTCGGCTGGCGAGATAGTGTCCCGCAAGTCGTCCAAGGGACCGAAACGAAGGGGCGGAGGCTTTGGATCGCAATGCCATGGTAGAGAACGGAGCAAGACACGACGATGCGGCGCGCTGGTGAAGACAATCGGGACAGCCTCACCCTTCATCAGAGATGCTCTGTCGAGTGTTTTCAACTGCAGCCGATGAATGCCAAAAGCAAGAATAGAGTCGCGACAGAAGGGAATCCAGGCTCCTCGCGCGTGGGGGGCATCAACGGGACAGTCGAGCTAGATTAGGTAGGCAGCTAGTACGGAGCATTACGGAGTAGATTCTTCGTATCTCTCTCTCGTAGTAGGACGGCAGCAAGCGGGACAATACACCAAGTGATTCTGGATTTCCATTGCGTCTTTCTGCAGCGCTCCGCGGGTGTCACTGCCGAGGCGCACATACTAAGGTAGGTGCTCTACGGGATACTGCTCACCCAACCACCCAAACTCCCTCGACAGCTATTGCCATAGACTCCAGCGCCGCCAGCCACCATGCTGGTGACCATACTGCATCCAGCTCCACCGGACATTTCTCCACTATTCGCCTCATCATCGTTGCTCCATACTAGGGAGGAAAAACGGTGATGGGACGCCCAAATGCGGAGAAGCCGGCGTGCTCTTCAGCATTTCTTCTATCGTCAGACGATCGCGGCAAGACCATGAGAGCACTAACTACCGCTGCCGGCATTCCACCCTCTACTGCGTACCTACCCAGCTCTCCCAGCTCTCCTCAGGCCTTTGCCAGTGGCTAGCCGGATTGAGCGCACTGGAAGGCTGTTCAGTGCTTTGGGTGCTTTGGGTTACCGACTCCACCCATCAGAACGGCGTTATATCTGTAACGGCGTCCGCGCATATACCCTGTGGCAACCCCATCGCTGGGATCGGTTGCGCTTTCCACGGTGCGAAGCTCTCATGCAGGAACCCATGTAGGCGGGAAGCTCGACTCAGGATGTGATGTAGTCTACACCGTCTGCGTGCGCCACCACCACGGAGCAGAAGCAGGATTTGGGAATAACCAGCTTCTCCTACGCATGCACCGTTTCACGCATTCTGCGGGTTCTCGAAGCCGTCAAGCCCGCTCCCCTGTAACCGGCAATTCGTCCAGGGTCCGCCGCCTACCCACGCTCTTTGTAGCAACAGTTGTTTTAGCCTCCCGCTCTTAATATGTCTGATAATCCAGAATACTTCATGGCGCCTTTCTTTTTTGTTCGACTGTCCCAGGACTTCAGGTCTCATCATTGCTTAGCATCAGCTCCACCGCGCAGCAGGAGCCTTGAGACCCTGCCCCAACTCGGTGGTTAGCATGACACACATTGCCAATTGTCTTTCACTTGACAACGCTCCAGGCCTGAGCATGGATCTGCGAGACCCGGCATATTCCCAAACATGCCCTAACTTTGTAAGCTTTCACTTGGACCTCAATCAGCCGTTCGTTCCCTAACCTCAAGAAACACATATAGCCAGTAGATTCTGGTTATAGTGACCTTGTTCGACGTACCAACAAGTGGAAGCTTACCGTCAATCCCAAATACCTTTTGCGGCCTTATCCGGGAGGAAGCTCAACCAGCCCTCCGGCTGAATCACCGTCGGATGAAAAGGTTATCGCCCTTTCAGTTACTCGCTCAACAACATCATTGAGTGATACTATGGCCCGGGACTTTCCGAGTTCAGGTTCTCAAGAACCACTCTTGGCTCTGCGCCCTAAAGCAGGCTCCTTTTCCCGCAGGCGAAGGCCTGGTGTTACCGAGCTTGGGTCCATGGCGACGGTTCAAGAAAGCTCTGCAATTGACTCTCGTACGCAACTCTCACATTTTAGCTCTGTCCATTTTCTACGCTTACAACAGCTCCCAGCAACCATTCCAGGCAGACCACCTGTCCGCAAGCTCTCAAAGTATCAGAAAGGCGCCCCAACGGGTCATGGAAGGTCTAGCAGTGCTCCCGGCAGCAGTTGGAGAGACAATCCCTTTGGTGATGCTATGCTTTCCTGCGTAACTGGGCCCCCAACAACGGGCCTACAAAAGTCGCCACTGGGGGACTCATCCAATGGAAGTCCTGCGAAGAAAAAGACGTCTGCCGGAGCTCTTTTCAAACCGACTCCCTTGGAGCCTATTGCTAGCCCCGTCAACTCGACCATCAAGGAGGGCCGACCGAATCTGCAGATCCGAACGAGGAACGAATCTTCAGTATCCCCAGAACGGACGCCTCCCATTCCTCCTCCAAAGTCAGCTCCACTTGGAGGCAGAAATTCTCCCGCATCCAATCGACCGACACCCACCCGCAAGATTTCGTCCAATGCTCTTCGTATGACGTCCACCGCTCAACGTCCAAGCGAGAAGACATCGACTGAGTCCCTTGGGGCGAAATCACCCGAATCAAAAGTTTTATCACCTATGACTGCCGGATCTGCAAGTCCCGCTGTACACAGAAGACAACAATCCGAAGCGGCCGCCTACGATAGCAGCCCGTCCACGGATTTATCGGTCCTGCATCGAGGACGTCCGATTAAACGTACCCAATCCTTCGACCACCAGGAGAGGAACCCTTCTGCCTCTACCGCTTCCATCAGCTCCACTGAACCCAAAGAAGTCTGGAAGCTCCCCAGTGGTCTCAAAAAATCCGAGGCTGTCCACAAGCTCAACGAAGCCGACAGGCGAAAACTCCACCGACAAGCCACCTCCCAGGCCGACAAATTCGAGGTTCTGAGCGAAAGGGACATTGCCACCCTCTCGAAGGTAACGCTATCCGTTCTATCTCATTGCTGTGCATTTTAAGCAAATCCATCAACTGACCAAACACTTTTGCCAAACAGGAACTCCGCGCTCTCGACGAACGCTGCGACTATCTACGTAAGACGTACCGCTCGCTAAGAGCTGGCCGACAGAAGCTACACGCTCGTATGATGTCCTACCTCAAGCGTGAGAATGGCGCAATCTTCACTCGGGACGGCCTGATCCGGCAGGAAGAAGCCCTGGCCGAGCTCGACCTTAGCCTTGACGATTGGATCCAGAAAATCGAGCAGGCGGAGAACCGCAGACTTCGCATCCGGCAGAAGGTGCTCGAGCACTTCTGCGTTGCGCTTACGTTGGGCGAACAGACTGTGGGAAGTCCAGAAGTGCTTCCGTTGGTCATGTCACCTGTGGCTGGGGGACAAGGCATTGGTGTCGGTATGGCAGTGAGGGTGCAAGGCATGCAGGCTGCCCCTGAGCAGACTCCGCCAAGGAGTCCAGTGGAGAGAACTGATAGTCCCAAGATGTTTGCGGGGCTGCCTTCTTCCACTACGACGCCGGCCGGTGGGGTGCCGGCGGACCAAGAGGTGAAGCCTCTGGTGATAGAAGCAGGAAGCCCCAAGATGGGAGGAGGGGACCCGGGGAAGAGGAGGGATGTACAGAGCATCAAGATCTACGCAGACGAGGATGTGTTGGATCTGTTTTCAGATATCGAACAGGCGATCGATAACATGTTTGACTACGACGAAAAGAGGGGCACGATTGGGGCAAAATTTGAGCAGCAAGAATTGGCCAGCGATGGCCATGCTAAAGAGCGAAAAGGAAGCGCGGCGACGCAATGACGAAATCGTTCAACTTCGGCCAACAGCACGAATATGTTTCTACTTTCCTGATTTTCTCCGGTTCACGACTTTGCCAGTCGAAGCTGTACATATACCAGTGCTGTACAAGTTTATGACGGCATGAAGGCTTTTCGTTGAGGATGTAATGGCTTGGACGGATGGACGGACGGACGAATGGTGGAGTTACGATATTTACGGCTTGACTTCCATTATTCTGTAGAAGAAATTTTCTATTTGGGAATTCATGGACAGTGCCAATTCTTCGCGACGAGATGTCCTGAATACTGTGGCGCTTGGTGGTGACCGGTCTGCCAGCCACCATCACTCTGTTCACCCTGTTGATCGGAGACCCTGAGTCAGGGAAGTCAGGGAAGTCAAGGATTTTCATGGCCAGGGTTTTAAAAATCTTTCAATCCCTGGTTTATCACCCTTGGACTTTTGAGATCAATTTCAAGACTCTCCATCTGATCAATGAAAAGTGGTTGCACCAAAACCCCCATGCCCTTGAGGTTGCTCACTGCGTGGGACAGCAAAGCTACCCAGTACGCAGATCACTAGAACCGTGGGGCATCATCACACAAGCACCACCAGATCCCCTGCAAACTTTAATTCCAGCGGGGTAAATGGACCGACCCCAGGTCTCCGTAAACAAAAGGTGAAATGGTGAAGCGAGCTCCCCATGGGGCCCTTGTTGGCTCCCCACTATCTTGAAACTCTATTTCTCTTTTAAAAAAAACTAGAGGGTGACCTGATACTGGCCCTATCGAGCGGTCGAGGCGCAGATCTGGAAAATTGTGATGGGAGCGCAATGGTGGAGTCGAATCCTGTCGCATGCATGAACTGATTCATGAATGCGTTTCGTGTGCGAAAGCAGAGCAGAGATCTCATCAATTGTGATTGTGATAAGATTCGGGCCATTGCCGCCCGCTGCAGTCATCCTCTAATCCTGCCGTGCCTGCATCATTGGGCATGGTGCGCAGCTGTGGGCGCCCTTTCACCGACATCCTTGGTAACATCGCATCGACAGGCAAGTAGAAGCGGTCGTTCCGCCTCAACTGCAAATCCAATCTCTGTTATACTCCACAGTGACCCCAACTCTCCTTGTAAGACTCGACTTGTAGCCCACTCACCGTTGAGACACCATACCGAGTGCACTCTAAAGCTGAAGGAGGACGTGATTGATTTCTGCTGAATGAATGAATGTCCTCTTATTACCGAGATAGTGGTATTGCATGGATAGGAGCTGACGAAGGATGACAATAGTTGGGCCCCACATCCACACTACTCCGTACTACAGTTCGTGTTCACAAATTCTTTCAGGACAGAGATAGTAGACTAGAGGTGTTTTGGGCAGGGTCTCCTCGTCGAAGAGTAACGGTCACCTTCAGAAATTTCGCAAGCTCAACGATGATTGAGCAGGCACCGATAAGAATAGGCTGCCCGTAGCGGCGTTTGCGCTTGGCAGTGCTTTCATGCAAGGACCGTCGCCTTCTCGGTTCTCCCGGCTTGAATTGTTGCAATGCGTGGCAATAGTGGTTTGCGATGCACGTAAAAGCATGGATTCGATACTCTGCAACTATGTCGTGCGGTTGTCCTAGTGGAAGCTGGAGTGAATCAGCCAGGGACCTGACACCGCAACCACGCATAACTGGCAAGTCTTAATGTGGATCCTTAGCCAAAGACCCTTTCCACTTCGCCGGATTCCTGGATTTCAAGGATCGTAAGACCGCCTCTTCATGAAGCATTGGTAATAACGAGAGCTGAGCTATCATATGAAAGGATCGGCCAAATTCGCTGCGTTGGGTATAAAAGCGGTGTTAAGGACTCTTGCCCAATACAAAAGCCAGGATGGTCCAAACACTTTTGGCCTACAAAATGACGGTGTGCAGTAGTTGCATGAACGACAAGGACACCATATGCGGGGGAAACTTACATTATAGCCGAATTAGGTGTAAGGGGGGGCGGCAAAGTTCGAGAGATTCTCAGATGTACAAGCGCAAGACAGATGTACAGGCGCAAGAACAACATCGTGGGAAAACAGTTTCGATCTGAGTCTTCCCACATCCTGACCCGTAGACATCCGGAGCGGGCAAAAGTTGCTGTTGTTTGGTGCATGATTGCTTTTCATTGCGTCCCCTGCAGGACTAGTTCCAAGCAAGAACATAGCTGCAGAATGGAAAACGTTTGGGAAAAAGCATCAACTATGCACGGCCCGATATTTCTCATCCAACAGCGGATTTCGGATACTGTATTCGAGTCGAGAAGTATTGGTAGACTTGATCAAGGGATGAGATCTTGCGCAAGTCTGGAAAGAGAAGAACAAGAACCCAGAATCTTTGATAACAACAGTAAAAGCTACTTAGCAGCTAAAAGCGACAGGAGAAAATGCAGTAAACTTGCTTGATTGACAGGATGAAGCAACAATTCAAGTCTAAGTATCAGATCTTAGGGATGCATCACTGACAGTATCAACCCGATAGTGGGTAGTCATTTTTTGACCACTGATGCCATCGGAGGTCGGCATTGCTCTAGGCGCTAGCGCAAAACGGTCGACTTCATCTCAAAATTTCTCGAGTCCAATCTTTAACACCTGCGTCAACTTCTTCCCATCCTCACATCAATCTCGCCATGATACGAAGGACTGTATTAAATCAATCAACGTCCATCCATGCAACTTTAAGAAGGCATGCCGCGCCGCAGCGGCTCTCAAGACATCCGTTCTACCGGTCATCCTTTACCTCGCCACAACGGTCATGGATAGCTTCAAGATGGCATTCTGCATCAGCAGAGCAAAACACAAGCACGGCGCAAGATAGCGCATCGCAACCTACATCCGAAGGCGGCGCGTCAGCTGCGGAGGATGCAGTGGCCCAGGAACAAGCTCAAGTACAGGAAGATCCCAAGGCAGAAGAGCTTGAGAAGAAAAACAGGGAGATCATTGATTTAAAGGTCAGTGTGAACTGCCGAAATCATCGTGCTTCAGCAATGCCTAACACAAGTTCATAGGATCGCTACCTTCGCCAGGTGGCTGAATTCCGTAATCTTCAAGAACGTACTAAGCGCGAGGTACAAGCCGCAAAAGACTTTGCCTTGCAACGTTTCGCGAAAGACCTAATCGATTCGGTTGACAACCTGGACCGAGCCCTCTTAACGGTGCCCGAGGACAAAATCGATGCGGATAACAAAGACCTCGTCAACTTGCGTTCGGGACTGAAAATGACAGACACGATACTCATGCAGACGCTGAAGAAGCACGGCCTTGAGCGATTCGATCCATCGGATACGAAGGAGAAGTTTGATCCTAACAGACATGAGGCGACATTCCAGGTCCCACAGCCTGACAAGGAGGATGGCACTGTCTTCCACACGCAGCAGAAGGGTTGGGCACTAAATGGACGTGTAATCAGGGTATTTCAAGCCAAAGACGTTCTCAACGGAACCTTTGCTAACCGTGCATGTAGGCTCCAAAAGTTGGCGTGGTAAAGAATTCTTAGTCTTGACGAACCCAGCCTCTGTGCACCTTCTCGAACTGTACGACGACTTGTATAAACATTTAACTCACAGCATCAGCGTTTTTGCCATGTGTACATTCCACTCTGCATGTTTCATTTCGGATTTGTATTTTCCATAGCCCCGTCCAAGCACATTGGAAGGGATCGAGAAAAGCCTCCGCGAGGTCGATGAATATTGTGAAGTCTGCTTTCATCAAGGATTTGCAATTAGAGCCGTAGGACATGCACACGCTTCATACCCGAGGCCATTTGACATATGGGCCTTGACATAAAGTCGTCGTATTACTGCTTGTATTGAACAAGCTCAACTTATACAATCCATTCGGCTGGGACGTTCGCGTACATATCCATGTTGAAAGTCACCCTGACCTACTTCTACGTCAACTCGCATGTACGTCCAAATAACCTTTGCCCATGGTCGGGTGATGATTGGTTGCATTATTGTGCAAGGAAAACCAACCACCCTGCAATCAAACGAAGGCACGAGGCATAACAGTGAACCCTACCTTATTCAAAGTCTGGAGATGAGCCGAATTCCGAAAAAGCTTAATTTGGATTCTAGGATATATAAAACACTCTATGCGCTGGAGGCGCCACCAGTCTCGCCACTTTGCAGACAAGTTTCCAAACAAAGGTCCGGGTTATGAGACGTGAAACTAAAACATGTCCAAATATCGACAGAAGCAAGTTGGATCGGATTAAGTCAAAGAATATGTGCCTCCGGTCCATGCAAGCCAATCCTCCTTCTATGTCGTGCGACCAAAATGCGGCTATGCTGCAGACACCCCCTGCAATGCGTATATGCATATTCGGCCACATATACCTCCTTAGGAAGCCGTCAACTCGGCCACCCTCTTCTCCAACTCCGGAACAGCCCGCAGCTGCAACTCCAACTCTTCCTTCTCATCCTCTAATAGCAGTCGCCTTTCCGCATCCAGTTTAGTAAAAATGTAATCCCCCTGCCCGTCAAACTGCAAAATGTTCGTATGATACTTCCACAGGCTCCTCCTATGACTGACCGTCATAAGGGTGATGCCCAATCTCTTCGCCTCATCATACATGACCCTCTCGATCTCCAGCGTCACGCTACTCGTGCACTCGTCCAAAATGGCGTACTTGGGCGCGTGATAAAACAGTCTCGCCATGGCCACTCGCTGCTGCAAACCACCTGATAGCGCATCCGTCCACTCCTGCTCGGCATCCCATCCTTCCGGATACCGATCGACAATGCCCTCGATCTCCACCACCGCCAAAATCCTATACAGGTCCCCATCCGTGACCCCCTTATCGCGCATCTCGCGCACGCCATCCGGGTAAATGATCTGCTGGCGCAGCGACCCCCGCGACAGATACGGCCGCTGGGGCAGATAAAAGATGTCCTCAAACGGCGGCTTGCAGACCTCGCCGCCATACACCGGCCACAGCCCGCCCAGGATGCGAAACAGCGACGACTTGCCGCAGCCGTTGGGCCCGACGATGAGGAGGTGCGCGCCGGGCGCGACGGTGAAGCTGAGCTCGCGCACCAGCACGTCGCCGTTGGGCGAGACGATGGGCACGCGGCGGAAGGCGATGGCGCCGTCGCTTTCGACGACGCGGCCGCGGCTGGAGAGCACGGCGGCGTGGCTTGCGGTCGAGGCCGACGACACCAGCTTCTTCTCGAAGTGGCCGGCGGAGATGTCGGCGAGCACGTCGAGGAGGCTCGATACCCGCGCCGTGTAGCCGGCGAGCTCGGTGATTTCTTTGTAGGAGAACATGACGCGGCCGAAGGCGTCGGACGACATCAGGAGCATGCGTCTGTTCGTGACGAAGTCTTTGGTGGTGAAGTCAGTGAAGGAGTGGGGAGAGGATGGGAGAGGGGGGGCTCACTCTCTGTCCTGTCGCCCATGCTGGTGCCCTTGGCGCCGGCGACTTTGAAGAAGACGGGGACGCTGCAGAGAAGGAGGCCCAGAGCACCCCAGAAGTATTTGATGACGAAATCTTCCATGAACCCGTGGTAGAATCTTCTCCTCAGAATACGGTTGACGTGCTTGATGAGTGTAAAGTAGCCTTTGTCGAGCGTGTCCTTTTCAGCTTCATGGCCGTGATAAAGTGCGACTTCTTCGCTGTAGTCAATGAGTCTTGAATGAGAGAAACGGAATTCTCCCTCCAATCGAGCCTCATCCGCGACATATTTTCCGAACGGTGGCGTTAGAGCTCGCATGACATTTGCTGAGAGCTGGACCAGCAGACTCATGAAAAACAAGCCCTCACCTCCCACGCTTCTTGATAGTGAATAGTTATATATTATCATATCCAAAACAGGTTTCGCGATATTAGAGTAAAGCTCTGCTAGACTGTTTGAGAATTTTGCGACATCAACTGTGATGAGCTGGTCCGCATTCTTTATCCGGTCATCCAATGCAGAGAGAGTATAGAAGGTCATATTTCCAAGATAACGGCTATGTATGTAGTTGGTGAGGCGCGTGCGATATTGTAGAGAGAGCTTGCATTGATGGAAAGAGAGCTGATTCCAGTGTGTTAGCAACGCATACGGACACAGGTACCCAGTCGAGACAAACCATGGAATTGGTGAATGTCGCAGGTATAGCGACAATCATCCACCATACGAGACCTATCAGGAAGTCCCTGCCTTTCCCGCGCACCAGATTGCTCACGAGCCGTCCATCGAGTTCGGCCACGTAAAGACTGATTAGCGTACGAATTACGAGAAAGATACTGTGGCCTATAAGTAGTCTCAATTCCTTGCTCTTCCATCCTGGAATGACGATTTTCAGCAGTCGAAATAGATTCTTGAAGAACTCTCGATTTATTTCAACCCGCTTTCTCGAAGTAGATTCCCCCTCAGCAGAGCCAGTCGCTGGGTGTTGGCGGGCTTCAGATTGCCGACGCGAAGCTGCCTTTTGTTCGTTGATTGCAGTTCTTATTCGATTGAGGAGGGTAACGAAAAGCGTGAGGTAGACGGCGCGTGATATTCTTGTTCTGTGCTGTAAGTAGAGTGCAGCGAGCTCATCGATGAGACCTTTAATGGATCTTTCAGACGTTGGAAGGGCGGCTAGGAACTTAGACTGAGCGGCCATGATGGTGCTCAAGCCCAAGCGCAGCAATTGTGTTTCCACATGGCCGCAGAGGACGAGAAGATCTGCCAGTTCTGAGGTGTTGATCGCATGTGACAATAAACCCTTTGGTAGGGCTGTCGGCTCCAGGGCTCCTCGGCTTCGCCCGCTCCCCCACATCATTCCTTTTGACCTCATCGCCGTCACTCTACATCTACCTCTCTTTTGCCCAGAGCCTCAACCAGGCATCAGGATGTCTCCTGACATTTATATTCCTCGTCCAGGTACTGAGCATAGTGATAATCTGAACCGCTGAACTGCTTCCAGAATATCTATCCTTGCGGCTTAAGCCCCTGTCAACGTATTTTAAGAAAACGCAGCACCCGCTGCTTGCTGTCTTCACATAGTACTAGGGGATTCACCTTACATCGGCAATATGTTTTTGTCTTTCTCACTTTCAATTCAAAGCCAGATAACGTTCCTAGGCTCACGATACAGAGTCAAAGTGGCTCACACCGTTAGATCGAAACGATACCACTTAAGTCAGATTCAGTCATGGCTCATTTGCCAGCTGTTTAACAATCCAACACAGAGACCCGGTCAATTCACTGCCGAAATGGTAGTTCATGATGGGCTTCTGTGAGATCATTGTACCGCTGTGCCAAGAGCCGGGCCCAAGTTAGCGCCCAAAGTCGCCGGAAGGGCACAAGGTCTGCTCCGGATGTTGCAAAGATTGTTCTGGACTGTGACTTCCAGAATGCGTGCAAATTAGGACTAAGCAACGATTACGACGGCCTTCATTTTGATTTGAATAGATATTTGTTCCGTCTGTGGGTTCCACGATTTTTTTCTCCTGCTCAGTGTCGATCATCAAAGTCTTAAAACTCAACCATTGAATCTACAGGGTGGAATGCATTATCGTATATGTACGATCTGATTAAACGTAAGGCCACAAGCACGCAAGCGCGCCCCTGTACCTCTAGCCTCACTAAAGATCGCACGCTGAAGCCGACTTCGAGCTTCCTAATTGACATTCTGCAGCTTTGGAATCAATGTTCCTCTGCTACGATGCTAGCTAAGTTGTATGGACCGTTCGCCTAGTCTTCCATCTCGTAGCCGAACGTGCTATCTGCCATTGATGGCGTGCTGAGAAACCCCATTTTACCGTCATAGACGCATTCGCTGCACGGATGGACAAAGATGGCGCGTATGTATAACTGTCTGACTTAGATTTCCCCACCTAGAAGAACGGTAAGGTATCAGAGTTCCTGTTCATCCACCTCTATCGGACGATATGAAGGGAAATAACATCTTCGCAACCTTGGTTCCACTAGCAGCTGCCTCTCTGACTTCACACCCCTCTCCTGCAGACCTAAGATCAAGCGATCCAAAAGTAAACTATGATGGCTACCATGTCTACAGTGTGAGAGCTGCCGATATTCATGAAGCGCATGAGTTGGAGAAGCGTTTCGCGCGATACCCTACAGTTCAGAGACGCAGCACGGTTGATGTGGCAATCCCACCACAGGAAGTCCGAGGTTTCAATGCACTGGGGCTCGAGGCACGGTTGCTGAACATCGATCTTGGTCGGCAGATTCGCGAGGAGAATAAGAGCCCGACCTATACAAGAACGGTCCACTAGCGAGCTGATCAACTTCCAGACCTCTCCTGGTTTGATACCTACCACAATTACACGGACCACCTGCAGTACTGGGATGATCTGACCGATGCCTTTCCAAAGAACTCGGAGAAGTTTGACCTTGGCCTGTCGTACGAGGGTCGCTCTATCTATGCGTATCACTACTTCGGTGGTAAGGGTGATGCAAGAGACAAGCCTGTAGTTCTTTGGCACTTGACCGTCCATGCACGAGAGTGGATTACTACAATGGTCCACGAGTACTTCGCGTACCAGCTGGTGGATGGCTATCAGCGGGGGGATGCCAACGTTACCTACTTCTTCGATAACTATGACTTCTTTCTAGTGCCGTTTCACAACCCAGATGGCTTCGTGTACACGCAAACCACCGATCGGCAGTGGCGTAAGAACCGTCAGCCACGCAGTAACTCCACGTGCGTTGGCACCTACCTCAATCGCAACTGGAAGTACAAGTGGGCATCGAATCCAGGCGCATCACCAGACCCCTGTTCCGATACCTTTCAAGGCGCGTCCGCAGGCGATACTCCTGAAAATCAGGCGGTCTCGGCTCTATCCGACATTCTTGGTGCGCGTCCGGCGGGAATTAGGTCCTATGTCGATCTGCATAGCTACGGTGAAAAGATCCTGACGCCATTCGGCTGGACCTGCGATCCATCAGAGCAGCCCGCGACGTTGCCACGAATGCTCGAAGTGGCTGGCGGCCTTGCAGCGATCGTCAATGCGTATAATGGTACCAATTACACGTTCGGAACCGGGTGTGATATTGAATATTACTCTTCTGGTAACGGCCGCGACCACCACTATGGCATATACAATGCTAATCACAGTTGGACACTCGAGCTTGACCCTTTGACTGATGATGAAGGGGGTTTTGTTCTGCCAGCAGACCGCATCTGGCCAGTAGTGCAGGAACAGTGGGAGGGTCAGCTCTGGGTGTTGAGGAACGTCACTCAGGACTAAATGGCCCATTGGAAATACGGAGTATATGAGTGTATCGGTATCGTATACCTCGTACTCTATGTGAATATTGGCTTAGCACCTGTCCATGTTCAATGTTAGCTCCACGAAACAGCAAGTAGTTATGAATTTGATACTTAGGGATTTATTGTAAGGCACCTACATCATTTGCTTCCCGTTTTAAAACAATTTTTGAGTCCTTCGGGTCCAGATAGAAACCCTCAAGCCGCTCGCATCCACGAGTGTGATTCACGACAACATTGGCGGAGAGTGTCATAGAGATTGTCCGCTCAGGTCAAGTCCTTCTCCCCTTTAACGGAAATATTGTTTCACATATTTCACTAGCCAGGCATAGATCTTGCGCTCGTTGGTACGCCACTGTTTGGCGGTGCCCTAATGACTTTGCTGTATCACTACGAATGCGACTCAAGAGCTTATAAAGCACTTTCTCCTCGCGATTGGTTGCGCCAATTACTTGCAGTAAGATTGTCAATACAGTCTTGTAGGGTGAGTTCATGTAGAGATATGCCCCAAGCTCCGCTGACAGTTCTACTCCTAATGCACTCAAGAAATCCAGAGACAAGTCACTGAACTCCACGTGGACTTTGGAAAATGAAGAAGGCTATAGAATATAGAAAAGCCACAGGTTTAATGTTACTGTTGTAGAAAATAGATATTTGCTCGCGGAGAACATTGATGTTGCTGTAGAGTCGCTCACGTAGAGTCGGGATTTTTGTGAGAATGGAGGTGGAGGTTGAGCTACAAATATCGTACTCCGTACATCACCGACTGGACCGCGTCACGCGCCTCAACACCTACGGCGACACAACGCGTCGCCTTGCGATACCTCATCTGCAGTCCAACTCGAGGGCAATGTTTCTACACGTCTGTAGGTCTCTGCCGACTGCCGGGTCCCCTCTGCTTTCATCCAACACCGTGCGTTCACCACCATGACGGACTCCTTACACGTTGGCCAAACAATCGAGCTCAAAGATGGCCGCCAAGCGATCATTCGTTTCCTCGGCACGACGCATTTTGCCGCTGGAGATTGGGTAGGCGTTGAGCTTGATGATGCATCAGGAAAGAATGACGGCTCCGTACAAGGCGAACGATACTTTGATTGCGATACGGCACATGGCATGTTTCTACGCGAAGCCGGCATTGCTCGAATTGTGGAACAGCAACAGTCAAAAGCCCCGGCGAAGCCAAATGCAAGGGCTAATGGCCAGGTTGGACACTCGGCTCAGGGACGGCCTAGTAGCGGAGTTGTCAATGGCCTCAAGAGACTAAGCACAATTGATCCTGGAAATAAGAGACAGAGTATGAATATTGCAAGTCCTACGCCTGGAGCAAGAGGAATCAGTGCATCAAGTGGACTTAGAGTAAATTCTTTGTCCTCGACTTTTGTCCTTGCTCTCTAACACGTAATAGTCCCCTGCAAAGTCTCCTACCAAACCTGCTGCCTCAACTACCTCGAGCGGTCCAAGTTCACGTACAGCGACACCGCCAGTCGCTGGAAGAGGCCGTCCTTCCTCGACCATAGCCCCCAAATCTCGACCGAGCATGGCCCCACCCGCTAGCAAGCGTACATCCACAGGACCGACCACTACAGCGACGACCAACCGGAGTGTCAGACCGTCCGTTGGGGGTGTCGGCTCTTCTTTTAGCAGGACAGCAAAGACACCTACAGGGTCACAAGAGAGACCTGTGGCAGGACAGCCATCGCTGGCCCCGAAGCGTGGCCCAGCCCAACAAAGTCCAAGTCCAACAAAAGAGACCGAGCAAGATGCGGGTGAGTCGAATGCGATTGGCCAAGCTTTGAGTCCTGGCGAGGATATTACACCACCTCTGGAGAGTCCTGTTTCCGAAAGTCTACAACAAGAGTCCTCCATTGGCGAACGTCTGCGCTCTGCTGCTCCTCCGAATGGTCAGGCAAAGGCGTCTCGACCCTCGGCTAACCGCAGACCATCCTCACCACAGTCATCAGCACGCCAGTCAAGGCCAGTGACAGCCAGCAACCGGGAGGTTGAAGATCTGAAAGCGAAATTGAAGGTGATGGAGCGAAAGCGTCTAGAGGACCGGGAGAAGCTCAAATCTTTGGATAGGATACAGCAAGAGCGGGACCGTTTTGAAAGTATCATTCAGAAATTGCAGACAAAATATCAGCCGCAACAACAGGAAATTGCTGATCTCAAAAAGCAGCTGAGAGAATCTAGTGAAAAGACCGAGGGGTTGGAAAAGACTCAGGCAGAGCACGACTCCATTATGGAAATGGCAACGCTAGATCGCGAGATGGCTGAAGAAACAGCAGAAGGCTACAAGACAGAACTCCAAGCAGTACGAGAAAGGATGGAAGAGCTTCAACTCGAGGTAGAAATATTGCAAGAAGAAAACCAGGAACTTGGTAAAGAAATGAGTCCCGAGGAAAAGACCAGTCAGGGATGGCTACAGTTGGAGCGCACGAACGAGCGACTTCGCGAAGCGCTTCTCCGTCTGCGGGATCTAACGCAAGAGCGCGAAGATGAAATGAGACATCAAATTCATGGCCTAGAAGCTGACGTCAGAGATCTCACTGAGACTAAGGAGGTGTACGAAATTGCGAAAGAGAAGCTACTACAGTCTGAAGCGGACATTGAAGATCTACGACAGCAGTTGGAAGCGGCACTAGGGGCAGAGGAAATGATTGAAGAGCTAACTGAACGCAATCAAGCTTTGACTGAGCGAATGGATGAGCTCAACACTCAAATTGAAGATCTTGAAAGTTTGAAGGAACTCAACGATGAGCTCGAGATCAACCATGTTGAGGCGGAAAAACAAATGCAAGAAGAAATTGATTTCAAAGAGAGCTTGGTGATTGAACACAATCGAAGAGCTGCCCAGCAAGATGAAAGATTGCAAGATTACGAATATACCCTGACGCGCTTTCGTGAGCTTGTGTCGAGCCAACAGAGCGCTATCGATGATATGACAGCCGCGCGGCAGGTTACTGAATCCGAAGCCGCAGATCTAAATGAGAGGTCGAAAGCTATGATGGACCTTAATATGAAGCTGCAAATGTCTGCTTCCAAGACTCAGGTCAAGACAATAGATTTGGAATTGCGCAGGCTGGATGCACAAGAGGCGGCCGAGCACCTAGCAATCGTGCAGTTGTTCTTACCGGAGACTTTCCAGACAGAACGCGATTCAGTACTTGCATTACTCAGATTCAAACGCATTGGTTTCAAGGCGCAGCTTATTCATGGCTTTGTAAAGGAGAAGCTATCCGGCCGAGTTCAGAGCGGGCATGAGGATGACTTATTTGCAGCCTGTGACATACTGGATAAACTGGCCTGGATCACGGCCATGTGCGAGAGGTTTACTAATAGCATATCGAGTTGTTCTATCGAACACTTCGCAAAATTCGAAGGCGCTCTTTACGAGCTTGAGCCTGTTGAGCGAGCTCTGAACAGCTATGTTGAAGGCCTGAAGAAAGAAGAACTCAAAGAGCAGAAGGTCGCCGAAGAGCTCCAACGCTCAATGGCTGTCATGGATCACCTTGCAGAAATACACCTCCAGCCGTCTCTGGAATCGTATGCCGATGATATCCTCATGCGGACGCTAATGACCCAGTCTCATCTTGAAAATACCGCTGCAGCACTAGCTCAAACCAAGGCTATGGTTCAAGCCAAAGTGCAAAACAGTGAAGATACATCAGAGGAAGAGGCGAACGAGCTCGAATTCTTTTCGACCAAAGCTGATACCCTCATCTCTGCATCAAGGAGTGCCAAAGTCATTGTCGGCAAAGCGCTTCGAAGCCTTGAAGAACTAAAGAGCCGGTGTCTAACCCTAAACGAAGACACGGAGCCCGCCTTCACTGCCTCCGAAGAGTCTGCCAGTGAACTCGCAGCCTACACTCGCTCCCTCGGCACATCCCTCCATTCCCTGCTCAGCGAAGAGGGCCGCACCACCCCTTTCACCGCTACCGAAATCGCGCAAACCGTGTCTACAACAACCACCTCGTTCTTCTCGCTACCCACCCCCGAACCAAGCCTCCTCTCCACCCTCACCACCCGCCTACGCTCCACCACCAACGCCCTCACCGACCTCGCCACCACCGCCACCGACCTCACCCTCACCACCGAATTCACTCGCGCCCAGCCCCCCTGGGTCCTGCGCGCCGCGGCGCTTAAAGACGCCAAGCTCACAGCGGTCGACACGGAGGCGCTGCTGGCGCGAGCGCGCGAGGAGAACGCAGCGAAGGCGCGGGAGATGCGGCAGCAGGAGCACGCGCTCGAGGAGCAGGCGGTGAAGATCGAGCTGCTGGAGGCGCGCATGAAGGATGCGGGGCGGCGGAGTGCGAGGATCGCGGAGCTGGAGAGGGAGATTGCGGAGGTGAAGGGGAGGGAGCGCGAGCTCGGGGAGGGGTTGAAGAGGAGGGAGGAGGAGGTGAGGAGGGTGGTGGAGGAGCGGGAGGAGCTGAGGAGGGTGGCGGGGGAGAGGAAGGAGGTTGTTGTTACGGGGACGGAGGGGCGGGGTGTGGAGGGTGAGAAGGCGGTGGCGACGGGAAGGGAGATGGAAGGGTTGAGGGAGAGGATTCGTGAGCTTGAGGGGGCGGTGCGCTGGTTGCGCGAGGATAATCGGCGAGCGCGTGTGGTGGAGCCGGCGATGCAGAGTCGTGTCGGGGCCCCGAAAATGGACTGGCTTGCTGAACCGCTGTTGTCGAAGACTCGGACGCCTGAACAGCAGAGACGGGAGACGGTGAAGGCGGAGGGGAAAGAGGTGCTGAGTGAGCTGCTGGAACTCGTCGATGGTGCGAAGCCAGTGGATCTGTCGGCGCTGCCGGAGAACAAGCTGGCATGGCAGCCAGCGAGGGAGAAGCCCCGGTTCCAGCTCCTGAAACAGGCGGAAGACTATGAGGCTTGGGCTGCGTGGCGGGATGAGGTCTTGAAGCAAGCGAAGGGTCTGAGAAATCGAGAACAGGTCAAGATGCAGGCAAGGCAGACAGGCAAGGTTGCTGCTAGAGTCAATTTCTTGCTACCCACGTTGCCGAGTGAGAAGGTGCAAGATACGGCGGTGCGCATTGTCGAGCCTGGAGAATTTGATGATCTGAAAGAGGCCATTGGGGTAGCGTGATGGGATGTAGACTTGTACCTAGGTATGATGGCTTGGCGAATACTGATACCCTTTACAGATTTAACCCTGTTTCATGTCGATAATCTCTTTTGCATAGTCTTCTAAGATTTCAGAAGATATACCATCTTTATTCTCTGAATGATTGGTAGTCTTTGAGGTCTGCTTTCGATGCCCAATGATCCAAGTCAAGACTGTGTGAATGAGTCACTTGGGAGAGGACCATTTGGAACGCAGTCTATCTGAATGGGACCATTTCGATCTTGTATATCCCAGCCCACATGACCTATGGCACCGTGAGGGTTTGCTCATTTCCAATCACAGGAGGTCATCGAGATAAAGGCGATCTCATCGCGCGAGGAGCAGAATTGGCTAGGAACCTTCACAAAGTAAGGAACTGCCATATACTAGGCCTTACGAAAATCTCGACATGCAAGACATGCCCTGCTCCAGGCGGGTGATCAGCCATGATCTGAGGAACATGGTGATATATGACGCAATTAGAGTGCTTAGGCTCAAGGGGCGGGCATCCCACCAATCCCATGATGATCCACGACAGACTGCCGAAGCGTTCGACCGTCATCAACTGTTTCCGCAAGAATGTGCCGTAATAGATGTAATCGTGGTAATCTACCTACATTAGTGTCTACAGATCTTCCACGAAGTTTTCTAGAACCCCGGAGATGCTCATATCTTCGGCCTAATCTACTCGCGGTAATGATTTCGCCTGCTGACCAGATTCTTCATCTTCTCCAAAACTCTTTCGACGCTTTTCTTATTTCTTATCTTTTTTTTTCCTCTTTTTATTACTTACCCTCTAATTTTACTGACCGTCAGCTACATTAATCTTAATCTTCTATCGCGCCCCAAGCTCCGTCATCATCACATGTATTCCTCCTCCCCAGCATTCTCTTCCAGTGTCCATCCCATTGCACCAACCCCTTCACACCCCCAGATCCAGCACAGCCCATGATGTCCTCCGACACCTCCACCTCCACCTCCCGCCTCTTCCAGCCCCTCCGCCTCGGCCCCCTCACCCTCTCCCACCGCATCGTCATGGGCCCACTGACGCGCCTCCGCGCCTCCGACACCGACGTGCCGCTGCTCCCCATGGTAGCGACGCACTACGCGCAGCGCGGCTGCGTCCCCGGCACACTCCTGATCTCAGAGTCGACGCTCGTGTCGCCCCGCGCGGGCGGCCACATCAACACGCCGGGGATCTGGAGCGCGGAGCAGGTCGCGGCGTGGCGGGTCGTCACTGACGCGGTGCATGCGCGCGACAGCTTCATCTTCTGCCAGCTGCGGGCGTACGGGCGGGCGGCGAGGGCGGAGGTGCTGAGGGAGCGCGGAGGGTTCGATGTCGTGGGGGCGAGTGCGGTGGCGATGGGGGAGGAGGCGCCGGTGCCGCGGGCGTTGAGGGAGGAGGAGATCTGGGAGTTTGTGGGGGAGTATGCGGGTGCGGCGAGGAAGGCGATGGAGGCGGGGTTTGATGGGGTGGAGTTGCATGGGGCGAATGGGTATTTGATTGATCAGTTTACGCAGGATGTATCGAATCGACGGGAGGATGGGTGGGGTGGGAGTGTGGAGAAGAGGAGTCAGTTTGCACTTGAGGTGACGAAGGC
This sequence comes from Viridothelium virens, assembly GCA_010094025.1. NCBI lineage: Eukaryota > Fungi > Ascomycota > Dothideomycetes > Trypetheliales > Trypetheliaceae > Viridothelium > Viridothelium virens. Next base: position 206,407 of record ML991784.1, read on the forward strand.
GGTGGTAGATGCGATAGGGACGCCAGAAAGGGTGGGGATCAGGTTGAGTCCGTGGAGCACGTTCCAGGGGATGAAGATGGACGATCCAATTCCCCAATTCAGTCACCTGGTGAAGGAGCTAAAGGCGTTGAAACTGGGGTATCTGCATCTGGTTGAGAGCCGAATAGCGGGCAATGCCGACGTCGAAGCGACCGAAAAGATAGACTTCGCAGTCAATACTTGGGATGGTCAAAGTCCAATTTTCGTTGCAGGTGGTTTCAGACCAGACAGCGCAAGAAGAGCAGTGGATGAGGAGTACAGGGACACAGACGTGGCTGTCGTCTTTGGTAGGTATTACGTCTCGAATCCGGATTTGGCTTTTCGCGTCAAGCACGGGATCGAATTCACACCCTATGACCGAAACACTTTCTACAAAAGGAAGTCGGAGGACGGTTACATTGACTATCCCTTTTGTAAAGAGTTTGGTGCATCTGCGGGTAGGAGCGTGAAGCTCTCTTGATGAAGGTAGATCCATTCCAAGGAATCGGAAAGTTTCAGAAAATCGAATAGAGTGAAGTAATGAAATTTGTATCTTAAACACTTTCCTAGTAAATCCTTTTCCCCTAGGTTTCTATGAAACACTAGGAGCCAAGTAAACTTACCTTTAGCCACGACCTCACCCCAGGACTCCAATTCTGATCATCCACTTTCGATGTGACCTCAGCGCTTAACCAACGAAGATGGAGCAAACTCTTACGGTGATCCAGTGTGACTCGATTCGGTTTGTCCCAGCCCATTGAATGATGCAGCTAGACGTTGCAATGATGACCACTGCTGGTCATGGCCAAAAAGCATCAAGTCAGAGTGCTCCAGCGTCGCTTGATCTTCGGTATCTCCGTCCTTCGGCATCTCCGCCTAGTCGCCTCCCATTTCTTCATGATGTGCAGAACCCCTCCCAAGCCAGGGCGTCAATAGTGCATTCCGCGTGATGCCTCGCGTAAAACAGGCCATACGCAGTAAAGCACCAACTGCCTATATATATGTGTCTATCTATATGGTCATCAGTGGTAAAGTCGCGCATGGCGTAAGTCTAGACTTCAATCTATTAGGCAATCTAGTGAAAACCAAGCTTCCTCGTCATTTCTGTACAGTATGCCTACTTTGTGCTTCCAATTTCCCATGCTCAGATCGTTCGACCCTCTTTACCCACCCCCGAACAGAAGAATGATGGAAGAATTGACACCGCTGCGCGATAGTGCGCAATCCATTCCCACTGACAGTACTCCTCTCATGCCTGATGGGCCCTCAAGGACATACGAACCCATCCGTGGCACTAATGATAGCCTTGGCCTCGATCGCTTTACAGCCACGGGCCAGCCGTATGCTCTCTCCTCCCCCCATGCATCGTGCAAAACGCGCAAGCGACTCTGACGGGAATCTCTGTTAGTATGCCTCGCTATCAACATGATCATTACACCAACATGATGTCCCACGGCTCCGGCTCCACCACCGCCGGCGCCAACCTCCTCCCCTTTCGCTACACCGATGCCAGCATCATCACCATCCCCATCAACCTTTCCGATCTCCCTCCAGACCGCTCCGTTTCTCTCCCCGACTCGCCTTCCCTTGCTATTGCCGAAGCAGCATCAGATCAACCAAAGGAGAAGAAGGGAAAGGCAGGATCCTTCTTTAGGAGAATCTCATCTGCGACCCAGGGAGAGAAGGAAAAAAATTCGAAGAAAGAGATCAAGGCGGTGCGGATGACTCGGGGCGAGTATCTGCAGTACTGGGCTAAGGATGAGAAGGGGAATTATCGGGAGGGAGTAGTGGACCCACCTGGGGGCAGGAGAGAATGGGTAAGGAGGCAGGTCGAGTTGAATGAGGAGTGGGATAGGGAAGATCGGGAAAAGGGGAGGAGAACGAGCGTGATAGTGAAGGGCTTGCAAGGATAGGCAGTTAGAAATGGCGGAGAGGCCTGTAATTTTAGTAGATGTGGTGTCTTTGTTTTCCTTTTCCTTTTTCTTTTTCCTTTGAGGGTTGAGATTCGAGAGAGCGGAACATCCGTGGGAAAGGCGTATCTGGATTACGAGCGAGCGGTGATGATTGAGTTTAGTCACGATGCTGAATACCACGGAATCGTATCATTAAACAATGTATTGAAGCTTATGAACGTTTATCAAGATAGCTATGCAAAGTCATCCTTGTATACGAGATATTCGAAGATCCCAAGGAGGTATTACATCCAATAAAATTATATCCTCCTGTGCGCTTCACGGGTTCGGATACGCGGCAACAATAGGCGGTAGCGTCAGTTCCGGCTGTGTCTGATTGTACATACTCTGCACCGTCACACCATTGACCCAGGCGCCATTGGTGGTATCGCTCTTCGTCGTGTATCCGATCTCTCTGCTCTCGCCCTTCGCAAGCCAGAACCCGTTATCATCGAAAGCGATGACAGCGCCACTTCCGTAGTCGAGCCAGACCCACGCTGCAACGCCAGACGTAGCAGTCACAGTGAATTTCGCAGTCGAGTTGCTGTAGGACAGAGTCAGACCCGGATCGACGAAGTTTGCCTGGTTGAGACGGGAAATTGCGAGCCAGTTGGAGTGCGTAAATGTTTGGGTGGTGTTTTGGTTGATCGGTGACCCTTGCACTTCAGTTTGGACTTGGAGGACCACGTTAGAGAGGTTGTAGTTGTTCAGGGAATCGTTGATGTTGGTGGTCAAAACACGAGTAGTGTTGATGGCACCGACGTTGACTGTAGCCTCTGACGGTGTACTGATATTAAGAGGTGTACCGTCCCAAGAATACCAAGAAAAGTTTGCGCTACCGCTAGCCGGCGTCCAGAGATCGCTCGTCACGTATACTTCGAGATCACCCGTGGTACGGTTAAGGAACGGAGTGATGATGACGTTCTGATAAATGTCCTTGGCCTTGTAGTGGAGAACTTTCCATCGGCCATCGTACTCGATACCGGCCCAAGTCGGTCCCTGCCAGATATCCTCCAACTGCCAGTAGAGACTTCCGAGTTGTCGATTTGGCATGCCGCTGCCGCGTCGATAGAACTCAATCTCGAAAGTGTAGAAATCGGCTTGGAAGATTTGAGTGGCATGGCACCAAGCACTAAAGTTCGCGACGGAATCGGTCTTGGCCGGCACGGGATACCAGTTCTCCACAGCCACCGTCATTTCGCCCATTCCAAGGCTCGTGTTGTAGAAATTCGACGTGTTCAAATTTCCTGGTGGGTAGTGCTGGTTGCGAAGCAATACCGTGGTCGAATTGAAGTACCAGTCGTCTGGGCTGATGGCTTCTGCCCAGGACTGTACCGAGGGCATCGAATGGTAGCCAAATTCGTTGGAGAAGCGTCCAACGGGAAGTGCACTGGTATTGAAGGCGATGGAGGAATTGTAATTATAGAAGTCGGTCTCGCCGTAAACCGAGCCAGGAGTAGTGTTGTAATAGCGCTCAGTAATTGGCTGGACATTATCAAAGTCGAGGGATAGCCATCCATTGGATGTACTTGACGGGGTATAAGAGATACTGTGCGTATTATTGAAGACAGTTTCACCCAGGGTATCTAGAAAGAGAGTCTCATATTCGGCTTGGTAGCGGTCAAATTCCTCCGGTGCCGTATTATTTACGGTCTGAAGCTCGAGATTCTCTAGCTCATTACCGCCTGCCCAGAGCGCAAGGGAGGCTGCAGGATATTAGCTTGCAACTCGTAGAATTCTGAGTCGAGTACTTACGGTGGTGATTGTTTCTCCGGACCTGATAGTACGCTTCCTGCCGGCAGTTCTCCAAAAAGTCTGCGTCAACAGGATACAAAGCATCTCCAAATTCGAATTCGCTCCAAAGCAGAATGCCCATCTCATCGGCAAGGTCGTACATGAAATCAGGAGAGTAGGCACCAGAAGCCCAGACTCGGAGCATATTTTGATGAGCGTCAATCACAGAGTCGAATAGTTGCTGAATCCTTGTTTGAGTGACACGAGGCCAAAAGGCGTCTGGAGGAATGAAGTTGGAGCCCTGAAGGAGTTAGCTCCATTCGAGGATGGGCGCCTGTAGCTTACCTTGGCGTAAAATTCATGTCCATTAATCTCAAAGTGCCAATTATTTCCGGGTGCAACACCTTGGCTCAACTGAAGGTCTGTAATCGGGAACTCATTCAGTACAATCGTCCGGAAAGCCGTCCTCTTTGTAACAGAGGCCAAAGTACTGTTTCCAGCGCCTACAGCATTCACGGTCAAGTAATACAGGCTCTGGTTGCCCAGACCGCTCGGCCACCAGAGATCGGCAGACCCGTCCGGAAGTGTTACCATTCCGGTCATCGTCGAGTCGGTGATGTTGACGTCGTTCAGTGCACCAGAAGCAACCGTAGTGTTGCTCGAGTCTTTGAGCGTATAGCTCAGGCCTACGTTGGACGGAGCGGTTCCGACATAATCTAAACTTGCGTTGATGACCCATGGTGCAGTTTGATTGGGGAGTAGGAGGGGCAATTGGCCCTCTCGGTAGATATCAAACAAGGAGTTGTGGACATAGACACCGGGAGATGGCAGTTGGACGACATACGCAGGTTGCCATGGTCCGGCAGGAGCGAATGCTGGTCCCCTGAATACCGCTTAGCTCGAAACCTAAAGTAGTTGCTTCTGTGAAGATAGTTACCAATCCCATCCAAAGTCACTCTGCTCCTTGCGTATGAACTGCCGGTTCGGAATTTCGTAACCAATCTCCACGTTGTAGGGCCAAGCTTCAAGCCGTCAGTACTACACGAATGAGTTTGCTTTATTGTCTTACTTTCTTGTCCTAAACAATAAGAATTAGCACAGGACATTTGAATTTTTCGCGTTCAAACCTACCCGGCTCGGCGGCAATCTCAGCCGCAATGTTTGGTGCAGAGCCGAAATTGATACTCAAGAACGGATCACCCGAGCAGCTGCTGAGGATACTCGAAACATCAAAGAGCCATTGCCGGAATTGATTGTTGGTCGAGGCCACGTGCTGCCCGCACATGTCAATGGAGGCGAAAGTGTCAAGCCCATTGAAGACGAGCCACGTCGCACTGGCATTGGAGCTCAAGCCGGTGAGAGGCTCTGAGGTATAGGTCCAGTTGTTGAAAGCGACCCAGCGCAAGTTGAAGTTGTTCAACCCATAGTATGGATCGCCAATGACGCGGGCATTGTAAAGATCGAGGTGCGCTTGAGAAGGCAGGGAGCCCGGTACGCTCACATTCAGGTCAGGGTTAGAGACCTTGTCTTGTGAGCAATCAATTCTCAGCTTGCTGTTCAGCGAAACCTACTGTCCAGTCAAAGGTGCTAAGGTCAAGCACTTGTGAGGCAGCCCCCGCAATTAAAGATACAGCTACAGCAGCGTGAGAATGCCAGCGAGTCATGATGGCAATGACTGTACTGACTGTACTGACAAGCAGCAACAATAGGAGACCCTCGCGCAGCTCGACCGTCAGCGGCCGTCTGGTGAATATAAGTACCCGGCCATGATTAGCCGTCTCCTTCTTATCCGAAATCATGGACAGAGAGTAAAAACGAGGGGTAGCTTTGCAATTTCATCGAAGCTGCAGCTTGCAGCTGCCGCCAGGGGTTTGGTGCAATTCAACGGTCCGACTCAAAGGCGGGTCCAGCAGCACTCTTGGCGGTCTAGAGGAGGAGGCTAAGGAGCATGATGCCTAAGGGCAGGAAATGCGAGATGACATTATCATGAAAAAGGGAGCAGCGGAGTAGACGGAAAATTAGGAAACACGAGGGGAGCATGGGGAGACAGCGGCAGAGCAGTTGCGGGAAATGACATCGGTGTGCATCGATCAGCATCGTTCCCGTCCCTCTCCAACTTTTTTAGCCGCCAAACGCTTTGTGGGGATGCCTGGACCTGCATGTCAGCACGCAGACTTCACCTCGATACGACAAGATCGTGATTAGCATATACTGACATCACGGCAAGCCCTTAGTACACCCGGTTCACCCCAACCGAAGCGCCGGCTAGTCCGCTACGAGTAAAAACAATGTATCGACAATCGGCAAGCCTGCAGTAGAGGTATACAGTGCAGTGCTAAGGTTGGGGTTTCAATCTCCATAGAACCGAAGAGCTTGTGCTTTAGTAGAGTATCATGCAATGGCCACTTCCCAGTCGTACTACCACGCAAATACTACATCTCGTCTGGCAGCGTTCTTATGTTTGTTTGTTTTTCCAGCAGGCGAACACACGAGAATCGCGCCTGTACATCGCTGATATTTACTAAGTTTTCTCGCGAATGTGGTCATCGCACGAATCTCGTCCGCGCTTTGATTTAGGAACTTCTTCGTCACAATGGAGCCAATCGTCCTCATCGGCATATCCCCAGCAGTCTCGATATATGCTGAGCCAGATATGTACCCAACAACCACTGGGAAGTCTCATTCGTCCATCAGTCAGCTTAGACCGACCGTTTCCCGCAATTATGGAGCGTCGGATGTCTGAAGTGACTCGACCACTAAAGAGCTGATGCATTGGGGCCCCCCCAGTCCATGTGCCTGCCCCATCATGATGAAATCAGAGACAATAACATTCGTGCCTTCTTTGTGCTTATAGTTGCCGAGGAGACGTACCAGCAGCACAATGTCAAATTAGTGGATGGCTTTGGCTCCAGAAGGGGCAAGACTATGAAAGCGAGACTGGACTGAAATGGCCCACAATTGAGTGTCTTATAATGTGATCATAGGGGACTGTTGACGTAAGAACCGTATCCCGACTACTGGAGCAGATGATATGTGAGCAACGAGTACTCTAAATGTCATTTAGTACTCAAACGGTGAGAATCATCTGCACAATGCTGCTTTGAAGAGAATCACTCAAAAATGCGCTCCCAGCAAGTAACGTAAGACGGCTATCAGGGGCCGCAAACTACCTTAGGCTCCATATTTGTTGCCATAAAACCTGGCAACACATGATCGATTAGGATCAAGAGGGGCTTCTACATACGTCATATTCCGTCTCCAGATCTCTCATCATAACTTCCTCCTCTTGCTCGCACCTTCTTCGTCCCCACCTTCATCCTCCTCATCACCTTTAGCCCTCGCACCGCTATGTACCGGTGTCCCCGTCTGCGTCCGCTCCGCCCCTCTCCACTGCCTTACCATCTGCTGCACATCCTCCGCCATCTCCCTCGTTTCCTTGACCATACCTTCGTCTCCGGGATTAAACATGACCGCATTCGCGAACATCCGCATTATCTCCTTCTCTAACTGACTGCTATTTACTATGGCGTGAGGAGGCATGATGTTTGGATTTGCAGGAACAAGTACCGTGCCAGAGCCTCCTGACGGACCACCCGGAGATGCTAAAGGGGGCTGGGACGCATCGAATGATGGATTAGCGGATATCATGCCGGCGATAACCTTGGAACCGTTATTGATAAGTTTTTGTATGGTTCGGAGGTCCTGGCCACGATAAACAATGTCATGATACCCTTCCGCTTGACGCTCAGTCACCGGCTGTGCAAAGTAACTCGCGTACTTGTGGCTGGTGATGTCGTTCATGATGGTCAAGCTCGTGCGTGAAAAATTGCGGGATGCAGAGATGTATTGTTTGCCAGGGCTAGATGGTGGCATCTCCATGGGCGGAGGGGATTCGGATTGCTCTCTAGTAGGACGTTTGCGTTTTTGAGCGGTGTCGATGGTACTCTGAAGTGTCCCAGCACGGCGGCGTGTAACGCGAGCCTCTGTGGGCGTGGATTCTGAAGCAGCGATATCTGACAAAGCGCCAGAACCAGCAGGGGTACTCGGAGGTTCGGGCTTGACAGTGCGCTGACTTGAGGGCTCGTTGTCTTGTACTGAAGATTCGGCATGGGAGATGATAGATTGACTACGCGTTCGACCTCGAATGGAGCTTGCCACTGCAGATGAGGAAACACTTCCCCCACGAGCTTTGTGAGGGCGGGTCCGACTATGCTTCGCTTGGGTTCCGGCGTCAGAAGGATGTTCTTCGATAGATACTTTCGTATCCTCACTTTCGTGACCACCAGCACGCGTACGTCTTTGCTGTCGTTTCGGCTTCGCGGCGTTCACTTCTACTTCTGGCGAAGGCCGCCGTTGCTTCACAGGGCTGAGGGTTTCAAGTGGGGGTCTAGTTGGAGAACGTGGAATTGAAAGCTCAGGCGGCTGAGGAAGTTTTCTCCATTTTGTATTCCTGGAGGGTAGTTTTGGGAGCAGCAGTTCAGCAACATGCTCGAATTCTTTGACTTGACTGGGTGTGGGGCCAGCTGCAAGGCTTCGTGGTTGATCCAGTCTGCTCTGGACAGCACGACTCAGTGTGGGAGATGATTGCCTGTGTGGCCGGGCTGCTGGAGTGTTTGATGGAGGCTGGTGTTGCTGATTTGAGCGACCACTCGTCTGCACGTCTAATTGGAACGGCGGGAGCATGATTCCACCAGGTTGGGGCGGATATGGTGGGGCCATTTGGGTCCGACTCGCGTGCTGCGCATACTGGTTCGGAGGATACGAGTAGGTATTCTGACCCTCGTTAGACGCTATAGATGAAGCTGAGTATCTCGGAGGTTGTCCATATTGTTGCGGCGAGTAGGTAGTGGGGCCCGAATATGGCGGGTTGTTTGGATCTGGGGAAAAGTATTGCATACCAGAAGGAGGAGGAAGAACAACAGGTGAAGAAGATGATGGAGTACGGCCATCTGGGGCTACATGTGGAGGATTGAGGCTAGGAGAAACGCCTACTCCTGGCACAGATGAAGTAGGCGAAGGCGCATACGGAGACTGGTGAACCGAAGGCGAGTTCAGACGATAACCGGAGCTAGAAGGCTTCGGTGGTGGGAGCCTTGCTATCGGGGTAGGGTGTTGACTTGGCGTATCAGTCTGGGCTGTGGATTGCTGAGTAGACGATAAAGCTTGTGGGCCTGGAGTGCTTGAGGCTATGTTTTCACTGGTTGCCGCCTTCGCCGGGTGATCAATGACAGCATCGATCTTCGCCTGTGCAAGGTTTGGCTCTTCCTGCGTCACTTGTGGTTCGGCATTAGCCACGGAAGGTGAGACTCGGGTAGCGTCTGTAATGCTTCTTCGATCCTCAGACGATTCCGCACTTTGCTTCATGTCATGATCTGGGGCCGTAGGAGATTGCGATGTTCTTGTTGGCGGGTGCGACGACGCTTTGGTCTCCTGGCTATCTTGGCGCGTTAATCGTTCATCCCATTTCCCCGTCTGGATATCTTCAACTTCTTGTAAAAGCGCATCGTATCTCCGCTCATCTTCCCGAATTTCCCGAATCGTATGCTCGCGGTAACGAGCATATAGCCTCGCAATTAGTTGCGGTATGAGATGTGCATGTTTTGAGGCTTCTTGGACCGAAGGCAAGCTAGGACTACGCTTGCGCTTTCGGGAGGCAGCATCTGGGACTCCATTGCTCTCTTGTGCTTCACTTGTGGTAGATTCATCTAGCTCGGATTTCACCTCCTCCTTGAGCAAACGGAGATAAAGCTCTCTCAGCGCATCTGGACTGAGCCGACCGCTGTCGTAAGCTTTGGCACTCCGGACGTGAGGATTGTTATTCAGTAGATCCGATGTTCGACTGAACGTGGAAGGCTCGACACCGTTCAAAGCGAGTGATTGAAAGAGCAGTAAGGACTCGAGTGGTGTCTAGAATTGTTGGCTTATGCACATGCGCGCTATCACAAGGGTCACTTACATAGGCGGTCAGCTTTTCAGTCATTCCCCAGAGACGGCGAGACTTTGGGGAACGGCGAAAGCGGGTGAGGTTGTTGATGGGCGCCAGCGCTTGGTGCGTCTGCGATCATGATAAGCCGCGGCTCCTCGCACGCTTCCGACAAGAAGGAGAATGGTAGGCGATGAAAGTGAGGTTAGAGAGATGCAATTAAGCTCACCTGACGTTGGTTGCGATACGCGTTGTGATGTTCTCTTTTGCGATGTGCGACCGTGTCTCGTCCGACCAATGAAGGCCGACAGCAGACCCTGAACGCCCGGTTACGTCAGCGAGCCAGATGCATACGCCGTCGAATGCGGTTGGCTAGGCAAAAAAATATCTCCTGGCTTCAGCATTCCAGCAGCGCGCCTACGGTTGCTGCTCTGGAGACTGCAATTCATAACCCTGTCTAGGTTGCTGGTGAATCCCGAGTGCATTTCACCGTGCCAGCGAGCCCGACACCTGGCACACGGCCCGCCGATCGGTCGGGCCAGCAATGACGGACCTCCTTGTTCCGTAATTGAGGAGATCTCAAAGCTAGAGTACCAAACTCCCTGCATGGGTCAGGCCTTCTGGTTTCCTTCAGCTTCATCCACTAAGCTATTGCATTGCCTTGATCCGCCAGCAGCAGGCACTGCCCCGTGAGGACTGGGCAGTGGATCACCTGCGCTCCTCACTTTCAGCTTCGAGACCACACCACAAGCTCATTCGTTTGGCCGCTACATCGAATCGATCCCAGCCCCTCATTCCACAAGCAGACACTCACAGCTACCCGACATGTCTAACACCGACCGCGACCAAGACTGGAGTCCCAGTGGCCGACCGCAATCGTATGTTCCGTCGGTCTATCATCTACCGCCGCTACCGCTAACTAGAGCCAGAACAATCGCGCAGAGCTTCTCCGCCCAACTCGACGACATCTTCGATATGTCCAGCAATCTTGACAGCCTCTCAGAGAACGTGGAGCAAAAGTACGTTGACGTCTAATCGCCAGCGGTTAGCAGTGGCCGGCACTGATGCTGACATACGTTGTAGGAAGCGAACTGTCGATACGCACACTCAGGAGCTTGAGGCACTCGAAGCACGTCTTCGTGAGACAGAAGAACGCCTCAAGGTTGTTTCCAACTCTCAGCCAGGCTCGCGAAGCCCCAGTCAGAGGAGAGAGACCGAAAGAAGCCTACAGAAAACTCCTCTTGTAGCAGATGCTGCTTCGAAGGCTTCAGACTACAATCGAAACCATACAGGCTATGGCGAGCAAGGTGCTGTTTCAGGGGTCAATCAAGGCCCGAGACCAGGCTCTGGCTATGGCAAGAGACCGCCCGCCCCATCCAAGGGCAATTCTTACAACGTGCCTCCCATGCCAGGTGGAATGCCTGATACACCCACGTCGCGGTCGTCGGCAAAGGACTACGTTATGGTCAATCCGTCCCGAGGAAGTTGAAGGAAATCCAAGGAATACTCTATTGGTGGCGTTCGCGGTACATGGCAGGGCGAAGATATCTGGGACCAATTGGTACAGTTTCAACAAAGTCAAAAGCGCATCAAGGTCGCGGGATTTGGACGTTCTACGATCAGGCATACGAGGGCCCGCAAGAGCCATTCCAGAAAGCATTGAAGTAAATTTCTCTCTCTTTCTAGGGCTGTGGTACTTTGAAATGCCATTACGGGGGTTTCGTGAATGATTATCAACCCCAACATTGTCGACTTGCTGGTGCAAGGTGCGGAAGTTTCGATCATTCTTAAATCCTTTTGAACTTGACTTTCTTTGTCTGTGTTGCGCTGTAAAACCCGCCCGCTCGACCCCATCAAAGCGCCGTTTCTGTTGTTCACCGGACGCGCCACGTTACACACAAATCGACGTCATGCGGCCAATTCGGAAGTCACAGGCGCGCTCATAACAGATGGACGCGTCCATCACTGCCATACCGTATGACCGTATGACTCAAGAAGAAAGTCATTTCTACCTCGCTAGCCACCCCACTTTCACTTCACTTTTTCACTTTCCCACTCTCCCATTTTACCTTGCTGCATTGACGTCTAGGGTTGATCTCCAGCCCTTGCTCCAGGGATTCCCCGACCCATTGATTGACAAAGCTGTCTGCTACACATCGAAGTCTCCCGCAGCTGCGGGCTCTTGCCATGGGTTCGACAGTAAGAACCCAAAAAGTTGACAATTATCGCAGGAGTCACTAACAGAAGCAAGATCGAGCTATCTCCTCGGGGTTACTTTGGCTGTTCAGGCCCGGATCAGGGTGCTATTGAGGCCAAAGTCAAAGCCCAAAAAGCCAACCCAAATCATGTACGTTCCTCTTCTACAATCACTTCACCAGAACGAAGCTGATACTACTGAAGGCAGTTCTTCATCAGACCGTCCTCAAAAGGTTTAATGGGAAACTGGGCATCAGGCTGCCCCCACAATTTCCCTTCTTAAAGCTACCAGCAGAACTCCGTCTCCAGGTCTATGGATACCTATTTCCGAATAAGCCAGTCTCGCATTCCGCAAAAATGCCCCTTCGGGAACACTCGGAGCCTTGTCACATGGAAATCCTCCGTGCAAATCGTCTCATTCACCAAGAGGCTATTGAGGTGCTCTACGGCACCGTGCCGTTCTATGCTACATTTGGATGTTGTGGTTGTGAGGGGGGATTCCTGAGAAGACCATGGCATACCGAGAGCCAACGTCAACCAAACCATGACCATTGGCAGGTCTTGTCCAATGTAAGACATCTACAAATCACTATTAGCGCCCACCGCACTTTCCGCGTGGAATCGAACTTGTCGTTGCAACGTGCCGTGTTTGACTTCGTGGAGGCTCTCAGACAGAATGACCGACTCCGAAGACTGGAGATCGAGTTTTTTTACGAAGAAGATGTGGAATGGGACTTTGAAGCCGACGATTTGCAGGAGTTTCTGGCAGATGCCCACCGGGATGACACGGAATATGACAAGTATGGTGAAATGGTTGACGAACAACATTTCGCCTTCTTCCTGGAACCGTTCCACCAGCTCCGGAACCTCACACAGTTAGCTGAGCGTAATGGGTTTGAGGTTAGGATTGAGGATCGCAAAGATTTACCGATCCTGCAACCGTTCCTGAACGAATTGAAAGCACTGATGAAGAGCAGCGAGCCTGTCACTGCCACTTGGCCACTGAGGAATGCTTGGAACGCCTTCAACGCCCTGTTTACACATCTCTTTTCAGAAGTGACATGCCCGGATTGTCATCGCCTACATGCATGGACGCGCAAGATGCAATTCGCTCTTCTACGAGGCAATGTTGGGGAATATGTCACGGCACAAAAAAAGGCCCTATCCATACTCGCGAAGCCCAAAAACCGGACTCTCGGCAAGCTGCGAGCGCGCACGCGTGATGAGCGGGCCGATGCTAGAGAGCTCAAGAAAGAATTCATTACTCACACAGCCAGGTTGCTCAAAGAAGCACGCGCCGAAGCTGCCCATCCGAATGACACCACTTTCTCTTTGACACGGCTTATTCAGGAAGAGCAAGAGCAGAAGAAAGACTGTCCGGCCCCCACAAATGCCTAAGATGGCCGCCAAGCGCCTGCAAAGCTTCATACTCGCGAAACCCCCACTTCTTAAAAAATGTAATGGGCAGAAAATGTGCTTGCCTATCGAAAGCGGTGATTGTCTTTTCAGCGAAGTGCATATCCCTGCGAGAGTAGGGAAGTGTAGGTGCAGGGGAATCATATAAAATTGCTACAGAAGCTTGCTTCTGTGCTTATGGGCTGGTGACAAGCATCTCATGTTACACTACAATTACAAACTGGCGTTTACTCTTGTGCAATGTCAAAGCATTAAATACCCACGTTCGCCTCTCGATAGAATTCTCTTCTGAGACGATTCTCCTTTGCAGGCTCTGTAATTCCTAAGCGATAAGGAGAGTAGCACCGAGACGGCCCTCAAGTAGGTACCTACTAAGGTAGCTAATGAACATCTGCTGTGCCTGTTCAAAGCCTGCTCAAAGCCTGATTAGCGCTGCTACTTAATCAACTCCACCGAATCAGCCCGATAAGATTGTCACTTGTCATATAGCAAACCGACGTCCAGAGTAGAGTGGTGGTAGAAAACAGCTCACAGAATTAAATCTGAAGATTTACGGGTCCCGAATGCTCACGTTGATAACGCGGCTGTTACAACACCGCCAGCTCTACCTTTGACCAACTCTGTCCTTCCTTTCCCCTTTCCTTTGATTTCCTTTGATCTGGATTTGAAGCTAACATCTCTACACTGTCGCCGAACGTTGCCCTAAGTCCTCGTTCGGCTGCCCCACGCAGTGTCCCTCGGCCGAAGACTCGGCTTCGGACTTGGCCCTGGAGTTGATCTCCGACCGTAGCTTACATATGAACCTCGCTCATCGACAATGCTTTGAGCAACCTCCTCTATAGTCCTCTCACGACCGATGTTGAATTTGAGACCACGCGCCCGAGCCGTGGGCAGCAGAATAACGATGGTGTCCGAGGGGATTTTCGCGGCGATTGAAGATGCGAAGCAAAACAGAACACTCAGCTTTTGTTGAATACTATAAAAGCTGAGTAGGTCCCTTTCAATGCTTCGTGTCACCGGATCATTCCAGCATTGCCTACGGATTGTGCAGACAAAACATCTTGTGTCCACAAGTATCAGTTGACAAAAAAAAAATTACTTCACTATCATCCCTCAGTCTTTGACGCTCAAGACCTCCAGCACAATGGCAATTCCTATCTCCAACGACATAGTCATCATCGGCGCCGGCCTCGCAGGCCTCACTCTCGCACTCTCCCTCCATGCGGAAGGCATCCCCTGCACCATCTACGACCTGCGTGTGCCCAACCGCACAATCGGCGGCGCGCTGATGCTCGCGCCGAACGCGCTGCGCGTCCTGGACTCGCTCTCGCTGTACTCGCGCCTCCAACCCCTCGGCTGGTCCTTCTCTACGCTAACTTACCAGAACGAAGCGCACGAGACCACGGGCTCCTACGATTTCGGCGTTCCCGCCAAACACGGCTACGCTGCGCTGCGCATCTATCGCGATGCTCTCCTCACCGAGGTCCGCGCGGCTGCTGAGGAGCGCGGCATCCCCATCCACCATGGTCACCGCTTTTCGCACGTCGTGTCGGAGTCGGCGGATGAGGGCGTGGTGTTTGCTTTTGAGGATGGGACGACACGCCATGCGAGTCTCCTTGTGGGCGCCGACGGCATCCATAGTACGGTTCGTGGCTACGTTTGTCCCGATCTTGCGTCTGGACCGCAGTACTCCGGACTCGTGGCGGCAGTCGGGGCTGTTGATCGCGTGAAAATCAAGTTCCCTGAGGGCGGGGAGAAGGCATTCCAGCAGCCGGTGACGCTGCAGGGAGAGCATGGAGCGATGGTGTTCGCGCCGCAAACGGCGGAGGGGTCGGAGCTGTTGATTGGAAGGCAATTTCCGTACCCAGAACAGGATCATGCAGGCTGGAAGGCGTTGATTGCGCGGAAGGATGAGGTCGAGGGTTTGCTGAGGAGGGATGAGAAGGCCTGGCCGGAGATGGTGCAGTCGGCGCTAAGAAATCTCAAGAAGGAGAAGCTGAATGTGTGGGCGTACTATGTCATCCCGAAACTGGCGCGATGGACGAGTGAGATGGGAAGGGTGGTAATTGTGGGGGATTCGTCCCATGCCATCCCACCGACGGCGGGACAGGGAGCGACCCAGGCTTTCGAGGATGGGGCGAGTTTGGCGACATTGGTCGCGAAATTACCGGAAGAGGCGAACTGGTCCGAAGCGTTGCAGTGGTGGCAGGGAATGAGGCAGAAGAGGGTGGATCAGGTGTTGGATTTGACGAGCCGGCTAAATAATGCGAGAGCGCCAAAGGAGGAGAGGGATAAGTTGCCGATGGACAACTTGTGGCAGAGCGAAGGGCAGGAGGATCTCGGATGGTTGTATAACTACCGGGTTAAAGAGACGGTTCAGGATTGGATTGAGAGGAAGACGAAGGGGAAGGAAACGCAGGAATTGTGATGGGGAGTATTCCAGCTATTCGTGTCTTGCAAAGCGCTGTTCAAAATTGAGCCGTCGGAGCTCTAGCCTGTCATTCACAATTAACAAGCTCTAGTCTGTCTTTAACGATTACAAGCTCCAGTCTATACATTCCTTTCACAAAACAGAATGAGGTGAATGCTTGAGATGGAATGATAAGGGAACACGGTACACTAGTGACTTTACTCGGGGTGACAGCAATCCGCCCACGATGCCCAATGACTCCCAGGTAAAAAATTTTGATTTTCTATGCAAGTCGTTCAGGTTAATCGGAACCATCAGCTTCTGCGTAGCTAACTCGTGTGGCTCTGGCGCTCTTCCTTGCTCCCCTCGACTTGGGCACAGGAGTCGTGGCTGGTTCCTCATCTGCATCTGTATCCAGAGTCGGTGCCTCACCATCTTCTTCATCAGATATAGATGGCGTCGGTACAGTAGCCTTGGTATTCTTGCCTTTGGTTGCAGCCCTGCCCTTGGGTTTAGGGGTAGCTTTGGATTTCTTCGGTGCTGGAGTCTCTGCATTTTCTTCTTGCCCTTCGCCGGATTCGGTTGCATTCTTCCGCTTCTTGGGCGTTTTCTTTCCGTTTGATGCTTTTTCAGGATCTTTCTTTTTGACGACTCTCTTTGGTGGTCGCAGCCAGTCTTCCATTCCTGGAGGCCAATAGACACGTCGATCAGGGCCTCCCATACCGACTTCAGCTTCTGGGATCAGCGTAGGACCTGCGTCCTCTGCTGTTTCAGCATCACCATCTCCTTCATCGTTTTTCTTCTTCGGCGTCTTCTTTTTGGCCGGGGTTTTGATTGGCTTGTTGTCATCTTTCCGAACATGGGGTATGATGTCATTGAAGAGATGGTAGCCGGGTAGTTTGAATGTTCGCATGAGTTCAAAGACGGCCTGCTCCTTATCTTTTGCTTCAATCATCAAATCCATCGTGTCGGGACACGGTGGCAGCGTTGCTACCCGAGGATTATGCTTCCGTCGTTGCCTTCCCGTAATGGCTGCAGGTGTCGGTTCCGAATAATGCATCTTTGGAGTGATCCCTTTCCTCTCCCATGTTTTCAGAATCCGGGGGTAGTAATCCATTACCTCTTTGGTGCCTTCCCGGATTTGTTCGGAATCAAAGATGATATTGTGATGATGAAAATCCAACACGAAAGGAATATTGAGTTCTTCACAAACCGGCAATAGATCATGCAAGCTCCAGCTCACATCGTCGTTCTCCAAAACAAGTCTGTTCTTTATAGATTGTGATAGCTTCGCATAGTTCTCACGGAAGCGCGACAAGGTCTCCGTTTTGGAACCAAAGACACCGCCCATGTGCAGGATCATGACTGCATCGCGGTTCTCTTGGGGAGGCAGTTTCAAGAGACTTAGCATCTCATCGTGATACTCCAAATCACGCATGGCGTTGTCAATAACCTGCTTCCTTGGAGAACCGAGCTGGGTGAATTGACCCGGGTGCGTTGTGACACGATGACCAAGCTCGGCGATAACTTTGCCTGCTTCGGCAAGAGTGTCAGAAGCAAAGGGTGCCAATTTATAGCCATATTCTTCATGGCTCGCGAATGGAAACATCTCGCTACTCAGGCGCATAAACTTGATACCATATTTGTCGTTCCATCGCACCATTTTCGGTATGTCGCGGGCATTTGTCAGACATATATTCTCGACATATTGCATACCGCGAGTGATATCCGCTGGTTGTTCCCTGTCCGGACGATTTTTGGTCGCATGCTCCGGTTGAGATGGATCTCTCAAGGGATGTCTATGCTCAAGTATTGAAGCAATACGGCATGTACGGGAACTAAAAACAGGAGGATTTGAGAAGCGAAGATACGTATTTAGGCAAGCCTTTGCTATGCGTTAGCATCTATGGAAGAAACCTCCAAAGGTCACATACATATCCTAACCGCCCCTTCCAGGGTAGTGGTAGATAGTCACTGTTGATCGGTGGAGGACGCGACAGTGCTTCTTTGATTTCTTCCTCGTCAGCCTCCTCCTCACCCTCCGCCTCCGGATCCACATTATCGCCTGATTCTTTTACATCACCCTTTTTGCTTGCGACAGACTTTGATGCCAAGCCACCCTCGGCCGGAACAGAATCTTCACTGATGGCTTTGAAAGTTTTCGGATTTCGCTTAGATTTCGTTGATGCCACAGCGTCAGCTTTTGGTGCAAGTTCTCCATTGACGGGGCCCTTGGGCTTTCTGCCTCGTTGAGGCTTTTTCTCCAAGATATCTGGGACATCAGATAGAGGCGAGTCCGAATCATTGTCTTGCTTGATCGCATTCGGTGCAAGCTTCTCATCAACTTCACCGTCTGGAGAGGCCCTTAACGCGTTAGGTGCGTCAAGAATATCTGCCCTTTCATTGGGATTTGCCGGACTTGGGGCGTGACGGTGTTCGACAGGTTTCGTCTGGACAGCTCCGGGTAATGGCACTTGCACCGTGGTCAATGGTGCACCATCTGCTTCAGCCACAGCTGTAGCAATCGAAGCTCGCTTCCTCTTTGCCATAATGAAAGGTCGCGTGACACGGCTGATCTTGCAGGGAGTATTTCGAAATTTGGAGGATAAAAGAGCACACTTGAAAGCAACGGAATGACAGAAGAGCAACATGCAGGAAACAGGGGAAAACGAACGGGGAAGAACAGAAAATACCAGTTACGCGCCAAATTCCCATAGTCGAGTCCGCGCATTCAGACTACTGCATCATTTCTCGATGGCGCAGGTTCAGGGGCGATCTGTTTCTCTGATCCACGCCAGCCACATCCGTCATTCCAGATCTGGCGGAGATCCGCCCCACCGCGCCCCATGCATCGCTCTCGCAGGCGGTCAATCTTATCTTAGCCGCATCATCTGGCAGAAAAAAGTCATAATTTAAACTCCGCTCAATTGACTCGTCTTTCCTTCAAGGATCCACTCCTTCACCACTCGTGGTCATGTTTCTTTAAGTCCAAGTTGTCATATTATCTACTCCTATCCTGTATACCGCCCTGATGGCTCTGAGGCTGGCCTCAAGGCCATTAGCAACGACTTCGATATCAACCAGTCTCAAAGCGGTTCTGAAGCGAAATGCTTCTGTTGGTGCTGCTACGGCAGCAAGTACCCTGCCAGGAGACCTCAAGCGTGCAATTGAGGTACATACATGCCTGAATACTTACTCTTGCTCTTGCTCTGACCACTGCTTACCTGTAACAGAAGGAGGCCTCCCTAGCCACTCCTGACCCTCCATCCGATTCCCAAACAGCTCGATTGGTAGGAGACCAAAAGCCATACATGGTTCCAACTTACGTGCGGGCGCCACCAATGTTCCATAAAGGAGAGGGTTGCTACCTCTGGGACGTGGAGAATCGTCGGTATCTCGACTTGACTGCTGGAATTGCGGTCAATGCTCTCGGTCATTGCGACCCAGGCGTTGCGAATGCCATAGCGCAACAAGCCTCGACCCTCGTTCACACCTCCAACCTATATAATAACCCATGGATCGGGTCCCTCTCTAAACTCCTCATCGATCTTACTGTCTCCTCTGGTGCAATGCAAAATGCCTCTCGAGCGTTTGTCTGCAATTCTGGTTCCGAAGCCAACGAAGCTGCCATCAAGTTCGCCCGCAAAATCGGCTCCCAAATCTCGCCGCCGCCCTCTCTGTCCTCTTCTCCTACCTCACTCATAAGCTCCAGTTCCGACCCCATTCATTCTTCCAAACACAAAATCGTCTCCTTCCAATCCTCCTTCCATGGCCGGACTATGGGCTCCCTTTCCGCCACCCCCAATCCCAAATATCAACGCCCGTTTGCGCCCATGCTTCCAGGCTTCAAATACGGCACCTTCAATGACACCTCATCGCTCAACACCCTCATCACCGAAAATACCTGCGGCGTCCTTGTCGAGCCCATTCAAGGTGAGGGCGGCATCCAAGTCGCCACGCCCGCCTTCCTCACCGCGCTACGTCGCCGTTGCGACGAAGTTGGCGCCCTGCTCATCTACGACGAGATCCAGTGCGGGCTCTCCCGCACCGGCAGCTTCTGGGCACACGGCCCCGCGAACGGGATCCCTGTGGAGGCCCAACCGGATGTACTGACGACAGCGAAGGCACTAGGCAATGGGTACCCCGTTGGCGCGACTTTAGTGAGTGAGAGGGTGAGCAATGGGATGGTGACGGGGGATCATGGGACGACGTTTGGGGGTAATCCGTTGGCATGTCGTGTTGCGCATTATATGCTGGGGCGGCTAGCAGATGAGGAGTTGCAGAAAGGGGTGTTAGAAAAGGAAAAGGTGTTTCGAAGGCATTTTGAAGGGCTGAAGAAGAGGTATCCTGAGATTGTGCAGGAGGTCAGAGGCAAGGGATTAATGTTGGGGTTGCAGTTGAGTCAGGATCCGGCGCCCGTAGTAACGGCTTGCAGGGAAAGAGGATTGCTGGTAATCACGGCAGGAACAAACACGTTGAGATTTGTGCCACCGCTGGTCGTCTCGAAAGAGCAGATCGAGGAAGGCATGAGTATATTGACTGAGGCAATAAAAGTAGTGTTTGAGAAAGAAGGTGTGGAGAATGTCCTCGGAACCGATGGACAGCAGGAGATGAGGGCTAGATAGGCAAAAAGAAAATTTCGACAAAGATGAAAAGATCGGTCTAGAATATCCTACAGCTTGGACGGTGCCTTTTGTCAATACAGGGCGATGTGTCCCCCAAAACCACTATACGGGATGGTCAACCGTACTGCGTGTCTCCGTCCACTCGCTAAATGCCGTTCGAAGATACGAAGGAGATGTGCTTGCTTCTCTTTCCCTAAGCCTTCCTCTGATAACATCCCAGATACTTCTTCAACCGCTCCAACGCAATCACGTCATTTTCCTTGCACGAAAAATCCCGGAAACCAAACAGCTTTGCATCTTTCCAGACAGAGCTCCCTGGGTACGCCCACTCGTACCTCCGGGTCCCCGGCAACGGTGTTCCCAGCCTCAAACACTCGCCGAAGTCTGTGATGATTGGTTCGCCCCCTTCGGTCAACATAATCGAGTCCGGAGTCAGATTATTGATGCAGAACCCCATCTGCCAGATCCGTTGGATTGTGGACCAGACCTGCGTGAGCACCACCTTACGGTCCTCGAGGTCTTGTTGGTCCTTGATAGGGGCACCCGCCGTCCAGCGCTGCTTGAAGGAGACGGGATGGTGTGCGAGCACGAGCGAGCGGACGCGAAAGGGCGGGGCGTCGGCGCAACGACAGCGAAGGGCAGTGATGTAGTCGCGAGACCAGACGTGGCCTGGTTCCTCGCAGTCTCCAGGACGGTAGGTACAGTCAGGGCAGGTGATGGCGAGGGTCTGTTTGTCACGGATATGGTTGTCCTGGCCAGAGCAGAGGAAGCAGGGGAGTCTGGTGGAGACACAGCCGTAGTATCGAGCGACGTTGGGGTGAGGGTGTTTCCGGAAGAACTCAAACATGGTGATGTTATTGAGCATGGGCTGGACGTTTTCCACATGTATAGCCGGATCATAGGTCACTAAACTGGGGTACTTCAAAAAGTATTCGGAAGGAAGACCGTCCATAGTGGCCTCCGTACAGTCTCTTGGAAGCACCGGATAAATATGTTCTGGAGGAATTGGATCCATGAAATGGGCATCTTGAGAGGAGTACATCAGGTCTGTCTGTGGCTGCATCGCTGTCGGGTACGCGTTCAAAATATTGTTTTGATCAACGGCGGACCAAACTTGTGGAGTGACGTGATTCGGGAAACGTTTAAAGTAGCACTGATCTGCTACTTTCCGAGTGCAGACTACGTGCCACATATTGGTCGGATCATTGAAGGCGTACGCATGGACACGTTGAAAGCTAACAGAGCTGGCATGTTCATTTGAGCGCTCTTCTGGTACCCATATAGTGACCTCAAGGTATGGATAGTCCTGTGTATAGACAGAAACCTTGGGGTTTGTGGGGATAGCATCGAGCCTTTTGGTTGTTTGCTGGTAATTAGATAGAGCTGCTGGTCGGGACTCTTCCATCATTCGAGGGGGAAGCGAGCTCGCGGGAAACGTGCGGTGACAAGGGAATCAAGAGGAAGAGCCCTCGAGAATGCCGTGTTCAATCAATGTAGTGATAAAGTAATGTATGATTTGTACATGAATAGGAACTGTGGGATTTGTCTTGGCGAGATGTCGACTATTTTGGAGCAAGCGACACGCAATAAGGCAGGTTCTGCCAGCAACGTCCTCAATCAGAGAGAGGCTAGGCCAAAGTTTGTGATTCAGGAAGTAGCATTTGAGCGTTCGTTGGATGAGGCAAACCCAGAAATTGCTTAGGCCGTATCAACATGAAATCCCACCAATGTCATTTTAGGGCCTGATTAAGTGTGTGATCTGTGAATCGTTCATGTCTCAACCAAGAATCACACCTGTCAAAAAGTCGGAATAATCATGCTGTTGCTGCAAACTTGGTTCGATCTTTCTCTATTAGGCTTTTTGGTATCCCGGATTGATAGATTTTCGGCTCGGCACTCCAGTGCGCACGGTGATCGAAAATTGACTTGCCTCCAGTCAGTAGTGTACCTACTACGAGACCGAAGGTATGCTCAGTCGCCTACAACTCAGCGCCCGTAGGGCATACTCGCACTTGATCGTTGACACTGACCATCACATAATCAAGCGACCCTCACGGCTCAGCCCCAGTCCAGCAAGAGACCATGTCAGTCAGTCGTAGGACCATTCGGTTTAGAGGCCAATTAGCTGAAGCTGTCATCAAAGGAAACCAGAGGAGCACTCTACGTCCGAGGACTGGTAAAATGTTAGGGCTCGAGGCAGCAGTATTGTAGGAAAAACTCAGCAGTTGAACACAAAGCATGGTTACTGTAGGCCACTTGCGTGCGGTCGACCTTTCTTGAAATACGGCCTGTCTACCACGGTATCATGATTCAGTTCATTCTCGGTGTCATAGTCGATGGCTTGTCTACGTGAGCAGATCTCCGGTAAGAGTGGTCAGACTGCCATCCTTGAAGTATTTTAAGACATCGTTCGACATATCTCTCGGCCTGGGAAGTCTCTTCCTGTGTGAGGTCGAAATGGTAACTGTTTTTCGGCTTCTAGGCAGTAGATTGCTCGCCAGAGGTCCCTCACCAGAGGTCTCCAGTAGCCTTAAGGCCTACACTTTCGCCAAGAGTCCAGTTACAGCATGTTGTCAGAACTGAGTGTCAAGACACTGGTTTTAACTTCTTCAGGTAAAAAAGGTGCAAGAGAGGGGGGGGGTTTCTCCTTAGACTCTACGTTTGAAGTTTGAAATGCGATGTTGGCCACATGGGACGTCATTCAGCTCAAACCTCAAAAAGGTCTCCATCGGATTGTGAAAGTGACAGACTGACTCAGTTCGTTCACAAAGCTTCCAAGAGAAAGATTAGTCCTGAAGAGAAGTTGGCCATAGAGCCAATCGAAATTGAACTAGAATGTTGAAGGCTAAAGCTGGTGTGGTTGAGATGACAACAGCACTGTTGACGTCACAGAAGCTGTTGGCCTCATCGATTGTGCAGTCATCTGTCGCCTTTGGAAATAGAATCAATTCACGAGGGGGCTAATGATTGCCTGGCACAAGTGTAGCTGGCAGAGGCGTCCCCGAAAATGAGCAAGGTTGGAGTCCGTTTTTACCTCTGTTCCTATCGGTGACTACTAAGAAATAGGTTAGGTCGTAATGCTTCGGCGACGACAACAACCGAGCAGCCGTTGCAATTCCGCTTATCCCTGCTCCACGCAGCTTCAAGCATTTTTATTTTTACCTTACCAAGCTTCTTCGTTGCTATTTCGTCTACGGAGTACTCTCCGGTCTCCATCGATGCCTGATGTGAGTGCTGAGACACATTTTCATGAGCGCAAATTCTGAAAAGTAAAAGAAAAGGAAGAAAGCCTATGAGGGCGTTTCCTTAGTACACTAGACTAGTGGGGATCTGTGCCAATCATTGCAGTTTAAACTTCCCTATCCCTAACATATTCTGTTCATGTTGTATGAATAATTATTGGAAAAATTGGATTTATGGATTTAAAGTCAGAAGCTCTTAGCAGAAAAAGGGTATATAGACTGTACGCCGTGGACATACTGTAGTAGCAAAAACTTGTATAGATGTATACAGACCTCGCGATTATCTTTTTTTACCAGAATTTGGTGTACTTTGGCGAGAGAAAATAGGACTTGGAATGATGAAACCCGTCTATTTTCTTCCTTGATTGACTTTCTCTTTAGTGTTCCGAAATTTGAAGGAACTCCCACAGTTACTTCTGATAGAGTAATCATTCTACAGCACTTCTTGTGTGCATTCCTTGATCTCAAAGTCTAAACTTTTCTACTTGATTATAAATAGATCTCCTTCTTCTTGACTCCAATCTACAGCTTCACCGTACATGATCCCATTTACATAGCATTCTCCAATCACTTCATAATAATCGCCATCTGCTCTAATAATCATAGGTGTTGTCGAGCCATTCAGTAAGCAAACAAGATCGCCTGCTCGGGAAAAGTCAGGAACGAGGCCTAATGGATTAGCATGACTGTTCAACATTGCAATTTTCCTTCCGAAGCATTTTCGCAATGACCGGACAAATGAAGGACCACAACGTTCAATGACGACGGCAATCTCAGTCCCATATTCAGATTTATCTGTGTGGAGACTAGCCTCATCTTCCTGCTCAAAGCGTCCAGCGGTGACGGTTGTTGCAATCAGCCAAATCCAATGCGTTCTTTCTCCTTCTATCCTCGAGTGATCCTTATCCTGATTTTGATCAAGCGCCTTGAGCACCTGAGGCATTAGGGTAGTAGATCCAAGGAAAGACTCGAGATCTCTATTATTATACTGCTCTGCATATTCCGAGAATCTGTGCGACGCCACTCTCGCAAGTGTTGAAACAATCTTTCCTCTGACAAAAAGAAGCTCTTTCGGAGACTCTTTGAATATGTGCTTCAAGCCACAAGAGCTGGAGAAGCTCATACGACTATCGTTAAGAGATTGGTACCCTGACATACCACGGCTCCAGTCCGGCACCCATGAGGGAAGGCCATCCAGCATGCTAAAACGCCTCCAGGAGAAAACGTCTAGAGTTTCCAAACTCTTAATTATCTCTCGCGCAGACTGCGTAAATAGTTCGGTGATGGAAGTGTTATAGCTGACATCGATAACGCATGGTGAATCAGATATCTGAAGGGAAAGCAAAGAATAGATCCGATCACGGGGGTCCGTACAGTGGTATTCGTTTTCACCGATATCCAAAAGTAAATTCAACAATGGGATATAAAGCTTCTGCAAATAGCGGCTTCTACGTAAAAATAGTAACTGAGTATTCAGCATGCCTCCTGTCCAATTGTTAAGGACCAATTGGGTGGCATAAAATGCTCGAAGCAAGTTCGATTCAGAACAATGATGCCTGCCGCATAAGAAGACGACATTCTGTGAGACAACAAACTCTTGAAAAGTCCAAAGGCGCGTGAACCAGGGCCGCAGAGATAAGTTTTTAATCGCGGTCCAACCTGGATTAGTATTATCGCAATCGACGCTACGGGTACGGAGAAGTTTCTGGAGAGTATCAAGATCCCCTTGTTGCAACAGATCGAATGCCGTAACCAGAGCAAGGCCATCGCAGGAAAGCTTATCGATTAGACTGAAGGTGACGTCGGTATTCTCGTCAGAGCCTCCAAGCCACACAAAGGTGTACTCTGCTTCTTTAAAAATTCGTCCCATCAGTTTGACTTGGTTGCCTCGCTCATCAAGATCATGCTGATTTATGCAGATCTGATCAGCCCAAATATCTAAAGGCTCGTCGTTACTCAATCGGGAGATAAGGGCGAACAAAGAATTGGTGATCATAATGTGATGCTGTCCATCTTGTCCCTGAAGAAAAATTGGACTATACTCGAGTAGATTCCCGCAGGTATATGAAACGGCAGCACAGCTAGGCGATGAATTCAGGCTCACATGGATGAGCTCGCAGCGGAGCATTAAGTCGCCATCATCTGTCTGTGAATGTTTCTCCCAAGGATAGACGCGCAAAAGTCGAAACTCGTCAGGTGCAATAAGCTGTTTGTATTGATACCGAGTCGTACTGAGATCCCATCCATCTACCGCTAATGTCAGCCTTTCAAACTGCGCTACGGCTCGAATGTCTGCAGCATGTTCATGGGCAGCCGTATAAGATCTAATGGCGCCGGGGACAAGTTCAATCTCAGAGTCAGAGTTCTCCGTATCGATATCGATACAGTACCACGTGGTTGAAGATATCAATCTTGCCTATGCGTAATGTTCTTCAATATTTGCAATGGAAGTCTTCGCTGGCTCACTCATGACTATTATCAATCGGAACGAGAAGTTATCGCAAAGGTTCTCTTGCAGACCTTTCTTACTGGACTCTGATTCTGCCTTTTTCACGCTGCATACTACACGTTAACTCTTCTTAGCTTCCTTAGGAGACGTTAAGAATTAGGAAGTACCCAAGGCCCTCAAGATGCGTCGATTAGAACGACGGCTCAGAGTAGAAGGGAAAGCTGGTTCGCATCTCCCTACCCTGTCTCAAGTAGTAGCAGAAGGAAACTCGGAACCAGCAGCGGATTTGAACAGAAATCCCGAAGGTCCTGACGATGTCGTCGATTGGATTTCTCGCAGAATCCAAGCAGGAATTGTTCTCCGGGGGAGGCATCTGCCTGTGCAAGCCGAATCTATGACCAAACTGCCCACCGAGATCCTGTTGTTGCAGATTGATGAGGAGGGAGCCGAGTCAACTCGTGCGATCGAAGTCAATAATCTCGAAGATGACTCTGATCATTGAAGCTTCCGTACGTATAATAAATGCAATGTATTCTCGAGTACGAGAGGAGAAAGGGACTAGATGAGATAAGAATTGGAGGCAAGGGTCAGAAGCATACTCTAGCCGAGTTGGGAATAGGTGATCTTCCACAGTCGCTCTCGCTTATCTCGCCACCTTTCAGTGCTCTCCCACGCCACCCACGCCGTTGCTCCAGGCGGTCGGGCACGTTCTGCTCAGTCCCTCCATGTTACAGCATTCCTTGGGTCACGCTTTGTGGATCGACGTCGTTTGACCTGCGCGATCCCAGCAATCCCAGCGCCTGTTTCCTCACCTGGGCCTTGGCTCCACACTCATTGGCACATTGTAAAATGACTTAGCCCCTTTGCTGCCGCTTGATGTTCCCAACCTTGCACACCTCGCTGCTTCGTTCAAGCCTGAGAGTTGGAAACCTACGGAGCGTGCGCACCGTAAAGGAAGGTAAGGTAACAATGCTGCATGCGTGTCACGGCGAAGTGGACGTGCTTCGGATGACTATGCGTATTCGGAAGGCGCCTGAAATTACCAGCTGCCTTTATGTAGGTGCAAATGCACTGGAATCTCTTCGCATCTAATCCCAAGTGTTGCGGCCATCATCATGATTGTGACCGTTCTTTCCTTTCTTGCGGCTGCACAGCCGGCCCTTGGCGAAGCCTCTGGCTACCTCAGTCTCTTCAGAAGAGGAGAACCGGAGACATGTACAAACACTCAATTAAGCTGTCATAACACTACAGTGCAATCGAATCTTTGTTGCTTTAATGCGCCGGGCGGTTCGTTGTTACAGACGCAGTTTTGGGATACTGACCCTGTCACTGGTCCAGCCAATTCCTGGACTATTCATGGCTTGTGGTGCGTTTTCAGTCAAAAATCCTCTGCTCTAACTTACCATTTTGATAATCCCCAGGCCGGATCACTGTGATGGTGGATACAGTGAGAATTGCGATTCGAGCCGCGACTACACCGGTATTTCGCAAATCCTGACCTCCTTTGGCAAGCAGGCACTCGTTACGTATATGAATACGTACTGGAAGAACCAAGACGGAACTGACGAGGAATTGTGGGAGCACGAATGGTCCACGCATGGGACTTGCATTAGCACTCTCGATACGTCTTGCTATACAAACTACGTGTCTAAGCAAGAGATTCCGGATTTTTTCCAAAAGGTTGTGGATCTTTTTCAAGAGCTGCCCACTTACGAGGTAAAAACCACTCCCTTCGATTTACAACCTATAATATAGCGCATCCGCTGAAATGATCCACAAGTGGCTTTCGGCAGCGGGCATCACTCCTTCTTCCTCCAAGACCTATACCACGGCCGCCATCCAGTCTGCTCTTAGCTCGAACCATGGCGGACACGACGTATACCTCGGATGCAGCAACGGCGCCCTCAACCAAGTCTATTACTACTTCAACGTCAAGGGCTCAGTCCAAAATGGCACCTTCCAGGCAAGCGATCCTGATGGTGGTGACACGTCGAGCTGCCCGTCAACCGGTGTCAAGTACTTGCCCAAATCGGGTGCCTCGACGACAATAAGTACAGGCACAGCGACTGGCACATCTTCCAGCACCAGGACTAGCTCTACATCCAATGGTAGTGCGCCGACTGCTACGTCATTTAGTGGCCAGGGCTATCTAAATGTCCAAAGTGGAGGTGATCAGAACGGTTGCATTATCAGTGCCGGAAAGTGGTATACAACTGGCACATGTGCGACCTTTACGGCAGTTGCAAGTGGTATGATCCATTGTCCCGTCAAGCTGTCAAGGTGCGAATAGCTGCTAACTCTGATCTCTATCTAGGTCACGGATTCACCCTGAAATCCTCCAGGGGCAGTTGTGGTATCTCGAACAATGCTTTGACGTGTGGATCTGGTGTCACTGCTACGGTCTTCACAAGCAGCGGGGGCATGCTCGCCGTAAGTGGCAGTACAAGCTTCTATGCTGACAGCGCGCCTACTGGAAGCGCTCAGGCGACGGTTTATACCACGAGTGATGATACGGCATTGACGATTTCTTGGGAGAGTACGTAGCATTACTAGGAGCAATACTTGGGGGCTAGATCGAGACATTTCTCAGGCAGTGTACTATTTTTCCGGAGAATAGAACCCGCTTTTAGAGGTCCTGTCGGTACTGGAACGAAACCACGAACGGGAAGCGATCGGACTTCTGTGGATGCCAAATGAGTATCTTTGAAAGCAACTTGGATTGTTACTTTATTCTACGAGTGCATCGGGCACAGCACCCCTTTTGTCCACAATCACTGCGCACAGCGTCGCCCTGAGTACTCCACCAGTCTTTGGGGGCCCCTCCCATCTATACGAGTATAATGTCATAACTGCCATTACTTACTAGTCTATGATGCATGCTCTGCCTTTCGTGCTGAAAATATCATCACCATAGCTGCTGCTGACTGTAAAGGGTCGACTGGCGCGTTTGAGGCAAAAATTCAGAGCGACATCATGCCGTGGTATCAATTCGACATCCTCGGACACGCACCTCCACTACCCAGGTCTTTGCATTCAATCTCCTAGTGATTTTTTGAGCCCAGTTCATGAGCGTAGTTCGATGTACGCATTTAACCCTCTGAAGCTCTGTTCAGCAATTTACATCGTCGAAAAAGAGGGGCGGCAACGTAGCAAGTTTGTGTAGTGGGAGTTGTATTAAGAGTACGAAATGGTTGTCGGTAGCTTGGGTGCATCGCCCTGTGTTACAAGTGAAGGATCGGAGGAGGGTGCAGCATCGTCTTTTGGGGAATGCCGAAGGATACAGGCGAGTTTCAATCCTTGAGATGGCTGGGACGCGAAGTGATTGGTAGAATGTTGCGGGTGCTTATCCTCGGAGGTACGGGTGAGGGTGCTCACTTTGGCAAGGTCACGTGTCCCCGCGCCGCTTTCGCGCTGACCGATCCATCGTATCATTACTACTTGGTGTGAGACAAGTGTCAAGGCATTATTGTCCTAATCTGTCCAGAAATAAGCAAGAGCAGATTCTAATCCCAGTCTTAGCAAGTTTCAGCAAGGCCTCGATGCAATGCTACATGCAGCTTAAAATACTCAGAGTGGTAGTATAACTCCCACATTCATCCATTTACATAGTAGACTCTGTACAAATTGAAGTCAAGCATAAGTTTCCTCATTGTTGCAGAGCTTTGGTACTTATGTGTCTTTTAGCCACTTTGAGATCAATAGCTCTTCCTCGCCACATGCACAGAGCCTACTCATTCATCAGATCTGATCCATCCAGCAGCTTAGCTGATTCCTAGTCTTTACATCAATTCGGCAACTCCTTCCAATGGCGACGAGCGAATTTAGTCGGCCGTTCAGTAAGATGCCTCTTCTGATGACCCGACGCAGATTTTGCCTTGATGACCGCCGGCATCGGAGGTCTGTGCGTCGAGTTTGCCGGTTGGAAGACGTGAGCTAGGACTTTCATAAAAGCATCGCGAACCTCCGGAGGTTGGGCCATCTTATCATCCTGCCACATCGCCAGCACAGCGCCGGTTCCACCAGCCTCGAGTTTGATAAGCAGTTCTCCTGTATCATTGCTCCTTTGTTGGTACGGCCGCACTGATACAGGTTTGGGAAAGAGATCAGGTCGGAAATGATACAGCCCGGTAACAAGATCGAATGTAGGTATGCTGACTTTTTTCCCTTGATCACCGTTATCCTGCCACGCCGCGGAGTTCGAGAGAAGATCGTACATGTAATATTTATTGAACCAGTCAATAAGTGCCCCATCCTGTTTGAGATTATCATGGATGTCTTGACTTTTCAGCACCCAGGTACTCTGCTTGCAGAACTCCGTAATGAACAGAGTGACAGGTGCATCCTTCGTTGCGTGTTCGAGAGCTTTCCACGCCGATTGCGGGTCGAACTTGAAGTTCGTCTGTTGTTCGAAGATGTTGCTGTCTCCATTCATATACCCACCCATAACGTCAGCACCTTTGGTAGCATGGCTGGCCTGATACTTGGCAAATTCGGTGAGACCTCCACCCACAAGCCATTTTGGGGGTTCGGATTTGTGAAAGTTTACGAGATCGTCGAATCCGTAGATCTTTGGAAGCGGCTTAGCAGAGCTTAGGTCGTTGCGAAGACGCTTGATATGGCGATCCATCAAGTTATACACATCGTTGCCGCGTCCCTTCCAGTCAACGACAGGGCCATTCTTGTATTTATCAAGTATCTGTACGACTTGCTTGATCTCTTGCATGTTCATAGACCATGTGAAATCCCATTTGGATGCTATGTGACGAGGTCCAGGTTGTAGTTCAGTTAGTGAACTAGGGTCAGTGAAGATTCGATAGTGCCCTTGGCGCGGGATTCCGTGGTAGTCCATGAACTCGATGATGCGGAGAGTTGCAAACTGTAGGTATTGTTCGGAGTCCCGGCGAACATTGTCATCAAATTCATCCACTGGGAACCAGTCACGAGCCTGAGGAAGTTGTATGTGAGATTTTGATCAGGATGAGGGGTAAGGATAAAAGACTCACTGGACCCTTGATCCGAAATCTCCAAGTGTCAGCCTTGGTGATGGGGCTGAGGATCCTTCGAATTTGCAGTTTGGTGTTCTCCTTCCCAGGCAGTATCTCCTCCACCGCAGCTTTGTTCTTGAAGAACTGATCGTTTGGTGGATGTCCTGTGGCATAGAACGGAGCATGCGAATAGTAATCGAATTGGGGCGCATAGCCATACGCAACTGGACGTCCTGAGATCATAATATCAACCGGATCTTTGTTGCTGTCGCTAGCTTGGTTAAGCACCACGGCCAATAGGTCCATCATAGGATTGTCGGGGTCGGGGCTGAGCGATCTTATGTCAGTGTCGATTCCTGCTTGATATGTTGCGCAACCATACACATCTGTAGACATTATGATTCCAGCTGTTACGGAAGAAGTAAGGGCTGCCAGAGCCCAAACATCGAGGAAGTGCATGGTCTACTAACAGAAAGACGAGATCTAATCGTAAAATTAAAATATTATACTATGAAGAAAGGAATTTTTGGAAGGAGATATTCAGGACGAGAAATAATAGAGATTGCAATGTCTGAAGACTACCTTTAAACCCCGAGTTCGAAGAGAATGGCAGAGAAATGGCAAGACTACCGGTTGGCAACATGTTAGAGCAACAAAGAGCATGTCGCTAGAACCACAATTGCAAGTCCATTCTAGGCCCAGAAGGAGTGAACGAGGAGATAATAGATCTGTAGATCTAACACAGGGATGTTGTACTATGTACGGGCTCGCGCAGCTGCGTAACAGCGGAGGACTTCTGATCTCCCATGGGACCTAATCCATGGCGTGTATGACTACAGAGAGTCATCCTCAAGGGCT
Organism: Viridothelium virens; assembly: GCA_010094025.1. Classification (NCBI taxonomy): domain Eukaryota; kingdom Fungi; phylum Ascomycota; class Dothideomycetes; order Trypetheliales; family Trypetheliaceae; genus Viridothelium; species Viridothelium virens. Next base: position 238,215 of record ML991784.1, read on the forward strand.
TGGCAAAGCGACGTATCGAAGTTAGCAAACACTGAAATGCATTTGTCATCGTGCGATTGTGGCGGCGTCGTGAAAGAGCCCAGTCTCCACGTTTGTCAACGAATTCGTTCACGAAAAGATACGAGAGCTGTTGGTGTAGTCCGTATCGTCGCTACAAGACTACCTAATCTGGGATAACGGAGTTCTGTCTCTTATAACATTCAGTGATCCAAGGACAGTTCAAGTCAACTGTGCGGTCGGCGGACGGAGCCGAAGGTAAATGGCAGTCAGGTTTGCACTGGAAAGAGGAGGCTCAAGTTAAGTACAATAAAAGCAGCCCGCGACTGCAAGCTCGAATTTCAGCAGGAAATCGAGGCAAAGACTAAGCAGTAGCATCCGAACCTCCGGCTTGGCTGCAGGGCACAATCTGGAGTGTGAACCGTGCGAGACAAATTCGAAGAAAGGTAGAGGGAGGTAAAATTCAGCCAGTCATTTCAACAACACGTTACCCCTATCTCATATAGGTAAGCGTAGCTACGAGCCGAACTACTTTACTAGGTAAGGTGCCTTTCACTAACCCTAACAGGCATGACAGTGCGGGCCTCCGTGTTATTGACTCTGGAGCTATTATGGCGAGGCAGCGAGGCTCATAGATTCTGCCTTGAATTGTGTGTATAGCTATTAAAGTTAATAGATCCCCATTAGGTAGAGTAATGGACGATTCAAGAAGGAAGCCTCACGCCAGCCACCTGGTGCATGCTGTCGGGGTATGAGAGCCACGCCATATCAAGGCTGATGGGTCTAAGCTCTATCCAACTTTTCTCTGAGTTCCGTCATCGGCTTTCGTATTCGTATGGGTAACCTTTGGAAAGCTGGCATGGCCGTTATTTCCCACGCAGACCAAATCCTTCAGATGTACTTAATTGGTCAAGACAGACTCACGGCTTGCCTAGACCTATCGCCTTTAACTCAAACACAAGTCGCGATAAACAACTTGTTACTCTTATTAGCTAACAAACAATTGTAACTCAACAAGCGCATCTATCGGCTTCTGGCGTCAGTCTTGGCTATCGTCACTGCTCTGCAGTGTCGCTAGAGACGTTGACTCACTGGATACCACCATAATAGTCGATTTCGTGAGTTGGGCTACTGTGGCAATCTACGACAATGAATTTGCACATTCTAACATGCTATGCAGTCAACAGCCAAACGAGCGGCTGACCAATGCTATCAAGCAACAAATCCCCGCTACCAGCATCGTCAAATTTCTCTTTGTACGCGGCCCTGGCTGGTCGCGGGCTGCCCAGTGAATGTGGTGTTCGCATTTGCTCCTTCAGAACTCGGCACACTAAGCTTGTGAATAAACAATCGCCGGGTTCTTTGATCTTTCTCAAATACTAGTTGGCCTAGCTACCCAATTCTTCCTCCCACCCAGGTGTTTTCGGTACATTGGCTGCGTCGCCACCCAGTAATGCTCCGGTTAAGCCTCTCATTCTCCGACCCAGCAAATCATCTTCACTCGCCAGACTAACCAGGCTCTTTCTTCGTCTTTCTTGGAGGCTGTGCGTCATCTCCTCTGACTGCGTCTTGTATCTTTTCAACTGCGGACTTGATGGACGAGGAAGCACTGCCCCATTATGAGGGGTTTCTTTTGTACTCGAGAGGTTGATCTTTGACATGCTCATCTCAAGCGGACGATCATCGTCGCCAGAAGATTCCGTGCGGGTACGGAAGTGATGGCGAATTTTGCTTTGGGGAGGCACGCGTCTCCTACTATGATCCGAACTGTGCTCCACATCTGTGGTGTCCACAGCGGCGGGCCGTGAGGCTTCACGGGCGTCCGATCGTTCGAAGCATTCCTTCATCCATCGCGCACACCGAAATATATATCGCCAGCCTTCAGGAAATATGCCCACGAATTGGAGGAAGCCATGGCTAATACCGGGAATTAGGGACACTTCAACATAGTCTTCTTCTCTGAATGAAGCTCGCTCCCGCTCCAGACCTAATTCTTTCCTCTCCTCGAACTGCGCCAGCTTGGCCTGCCGTATCCTTCCGGCGAATATGACAGTGTCATCCACCAGTGGGTCCCGTTCTCCAGTCAGCAGATATGTCCTTGGAAAGCGCGCCAGGAGTGCTTCAGGAGCAAGAAGTGGGCTGAGAAGAAAATCCGTTGCAAAGTCCGGACGATTATGAGGCCCAATGTATAAGATGATCATTGCACGCATCATTTCTGGAGTAAGAATTCTATCGTTGAAATAAGATATCATTGAACTCATGGCCAGACGTGTCTTGAGCATCTGGGGTTTTGCGGTCTGTGAGGAGGCTTGAGCTTTGTCAGTGGTTTGCGCTGATGGAGGTGACTTAACGACGTCCACAGTATGCCCAGCAGACGTGTGGACAGCCTCCTTCGGCGGGACGGGCGATAATGATCCGTTCTCGTTCGGGTGAGCGTCCACCTCGTCCTCATCGTCAGAATGGTGTGGGGTACTTGGCGTGAGTTTGCGATAGTCATCGCTTTTGCGGCGGAGGATACTTTGGTTGACTTTGCGACTGCGGCGATCACGTATGAGAGCCATTTGTTCCTCAGTCATCCAGTTGCCAATGTTGAAGTCGAGGGCAGGATAGACAAGCACTACGCCTTCAGGTAGAGGGAGGGATTGTTCTCCCTGCCATCTTCGCGTACTTGTGGTGCCCGCCTGCAGAGCCATCAAAATCATGCCAACAGCAAGGTTGCCACCAGCACTATCACCCGAAACAATAATTTTTGGCATTACTTCTCCAGAGAGCCCTACACACCTACCTCGACTTGCATGAAGCATGTGATAGACGTCGTAGCATTCGTTGAGCGCATGCGGGTACGGATATTCGGGTGCTTTCTTGTAGTCCACACTCAAGACTGGAAGGCCCGTTTTCCCAGCCCATGCTATCAATTTGTCATCATGCGCCCTCGGGTCCATTGCAACAAACCCGCCGCCGGGAATGTCCAAAATGATCTTCGTGTGGGTTTTCAGTGCTGACAGCGGCCCATCGAAATACAACCAAGCATGCACCGGGTCCTTGTATGATGATTCTCGAGGCCTGCGTATTCTGATCTCACGTGGAGGATAGCGCATGAATCGTGGCCGCAGCAACTTCGTGAAAAAAGCGATATATGGTGTATTCCCTTTGTCCCAAGAGACCCGTAGGTGGTCAACGGTCAGAGCGCCTCTGACCTTCCGTACTTTCTCGTCGGCTTGTTCCGCGCAGAACATGTAGAACACGGAAAATATCACGGACCAAAAGTCTCTTGCCCATTTCCACCGAATGCGCATGGCTGTCCAAAACCCAGCATCCAGCGCCGTCGTTATCCATGTTGCTCGAAAATACGAGCGTGAATAAAGATTGGCAAGGGGCTCTGGACATTCAAGACCAACAAGTTTGCCGAAGTTGCGAGAAATGTAGAGCCAGAGTAGGGTGATGACAACAGTTTGCCAGGCGGTAAGGCGAGGAGTGAGGAGTGCAGAGAGACGTCGAAGTATCGGAGGCCCATTACGGTCACCCCTATCAATCATCAGTGTCTTGTCACACAGGATTCAGTTCTGTAGCCACGTACTTGAGAAGATACAGGGACCAAATAGAAACAACTGCGAGGACTTGGATCTTGCGGAACTTAACGGATGGACGACCAAGGACGTGATCTGGACAACGTACGCATGAGCATCTCCTCAATATAGTCATGTTAACACTATCGTACCTATCATGGTCACCCACTAGCCCTTTCTACGAATGTGGCTCGTCCATTCGAAATACTAGCTTCAGATAGCAGTGCGTATTTGGGAACAATGAAATTGAACATCAACCACAACCCCGTGTTGGGAATCGGACATCGTATGTGACGAGACTCTTCGAGAAGGCTTCTATGACTCTTGAGTCTAGTAAGCAGTGAGATGGGTTGAGCGTCATGGCGGTAATGTTGGTCTCGTGCACGACGTAGTTCAAGCTCAGGTTCTGGCATGTGAAAGACTCAGCCCCGTGTGGCTGAACAACATCCGACCTATGACCCCTTGGACGCGGGACGCTTGAGGCTCCAGCCTGCAATCTAGGCTTGCGATTGGAATCTTTGTTTGCATCGAATCGTGCATGTCTCTCTGGTCGTCAACCATACCCACACCTCGCTGGAGTTTGCATACGATAGTCATTTGTCAGGCTGTGCCTAGCCGCAAGACGACTCCAAAGGCCTGTCTTGCGGCGATCCAAATTTTACAGACAAACAGCGTCATGTCAATCTACCCGTATCTTGGTAGAGCTGGGCCAGAACATGGAAAGCATGCAGTCAAGGTTGAGACTCATCATGCATCTTTCCGGTCGGCAGGCAGATACTTGATTCAGAGCTATTTGGGAATCTGCATCAATGTCTGATTGAATTTTTTGCCAAAAGGCGGATCAGACCAGGCTAAGCGAGCGTTTGTAAGCTCTTTACTGCAAAAATAAATGGTGAGAAAGTGATCTCCAATACAAATAAGAATGGATCTTTCATTTCTATGGAGATAAAGTATTCAATTCCCTCTGTCCACACTCTGGAATTTATGAGCACCCTTTCTTTTACATTGATGGCCGCGTGGAATGCACCTGCGATCTTTGTCTCTCACCACAAGCGCTTCCTTGCATTGTTAGACGTGGAATGCCTCGTAGTGCGACGACTCATCGGTGGTTCCGCCGAAAACGGTGGTCCTAGTGGTGCCAGAACAAAGAGCTGCCCAGCTAGGCGAGTCTCCACTCGACTCAGACTTCCGAAGCTGTCTAAGGACAATTACAGTACCAGACGGGTTGGATCGTCAATTCACAAAGAGATGTGGTTGTCATGCCATGTATCCATGGTTAGAAGTCAGAGACAAAGATATCTTTCCCACGGGAGAGAGCGTTGATTCGTTCCTTACGACATGGTCGTAATATCAATAGGAAGAGCTTACCTACGTTCCGAGCAGATAGTAGATTCGTTTCCACTGTTCTGCTGATCAAGATATGCCATCTTGTATGTCTTCACCACGAAGATCTGCAAGCGTTGTCCGCTACATCACCTCATATTGAAGCTTACCTGGTTGATATACGGCCAACTGTCATTCTGGGTCCTTCTGCTCTAGAGCATGTCAGATAACCTCAATCAAGAGGCTTCGCAGAATTACTTCAGCGGCTCCCACCTGCCGAGGGCCTCCTCAGTAATTTTATCGTCTCGTTCAAGAGCATCATCTAGCCCAGGGTTGATCTCAAGGGCCACAGAAGGTACACCATCGCCAGAGTCATCTCCACCGTTCCAATCAACTCGAAAGAGAACAGCTACAACATTCGACGAAGATTCCCGAAGTTCAGCTCACAGTCGGGGAAGCTCTGGGGAGTCAGGTTATCACGTCTGCCTGTGCCAACCCGATCCCAAGATTCCCAGACCCAGAAATGGTGAGTCTTGTCATGCATGCAGCGACAAAGCATTCTTGTGTGGCTGAAAATCTGCTTTACGATGCTCCGTCTGCGGAGGGGGGACAAAGATTTGCATCATCTTATTGACTCTTTGTAGCTTTCATCCTTTACCGCCAGCACAGCCAAGCAAAGGTCATCCAACAGCATCCAGGCCTTGCCAACCCAGAAATCTCGAAGATCATCGGAGAACAGTGGCGAGCCCAGCCTGAAGAAGTGAAAGACGAGTGGAAACGCCTGGCGGAGGTCTGTTTCCCTAAAAACCGCTGGCCATAGTCCCTAGCTAATGCTTTTCCACAGGAAGAGAAAATACGTCACCAACAACAATATCCGGACTACCGATATCAGCCTCGTCGGACTGGCAGAACAGGGAGCGAGATCAGCTCTCCATCGACATCTCCGAACAAGGCACGTTGTTCTAAGTGCGGCGGTCGTAGCATCATCACACCAATATTGCAGACTCCACCTACGCGAAGAAATACGTCTCCAAACTCATCTCATCCCGTGCTGCCACCCCCAGCATCCGGATCAGCATTAACGCCAACCACCCAGTTCCTCCCAATGCTCAACAATCTGAGCTTGCAATCTCCCCAGGGGCGTAGGATTCATCGTCCAGGTCCCGTACCTACTGCAGCAATTCAAGCAGCAGCTCTTCGCGAACGCCAACAAGGTACAGACATTCAAATGACTTCTCCTGACGCCAAACGCCGACGCTACGACCAGGGTGCTTACAATCCCATGGGTCGACGTCCGCAACCAGGAACTCCATATCCGTTCCCAATGACCAGTCCCAATGGCAGCGGCTCACGTCGGGAATCCCTTCCACGCGTGGATACTCTTCTTAGAGGCTCATCTCCCAACGGGACGATGGGACCTCCGCCACGACCTGGGCATCACCCAGGCAGCTATCCAGACTTGAGTCTGAACTTACCCCCACTTCAAAATACCACTAGCCCTCGCTCTGCGGGATCAGACAAACCACAGAGCCTGGATTCCATCGTCAAAGGCATGAATCCACTTGCCAAAATCAGTCTCCTAGGTAAGATTGCGCCACCCCTGAAGAGCATTGCGTCGGGTATCACATCTGGCATCAAATCCGGGACCACATCTGACACCACATCTGAAACAACAACTCCTCGCGATCGTCCCAAGACACGCACCCGCGGTGCTGTCGTTGCCATTGAAGGCGATACTGTTGAGGCCGTTAAGAGCCTAGCAAAATGGCTATTCACGGATCTCAGCGACTCCAAGGACCTTCATGTCAAAGGCATTGATGGCGTCGAGGCACCCTCCAAGCCTCCGGAGCTCGAAGAGGGGGAAGTGACGCCGACGAACAAGCCACCGAGACAGCCCAGTCTAAATGACTACCTCAAAATTATCAGTGACTGGCATACGACCAGCCAGGACATGGTGAAGTTCGTGCGTGGAGAGTGGTCACGCCTGAGTGATGGCTCGGTGCAACTGCACGATCCGGATGAGCCATCGTCTGAAGACGAGGAAAGGGAGGAGAAGCAGCATGTCACGCCCGTCGTCATCATTCCCTCGTATCAACTGTTTGCGTCGGATACTTATGCTTCGCGGGTGCCGATTTGCGACGCCTACTCGCCTGCGGATCATTGGCAGTGGATGGCAACGCTATGGAGAGGGACGATCGGGCCGGATATCACCGTTTATGTGCGGGATTGTGGGCCGGAGGAGCTGGCAAGGGACAAGCTTTTCGAGGTAAGGGACGAAATTAGATGCCTGATTGTGAGGCGGGACAAAAATAACGAGGAGGGGACTATTGGTCAACCAGCTTTGAGAAGGGTATCTTTCGAGATTGCGGAGTGGGTGAGAGCTATCAACGTAGGGAAGGGAGAGGAGAAATTTTAGAGAAGGCCAAAATCTGAAATGAGAGCCTGGCTCTTCGTGTAGCAGAGAGTTAGGACTACCTTATGCTCCGTAGATGGCTCTTCTTCCTTTTCTACTTTTCGTGTTGTAATTTAAATTGTAACAACCTTTGAATTAGAATCCTAGAATCCTTGCTGAGGATCATCGCCAAATTTTGCAGAGAAGTAATCTACCACCTCAATCCTCACCACGCCTTGATCTTCGAGGTAGCGATGATATCCGAACATATTCAACGCTACTTCAGGTAATTCGAAACATGAACATAAGGGAGTCTGAGCTCACAGTCGCCAAAGTGGATTCGACAGAGTAGAAGGCTTGCCGGTGTCTGATAATGAGGAGGCTGTCTCCTGAGAGGATGGTTAATTAAACTCCGGTACGTCAATGCGCATCATCCTTGATCCCGGCGCGCAAGAGACCGATACTTCGATCGCAGAAATTTGCTGCCAAGTTCTCTCATTTGCATTCGGAGCCGTGATCCAAAGATCGTGTGAATGACACGTTGGCTCTTAGTAGAACGCACTTTCTTGACGTCTTTCCTGTGTCCCGCTACACATGCCAACTCATCGGTGTGATACATGTGGGAGTTCGGGGGTTTCGCTTGAATTTACAATCAGGACGACGATGACTACCTTAAGTACCTCCAAGTGTTATACATTTCGTATCGCTAGATCTCTAGCCAAAAGTGAATCCTTTTAGTGCAAGTCATTGGGTTTCTTCGCAGAGTCTTGGTTCGTCCTGTATCGTAAAGGCACGGCTGAGATCACATATATCAAGACCAATCTTGAATATGGTACAGTATTCCCATCTACGATTCCAGGATGAATAGAAAAATTTACAACCACCGTTTCAACGCATACACCAGTTGGTATATCCACAGACTAATGCGGTCTTGTCTTTCCTTCTATAGTCAACCCAAGTACTACCTCAAGCGCTCTACCAGTACGAAGAAAAGCTTCGAACACATGACACCCAGATCGTCTCAGTGACACCATTACTGCAACTCTCTGACGAAGATCGCGCGCTTTTCGAATCTGCTTCCCCAGATGATGTCGCCATCGCCGTCACCTCCACCATATTCTTCGCCCAAGGCGGCGGCCAACCCAGCGACACCGGCACCATGACCTACAGCTCTTCCTCCACCACGAGCATCTTCAACGTGACCATCGTCCGGAAGTCTCCCAGTGGATTCCATCTCCACCTTGGCAACTTCTCCAGTCCCGATGCCGTCCATTTCAAACCCGGCGACACTGTCCACCAAGCCATTGACGGCGCCAAGCGCGATCTCCATTCCCGTGTTCATGACGCCGGTCATATCCTCAGTCTCGCGGTCGGCCGTATGACAAACTTCGCCCCGGACGTCACCGAGCTGAAGGCGTCGCACCATCCCGATGCTGCGTTCGTGGAGTTCAAGGGCTACATCGGTGGGACGATCGAGTATAACCTCATGGATTACTGCAGGGAGATTGTGGCAGCGGAGTTGCCGGTGAAAGTGCACTGGTGGGAAGAGAAAGAGTTGAGGAAGCAGTGTGTTTTTGTGCCGGAGGTGATGGACTTCGGGGGGGAAGGGGGTCTATTTAGGGCGGTAGATATTGAGGGGGCAGGAGCTTATCCATGCGGAGGAACGCATGTAGAGAACACAGGCTTTGTCGGTACGATTATTGTGAGGAATATTACTCATGCGAAAGGAGCCAGCAAGATTTGGTACGGTGTGTATGACTGGTCTGATTGGAAGTAGTGTGATCTAGCATCATTTTCTACATAGCAATATTCTAGACAGTCTGACTCACCTTCATGGTTTCTTTGTGCATGGTAATCTTCCACTACTCTTGATAGGAAAACAAGGCAATTCTAATTTGACTAGTGACGGTGGTGAAAGGTGCTCAATTAGTCTTCTAAGAAGCAATTGGACTGCAAGCACATCTACCACCACTCGTGAAAGAAGTCCAAGGAAAGTGTGTAAGTAAGCTGCACAGCCGGATTTCTCTTCCCGTACGCTCCGCGGCTGAGAGTGGAATTACTTCTTGTTGGGACGAGTTTCGTATGCTGGGACTTGACTGAAACTTTCAGCTTTTAAGAGATCACATATTGCTTGTCAAGATACGGAAGAGCCTTGAGAAGGCACTGTTCCATTGAAATGACTTTACATGCTTCTGGTCCTTGCGCCACGCTTACAGAATGCCAAAGTAAATCCAAACGAACGTTCAGCCATGGTGTGTGGTCTGTGTAGTCCTTACCTGATTACTGATGTTCCAACCCAACCACCGAGGCTGACCACGAACGGAGGCGGAAGTCTTCACTTTTCCGGACAGGGAAATTTGATTTCTCCTTTTATTCACCACATCTAAAGCACCATTCACAAGTCTAGATAAGGATACTTTCCAATATGACACCTCGTGAGGATGCATGACTACTTATGTTACAGTCAGCCGATATTCACTGGTGATCGTCGTTCCGGATAGTTTTGTTAGAAAGATTTAAGGATGGCACTGGTCAGCGAATCCTCCCTTCACCACCAGAAGAACCTTTTTCCGTCTTGGTAGCGTAGATCTCTGCTCGCGAAGGTACCTCTAACGATGATGACTTCCCCTGCAACTGTTAAGAGACAAGACCTATCACCTATCATTCACCTCTACGAGCCTATCGCCGAAGGCCAACACGGCAGTACTCAGGGCAATGTTACTAATACTACGAAACCTCCCGACCTGATCATCCTCCCAACATGGGCGGATGCAAAGCTTCGACCGATTGGCAAGTACGTTCAAGGCTATCAACGACTTTATCCTACGGCGCGCGTTCTCGTCATCCAAAGCCAATTCTATGACCTTGCTTTCCGCCCTCTATTCAGGACTCAGAAGCGACTAAGTCCAGCTCTGAAAGTGGTTGATCGTGCAGCAGATGCACATGAGAGCATACTACTTCATTCGCTGTCAAATGGTGGAGCTTTTATGGCGACCCAGCTCGTCGTCAAGTATCGCTTAGCTGCAGGCAAACCGCTTCCCATCCGAGCCCATATCATCGACAGTGCACCCGGGTCAGCCACGATACAGAGAGGAATGGCAGCTTCAGCAGCAGCCGCTCCCAAAGGCTTGATGCGACCTATTGTCCTGGCTGTTCTCTATACATGTTGCCTGATGGTTTGGCTATCTTCGCGTGTGCTGAAGATCAAAAATGTTGTAGATAGAATCAGAAATGGGTTACTGGACAGGATGACCCTTGCTGGACAACGGCAATTGTGTTATATCTATTCGAAGACAGATGACGTCATTGGGGCGGAGGATGTGGAGGAACACGCAAATGAAGCCGAGCAGAAGGGCTTCAGAATCGACCGAGTCATTTTTGAGAAGAGCGCCCATGTGGCTCACCTTGTGGTTGACCCAGAGAGATATTGGCGCACCGTGAAAAAGACATGGGAACAGGCATAGAGAATGTCACATAGAATTGGGCAGTAGAGCGATTGACGCTAGTGAAAATCCTACAACACTAATTGCTCTGATATAGAAATATAGATAGGTAGCAAAGCAAAAGGAATTGCAGAAATTCAAATGTGGGGACCTTACCGTATACAAGCGGACGAATGGAAGACTGTTGAGGCTAGCCGGACTCGTTCACCAGCGGAGGCTTTCATTGTCGAGTCATCCCCAGACGAGTTCCCGGCTTTCTCGCTCACTGCCTTGCCAAAATATAGCTGCGTAGATTAATACTCTCTATCCGCGCGAAGTGCGTTCTAGCACCTTTTCACCCGTTTCGACACGAACCATCGGGAAGTCTAGGAGCTGGTTTCATCCGCAAAGACTCGCTCTAATTCGGCCGAGGTACCTGCGTCATTTTGGAGCTCCCCGCCTATCGACATTGCGGGCACAAGTCCGGGACGGCAGTCTTTAGATGACTTCGCAAGCGAAAAGGTCGGCGAAGGAGATTCAAGATCGAGGCTGGAGAGCCTCAATTGAATCATCATGTCTTGGAAGAAGTCGGAAGTGCTGATGGATACCATCAAACATTACTCCAAGTTCCCGCCGACTGGTGTAAGCCTACGGCAAATGGTCCAATTTGGGGAAAGACCTTCCACAGGTGCTTTCGACATATACCGACTACTTCAGTAGCCTGCAATCGCTGACGGATATCCTTCTTAGGCACTCTATTCCGAGCCTCACAATTCCTCTCCGAGGAGCTTCCCATTCGGCTAGCGCATCGAGTACAAGAGCTTGGAGACCTTCCTGACGGACTGAACGACATGCCTTCAATTAAAAGGGTGCAGGACTGGTACGCACAGTCATTTGAGGTGGGATCCCCTTCGTGATACAACCTGACACCAATAACCTGTTCGGGATTGGCAGGAGATTACCCAAATACCCCGGCCCAGCCTGACACAAGAGGTCAAAGAAAGACTACTGAAGCCTGCGAGAGGTAGCGATGGTAAAAGTTCCAAAGTCCTTAGTGAGACGACCGCAAATCCGAGCATACCCAAGGGCAAATATAAGTCGCAAGTGAATAGCAATAGAGACGAGAACGGGCACGACAGAAAGGGTGGTCAAGCCAAAAGATATTATGCCGCGACGGATGATGGGCAAGAATGGCCGCCTGAACTAGGAGACTTCAACACACGTTTTGCGCAAACACTAGAGCGGATCAAACGACGACACGACAGTGTGGTGACAACAGTCGCACAGGGTATATTGGAATACAAGAGAAAACGCCAACGGATGCAGATCGACACGAATATTCAGGCTTTTCTAGATCGCTTTTACATGTCCCGGATAGGCATACGTATGCTCATTGGACAGCACATCGCACTCACAGATCAGCGGACACATTCAGACCTGAATTACGTTGGTATAATTTGTACAAAAACGAATGTCCACGACCTCGCGCAGGAAGCCATTGAGAATGCGCGTTTCGTCTGTGAAGACCATTACGGCCTTTTCGACGCACCGAAAGTGCAGCTGGTTTGCAATCCAGACATTCACTTCATGTACGTGCCGGGTCATTTATCACACATGTTGTTTGAGACGTTGAAGAATTCGTTACGAGCCGTAGTGGAAACGCACGGGCAGGAGAAGGAGGATTTCCCCGTAACAAAAGTTATCGTTGCAGAGGGAAAGGAGGACATCACGATCAAAGTCAGCGACGAAGGCGGTGGTATCCCTAGAAGTGCGATCCCCCTTGTTTGGACTTACATGTACACCACTGTAGATCAGACACCAAATCTGGATCCAGATTTCAACAAGAGTGATTTCAAGGCGCCAATGGCAGGCTTTGGATATGGATTACCTATCAGTCGACTTTATGCGAGATACTTTGGTGGAGACTTGAAGTTGATCAGCATGGAAGGGTAAGGGCAAAGGCTCATTCACTTACTCTCTTCAACGATTCGACTGACAAGTCTGACAGCTACGGTACCGACGTCTATCTCCACCTCAATCGTCTCTCTTCTTCTTCCGAACCCCTACAATAACAATTACCAGTCATGAGGGACGAGTTCCAGCGCCCGTATTCGTCCCGACGATTGACGCCGGCCGGGGGGCACCAAGCAACTTCGGCCACATCGCCATCCACGGCGACAATGACTTCTTCGGTTTCCATTGGCCTAGCAATGAGGTCGAGGGCGATGCGGCTGAAGTTGAAGGGCAGCAGCGGGAGGGAAGTGAGCGAACGCAAGCAAGTAGGTGATGCGGAGGCGTTGGTGAACGAGCCACAGAAGGGAAAGCCTTGGTGGAGAGACGTAGGGATGGAGGAGGGCTTGTAGGATTGCGGGGGAAGGGGTGTAGCATGTTTGAACACATACAAAAATGCATGGGACGGCGCTCAGATATTTGGTTAATGCCTATACAGCACGTCCGGACGGTTACGCACTGTGTGGAGTGACTCTGCAAAGATGAATCGAGTAACACTTGCACAAATGGATATTATCAATATTGGGGTATCATGCCGCGCTAAAATGTAGCCAAGAAAAGCGAAAGCAGTAAGCTCATACAGCTCAGGTCATTCCACCGCGTCTTTCTTTTGTCATTCTCAAGCTCGGTGCTTTGCTTTTGGATTCGCACTGGTTTGCCCACTACTCTTTCCCCCTTCCTTCCTTCCGGGCCTTGAATTACCTGAGATTCCACCTTGCTCGGTCCTCGCTCCGTGGCGGCTACTCTCGGGTTTCTTTCCCTTGGGGTCATCATTATCGGAGTCTTCGTAGTCCTCTTTCCACATGACCGGCCATTGGCTGTCATCGATGCCGGCGACGATCTTGCTGAAGTACAGACGTGTTTGGGGCACAGTCTTACGATCCAGTTAGCAGACGAAGCTGTGTCTAGATCTACGTGATAACAGAAAGTCATGAAGCGAAAAAAGAGAAGAGCAATGGTGGGAAGAAGGAACAGGAAATATCAAGCCAAAGTCCTCAAGTGGAAGAGTTACGAAGGTGATTCAAGAAAGGATTACCTCATTTCGTGCGCGAGCATGCCATTCCAGTCGCTCATTTGATGCCATAATCATCGCGGCTTCAGTGCGAGCCCTGCGCTCCTCGAAGGTCTCAGGAGCTGGAGGCCGGACAATGGCTTCATTGGTCTCAGCAGAACGACTCTGTGCTCCAAAGGTTCCCGAGAGCGGGACTGAGTGCAGGATGGACGGAGTTCTTGCTGAAGTGGACATGGAGAGCAGGAATCAAGATAATGTGGATGATGATCCACTGGGCTTTGTAGAAACGATCTTTTTTGGTTTGCCCGGATATTGCGAAGCAGCTTCAAACGTTTGCAGTATTCTTAAGAAAGCTGTTAATAGTGGTTTGCAAGGTCTACTGAGTGTGATGGTGGAAGTTCTGATTGCGTCATGCTCTGCAGCGGGAAATATGGGCTGAAGTCCGATCTCATCCCTGAACTTCCACTCTGTCTGTTGTCTTCTTGCACCGAGTCGCATTGAAGTTCTTGTGCGCTAGAATCATAGTTCTAAGTGCTATTCATAATTGGGATCACAGAGCTGCGTCAAATAGACAGGAAGAATGTATTCTACGCCTTCGCATTTGTGCCATGAGCTATGTTCAGGGCTCGTGTAGGCCATGCAGCACGCAGCACTCCAACACTCCCAACTGGAGCTCTATCATGCATTATTTCCACGAGCGGCGTAAAGGCTATAGTACCCTGAGTATCAAATTTTTCTCCTAAGTTGCCTCACTCGCACCGCTTGCCTTCCATGCACTCAGCAGAAGACTCACGATATGATCTACATTCTTCCCGTTCTTTACTTGTGCAAAGATTGTCGGTCCGCCTTCCCTACATCACCCCAGTCTGTCAGCTTCCTAAAGGCACAGCTAATTTGTCACGCTGGGCACTTACCGCATCTTTCTCGCATCCCTCTCCATGACACCCAAGTCCGCCCCAACAATCTCGGCCAAATCTGTCTTATTCACCACTAATAGATCACTTTGCGTGATGCCTGGCCCTCCCTTCCTGGGGATCTTATCACCACCGCTTACATCAATCACGTAGATGATGAAATCCGCCAACTCCCGACTGTAGTTCGCCGCCAAGTTATCCCCTCCGCTCTCAATGAGCAATATCTGTGTTGCGAATTCTCGATGCAGGTCCTCGAGAGCAGCGAGATTGGCGCTGATATCCTCACGCACGGCGGCGTGAGGGCAGCCTCCAGTCTCGATGGCGCGGATACGGGACGCGGGAAGTGCCGAGTGGGCAACCAGGAAGTCGCAGTCCTCGCGCGTGAAGATGTCGTTAGTGACGGCGGCGATAGAGTAGGTAGAGCGTAGGGCCTGGCAGAGGGCAAGCATGAGGGCGGTTTTGCCGGAGCCGACGGGGCTATGTAAGGAGACAAATAGGTAATGAGCATTTTGATTGGTCAAAAAGACGCTGGACATCTGTAACAAGAGAGAAGACGTACTCCTACCTACCCGCCAATGCCTACGGTGAAAGCGCGTTCGCGCCAGTTCCGGCCTTCGATGATGGGCATTTCACGACCCATGAAGCTGCCGGGACCATCGAGGATTTCATGGGAATGGCCATGGTCGCCGCCTGCGTGAGAGTGGGACACACCTTCATGAGAGTGAGACATTGCTGGAACAGGTGGACTTGGAAGCCGGGGTTACGTGACAAGATACCTGGCATTTGTTCAAGCTTGTTGTTTATGGCAGCACGATGGCGGGGTATGCGGGGCTGATAACGCAGACATAGATAAGGTAGGTACGGTGGAGAAAAGACCACAGATTTTGATACATATGCCTAGGTGGAATTGCGTATCTGAAGAAGTGGAGACTACAATCATGATCGCATTAGGACTATGAAAGGAATCAGAGAATTGCCACCTCTCGCGGTTAGAGAGGCGTACCATGATCAGAACCACGTCCGTGCGATAGCTTCGCGAGGACGCTAGAGTACTCACAATGGCTCCATACCGTTAATGTAATGGCTACTAATGCACATCATTGTTCCTGAGAGAGTCTCAGGATAGCACATGCATCCGCGAAGAATTCTATCTGAAACTCTAGTCAACCGTTCAAATAGCAATTTGCCAAGCCAGCCGCAGCGTATCCTTCAAGATTGAGGAAACGCACTATTTCAATACTCTGTGATAGGAATGTGGGATCGCCATTTTATCCAGTAATATTGTGACATCACTGTTGGACGACAGAAGGATGCTCACGAGAGCAGATACTCTTTGGCAAGAACCCTAATCTTTTCGTAACTCCGATACCATGGTACCTATCATATGGCGATTGATGATTTGGAGGACAGCGGAAAAAAGTGAAGTGTTCAATGCAGCAAATACCGAGGCATGTTTCTTCTACTTCTCGCAAAGGGACGAGGAATCGCACAGGGTTGAGAAGAATATTTTTGCCATTGATGACCGCTGTCACCGGCTCTTTTCACAATCAGCTAGATCTCGTAAGCCTTCCTGTTCGAGACAAACATAAATCCAGCGCAGTGATCATTGACAAATCTTACGAAGATTCGATGGTGAAGCACTATGGTTTTAGGTGGAGGTTTGAAGGGGCTCAACATCGTGGGCTTCAGTATCTTCTTGACACCGGTCCTAAGAGCCATAGTTGAGATGGAATTTAGGCGATGATTGCAAAATCTGGCCCTCGGCGGATAGGTGCTAACTCGTGAAGAGATCGCCACGACCAAAGCGGAGTTTCTTCTTGATTCGATCTTCCCCACGGCGGCTTCCGCGCTTTAGGCACCTTAGGGATGCACGCTATGACCACCTCGCCGACGGACCGAGGACGTCTCGCCTGTGCTTCGAATTTTCTCATTCAGACGCATGACCTTTTTGTGCCTCGTCTATGGAGCTTACATGTAGTAGCTAGAGTACATGTAGCTGAGCAGAACCAGGTTCCAGCTCTCGACGTACAGAGCAACACAATGGATCATGGACGCGCGATGCTGCACATGACCAGACCTCCTTATGCGACTGCGTGAAAGTCGATACTCTACGTCTCTCTCTTCCATGCAACACCATGCCAGGGACAAGAACAAGCTATCTCCAATGCTTTATTAGCTGCAAACAAAGCGCATCCGTCAGTGCGCGGACCACTTAGGCGACCTGCCGATCCATGTCTTTCGACGTCGCGCTGCGTCAGTTGTGCAAAACGTCCTGCAAACGCATGTGCAATCCCTGAGTGCCTCGGTTTGGACGTGACACTCACAAGGGTAAGCTGGTTCGTAACTCGACCTTATCCAGACGAGTTACGCCCCATTATTGGTTCCAAATGCGGCGCTATGGAGATCTTGCCGGCCCTACCTAATATGACTTGCGGTTTAATGCTCCTGACTGGTCTTGGTTGCCTTTGGGCTTTCCAAATTCGCTACATACCTCCGCGTTGAATCGCTTTGTCTGTGGGGCATGGACCGCTTCCCCACAGACTGAACAGACAGCTTTCTTAAATCGGCTTGTTGCCGAGATAGGGTCACGACTGGTCGTTGTGAACTTGTTTTTCATCCTTACATAGCTTTCTGCTTCAACGCCTGCGCTTCCATAGCGAAGGTCATACAGGCATACAAGAGGCCTCAATCCGCACTCTACTGTGTGGCGGTCGTCCATTTCGATTTCACATTTCTTCAGATCTGTCATTTCATATAGATTCCTGTTCCGCAATGGAGGACGAAAAGTATACATCGCACGTTGAGAGTGGTGCCGCCAATGGTGGACCATCCGCCCCTCCGCAGAAAGTTAGTTTTTGGACAAAGAGGAAGAACCATTACAAGAGATTCTGGTGGCTTCACCTTTTGATACTGATCATCGTTGTGCTTGTCGTCACCTTGCCACTGTATGTTTTGCAGCTATTCCAAAGGCCAATTGCGTTGGGTGCTGACTCCTGCAGCGTTTATGTCGGCTTCCCAAACATTGCTCAGTCCCAACTCAATAAGTCCACGTTAAACATCACGATGCAGCAAATTACAAATCCGACTCCAACCTCTGTACAGTTGGCGCAGATGGCCATTGCTGGTAACCCAAGCAGCTATCATCCAAATTTGGATGGCTTCCAGGCGGCACTTTTTCTTGAGGATACTGAGCCTAATATCCAGCCATTCGGCTATATAGAGATCCCACCCCTTCACGCAACTCGATACACAGGAATTACAACCAATCAGACACTCAATATCACCAACATGGACCAATTCACCGCTTACAACAATCTGGGCCTTACGACCAAAACATATCGGGTTGCCCTCCGGGGCCGAACGAAACTACATGAGATGAAATTTCCAACAACCACAGTCGACTTTAACCAAGTTGTGACCTTGAATGGTGATTTCCTAAATGCTTTCAACTGTATACGCCCCTACTAACGAGGCACAGGACTCAACAACTTCGATGGAATCAATGTCACCAACTTCCAACTTTTCCTCACTCCACAAGGACCAGATCAAGCCAACTTAATCGGTGAAATTCTCATCCCCAACCCCACAATCCAGGCCATCGAATTTGGAAATGTTACTTTCAACGTATCTGTGGATGGCCAGAATATTGGACAGTCATTCCTCAACAATCTAATGCTGATGCCGGGCAATCATACTTATCCTCTGCGGTCAACGACTGATCAAGAAGCCGTTATCGGCCTAATCACCTCTAAATATAAGGACGGCATCCTCCCTTTGACCCTGATTGGAGAGAGCGTCGTGTACAACGGTCAACACCTACCGTACTTTGAAGGTCCGCTCAGAAATAGCACACAGCATCTCAATCTCAACGTTGGGCCAGCCTTGGCACAGCTTGGGTTGAACCTAGGCAGCCTCAGCGGAAGCAATAGCACCGGGTAGAGATGATTGTATCATCTGTGTCGAATACATCGAAGCGCCTGAACGACACGACTCAGGACCGAGTCTCTCGAATATTGAAGACGCACCTCGGCAAAGGACTTTGCTATGCGTCTCGAAAAATCATTTGGAATATGATTTCGAATGATAAGCCGGCTTTGCATCGCTCATCATGACCATTCCCGGCGAAGCGGCGTTTTTTTGGGTACAGCTGATATAGAAATCTCATGCACCATGCATTCAAATTTCGCAATGCTTGATCAGATAGTCATATCCGTTACTTGTCGCGCACGAGCCGCGATTTTCTAGATTGAAACCTCGGCTCATACAGGCAGACGTTCGGAAACATGTGATCTTCAATCTAGGAATTTGCTTTCGCGATAATGGCGTAGATGCTTGACATCATTGCCACTGGGATAAGCCCGGTTTTCCATTCTCGAATAATCATCAGTACCTTATCTGAGGAGGCTGAGTTCATCATTCGATTGTCGCCGAGGGTCTTTGGCGTAATGAGCAAGTAATCCCGCTAGACCGCTCCGCTGCAAACGTCAAAAACCTCCTCTCCGCCCCGCTTCTCAGGAGATGGTCTAGCTGATCTACTAGGTACCTCATAAAGTCGGACAATATGGATTTCTCTTATCCATCTACTTTCATGCCATCGAGGTACTCTCATGCATTTGCCTTCGTGATGTCAATAATTCAGCTTCGCCTTGCTCTCCATGCTACACATTCTCGAAATGGAACGTCGGCCCTCCTGGCACTGCTCCCTCTGCCACAGCCGGCAATTCTTCCACTGCCCTTCCCATCTCCACCCCCTTTCCACTCCCCGCCACCACTTGCCCCTTCTTCCCGCCCTCACTCACCATCACCACCTCGACCCGCTGACACCGCATCACCGTCTGCCGCAAGCCGGGCACCATTTCCTTTAAGACCGCCACCTCCTCAAACCCCAACTCCCTCCCAAACACCTTCTCCTCCTCCTCCCCAGCCTCCAACCTCTTCTTCAACCCCTGCACAAACGGCATCGCCTTCTTCCCCTCCGGCGCCTTCCCAAACGCCTTGCCCACCTCCCGACTCAGCACCTTCATGTCGACGTTCATGGAGAGCGCGTCGAAGGCGCCACGCAGCAGCTCGATACACGTGTCTTGCCAGGCTGGAAAGGCCGAGGCGCAGAAGACGGTCAGCGATTTCGGCTGCTTCGGGTCGAAGTTGGCGAGCTTGCCCTTGGCGAGGCGCTTCTGCTGCGCCCCCTCCGCCGAGGTGATGGCGCTCGAGGTGGTGCGGATGTACTCGCGGGCTGCGGAGAGGGAGGGCGAGGGGGTGGGGACGGCGGGGAAGAGAGCGTTTTGAATGGTCGTGGGCTGGGTTGATTAGCTTGGTTCGGGAAAGAGTGTAGGAACAGAAAAGTAGGTGGTGATGCGTCGTACCTTTTTGAGGACTTCAAGCCAGATGTACTCGGCCCAGTGAGGAGCGACAGGGGCGAGCATGAGTGCTTGGAGTTCAACGTAGCGGCGAGTGAAATCTTGATGCATGCCGATGTCTGCAGCGCGGCAGGAGCTTCGGTAGAAGTCTCGAGCGCTCGTGAAGTCGTAGAATCCTGACTTGAGAGCGCTTTTGTACAAAGCGGCCTCAAGATTTTGGATAGTCTCCCTGACCAGGCCATTGAGCTCGTTCTCGAATAGCTCATCCCAGAAGCCTTTGGGTCCGTTGCGTTGGATGACGTCGGTGTTTTTGACGCGCTCGTTGTCTCGTGCGTGCACGTATTCTTCAGACGATGAGACGAGGCGCGCTTCAAGTACGATTTCTTCGCACCATTTTCGAAGCTCGAAGAGCCTAAGAATGGTAGTATCTGCGACACTCTCCTCAAAATTAGCATCTTCGACACCGTCACCAGCATCCGCCAACGCGACACGGGTAGCATCGGACCCGAATTTGGCAACTGCGTCGTTCAACGTAAGGAAATTCCCGGTGCTCTTGCTCATCTTCTCTCCGTTCAACTGAAGGTGCCCATTAACACGTACGCCTTTTGGCCAGTAGCTTCGTGGAAAGATGGCTAAATGAATGTATAGGAAAAACGTTAGATGATTGTTGATAAGATCCTTCCCAGAAATATTCACATCGATCGGATAAAAGTATTCAAACTCCCTTCGCATAGTTTGTAGGGTTTCTAAGGGTATGTCGCTTTTGATATCGTCACGCCGTGTGAAAATGTAATCCCACACCTCGTCAGTCATTTGCTCCGGTGTTACATTTGCCGGCCCTTTATGAACGCCAAAGATGTCTGTATGGAGAAGGTGCGCTATTGTATAGTAGCTGTGGTATATCGTACTGTCGCTCAAAGATTCAACAAGCCATTGTTTATCGATAGGGAATCGAGAGCCCAAGCCGTACGAACGCGTTGCCGCCCATTGGCCAAGCCAGTCAATTGTTTGCTCAAAAGCATTCTTGGCTTCAGCGCTGTAGAGCTGCAAATCTTTATCGATATGCTCAAGTACCTGTTGCTGCCATGCGGGATCGCCTTGGGATCCATAGTTCATGAACCATTGGTCAAGATGGCCAGCAACGCACTCGTCAGCAGATCTACTGATGACGAGTCCTTCGGGCTCAGCGTAGTTGAAAGCATCGTTCGCGTCGATTAACTGTTGTCGTACCAAAGGTTTGGCTTCTTCAACTGCTTTTCCTTTGTAGTCTCCGAAACACATCTTGCCCTGGTAGTAGCCCTCTTTGTAAGCGAGATCCTTAGCTTCAGCAAGCTGTTTGGTGTCCTTTGGTGAATTGATTTTCATTTTCTCTACGAGAAATTTTGCGGTCAGATTACCATATGAGGGTGTCTCAATGATGGGAATGATTTCAAGCTCCGCCCATTCTTTCTTAATGCCATAGTAGTCGGATTTCTTAATCAGATCCAGAATTGTGGCGTAGTCGTCTGGGCTATCAGAGGGCACACAGGTGACCACGCCCGTACCCTTCGTAGGCTTCACTGTTTCCATGGGGAGAATGCGAACATCTTGGTGAACCGATAATGGAGCATTGACCAGCGTTCCCACAACTTCGGAGCCTTCAAGCTCAGCCACCTGAGGAAATACACCCCACTCCGAAAAAATGCCTTGGAACGCCATGTTGCGAGCTGCTCGTGAGGAAACAAAAAAGTATTCGTTTTCGGTAACCTTGAAAATGCCATATTTTACTTTGGGGCCGACAAAGCAACACGTTTGGCCATACATAGTTTCCGGTCTTAGAGTCGCCGGAACAAAATATACATTTGCGTTTGCCGGAAGTTTGCCCGACAGCACTCGCTGAGCACTTTCCGGCCATTCTTTCACTTTGAGCTTGAGTGCCGTATATTCTTGAACACCGAGACCCTCTCCAGATTGCCTGTCGTGGTCCATACAAGCTTGACCATCCTTGGGACTATAGACGGTGTAACGCTTCCCAAATTTGATTTTGCCGAGCTCATATAAGCGATTCATCTGCCAGCGAACAAAGCTGTCGTAGTACGGATTGGCGTCGGTCGTGACCATCTGTCGTCTCCAGTCGATACGTGCTCCAAAAGCAGTCATATCTCGTCTACAAAGCGGCGGGAAGAACTCGAGCCAGTGTTGAGGATCGGCAAAATTGTGTATTTGCTCAATTGGAATTCCAAGTGCTAGCATGATTTGGAATTGGTATTTCATCTTCACCGACTTGGCAGCAGCTTTGCCTTTCTTAGCTGTGAACTTCGTGACGTCCTCTTTTGTCGTTCCTTGGGTCGGCGCAGGCATTTCATCATCCTTCTCCCCGTTTGTAATCTCTTCTGTAGGACAATTCTCGAAGTTCTGCCCAAACATCTCAATTTCTCTTATCAATTTGTCTGCGCACGCTTTGATTGGCATGCCGGTGCAGTGATAGCCTTGAGGAAATAATGTTCGCTTGCCTTGCATTCGTGCAACGCCAGCACTAAACTCTATTTTACTTGCTGTGAAAGCGTGACCCATGTGCAAGGTGCCATTCATGTACGGATATGCCATAGCACCGAAGAATTTCGGGTATTTTCTACGGAGTTCTTCTGCTGAAATGGAACCAAATGGTATCTCTTTAGTAGAGGGGGCGTCGGTTTCGAAAATCCGATCTTGCTCCCATTGTTGCTGGTATATCTTCTCCGACGCAATCAAGGTATCTCTTTTTTCGGTATTCTCAATCTTGAGCGTGCCTTTGGAGGCATTGTTTGGATCGAGAGCCTCGACTGTTGCTTGCGCAGCAGCCATCGTGGGCTGGTATGGCTGCCGGATTAGGGCGATGCGTACATACGAAGCTTAGGAATTCGCGAGACCTGTTGGGAGTTAGGCTTTTTAAGAGGTCAGACCTCGAAGCTGTCAAAGCTACCTCTTTACAAATAGGAATGCTCTCCTCTGGGTTGTGACTCAATTCCGTTAAATCACAAAGCGGCAGAATAGGTCTAAGGCCGAGGCGGTGTGGGCACCCAGTGTTTTGGCAATGACCTCAAAGCTCACCCTGATATCTGCTACCTATCACTCCGTACCTTGGCCATTTCTTTGAAATGCGGCAAAGCTGGCTCCCATCTTGTTTTGCATCGCGTTGGAAGCCACACACGTTCAATCTTGAGTAATCTTCAATTCTTGATATAAGTCTTCAGTTTCGAGCTTCATCACGAGCTCGCATTGAATGCCGGCCATGTTCCCCACCTTAGTTCGACGATCCATAACGCAATCGTCTCGACTTCACCCACTACTCTATCACTATCAAGCCAAGAAAACTTGGCCTCCAGACTTCGATCGACTCTCAGAGAAGCACAAGTTTCGGCTCGAACGGAAATACCGGAGACGCTCAAAATTACGAATGGCCAGGCCAGGATGGAATAAGGCAGTCAAATTGGCTCAGTACGGGAGTATCGTTGGAATAATAGTGTATGGTATGTTTGGTCTAAAATGGGATGAAAGGGATGATACTCTCGCTGGGGTAAACAAGAAAATTTCCTTGTGATGAGGCTGTTTGCTGATATGGACAGTTTCGAAATTGGTATAAAAGCATGGTCGATTCGATTATTTATGGAAACAACCCACCACCAACCCCCACAGGCCGTGCTTGACATAAGTATAGCTAAGCGCGAGGCTTTGAGCAATGGCAGTGATGGATGCACCTGCGGCTCTAATGTAGTTCCAATCTTTCCATGGAGTTTACTGGAAAGAACGACAGGAGCTAAGTAGAGAACCCCGTTCCTAGGACTGGATGTTCAACAATCACATCCATTTCAAGAGCTTTCGAATCAGAGCATACCACAGGCCTTCAGCGCCGTAAACGGATGAGAAGATTGAGCTGAGTCTGATGCAACTTGCGATACGGTCGAGGAAGCCGACATTGGTCCACCAACCTGTGTTGCTGTACTACGGCGGTTCCAATGTCAATACTGGTCTCCATATATGGGAAGGGTACCGTGTCGACTTGAAACATTGATGGGAAACAACAAGCCCTAGGATTACTCGCTTTGTACGGCGCAGTCGTATGCAAGATGAGATGATTGGATCCCAAAATCAGGCAATTGTCTTGGACGGCAACACTATGGCTACAAGGATTCAATGACCGATGGTCCCAGTCCATGGACTCGCTTGTCAATCAGTCCTGATACCGCTTAGTTTTGAAGATCCCACCAATATCGATCAAGCGTATTACAGCAGTTGCCAAAGATGCATTCAATGTGGCCCTGCGATGTCTATAGGGAAGCTTTCTCTATTCTTCTCCCCGTCTCATCAAAGAAGATCTTCTTCCCGGTGTTCAAACTCTCTTGCAATGCGCATCCGATCTTCACGGCCTGCACTGCACCTGTCAGTTTGAACGGAAGCTTCGTGTTATCCAAGCATGCTGCCGCAAACTCGTTCGACTCGGTCACAAAAGCATGTTCGAATCTGCCATAGTAATGGGGCGGGATTTCCCTCCTGACCCCTGTTGGCTCACTGATCTCCAACAGATTCGACATTGGGTTCGCATTTATCGTTAGCTTGCCCTCGGTTCCGATGATCTCCGTCATATCATGTTGTCCCGCCGCCATCATCCGACTCGAATAAAAATATGCGATCTTCCCACCCCAAAACTCAACCACGCCAACTCCATTGTCCACATCTTTATACTTCCTCAAGTCAGGCTGCACCGCCGTGATACCGAATGCTGCGACGCTTTTGACAATAGAGTCCTGTCCAAAGTACCAGAGCGCGAGGTCAATATCATGGATATTGCAGTCAACGAAGATGCCGCCGCTGAACCGGGCATACTCAACAAAGAAACCCGACGGATCCAGCTTGTCACAGGTTTGTGAGCGGAGGACGGAAGGCCGTCCAATAGCGCCGCTGTCGCAACGATCCCAGGCGTCACGGTAGGAAGCATCGAAACGACGGGAGAATCCGCAGAGGACTTTGAGATGAGGCTTAGCTTTGGCGGCATCGACGACGGATTGAGACTGGGGGTTGCTTTTGTTAGCGAGGTTCCTTTGGTCGGGAGGTTCTAGGGTACGTACGACTTCAACGCTAGTGCTGAGAGGCTTTTCACAGAGAACATGCTTGTCTGCGTTGATGGCCTTTATGGCTTGCTCTGCATGGACTGTGGTGACTGTGGCGATGACGACTGCTTCCAGACCAACGTGCTTGAGCATTTCATCATAGTCGCTGTACAACTTGACCCCGCTAGGCTCGAGATGGACCTTTGCCCATGCCAACTCCTTCTCATCCGGGGAGAAGGCGGCAACCAGCTGTGCTCGGGGTGTGCGGGTCAGCAAGTTTAACGCATGACGAGCTCCCATACGTCCAAGGCCAGAGCAAGCAATTTGAAGCTTTCTTGGTGGCATTTTTAAGGTATTATTTAAGAAACCGACGCTTTTCCAAAATATATCACAAAAAGTCCAATGGCACTATACGCCTATTGTTTTCGAGCTTCCTTCAATTGGAGCAATCTACCGATTGAAAAGCAGACTGTAGGTAATAAGAAAAGAAGATTTTGGTATGTTGTCTCAAAGCTTAGGCTGGTAAAGAGAATTCCACATGAACTGGGAAGGACGCGTGTATGACACAACTAGTCGAGGAGCTCCGAAGTCAAAAGACTTCAGAAAAGATGGAATGCAAACGAAGCTGTCCTGATTCCGGCTTGAGTAAGAAAATGTTTTCGGGTCTGTTATAAAATTCCAGGGCCACCAAACTAAAAATTTGCCCCACGGTGGAACAAGGACCCCGCCAGCCCACCACCCCACCACCCACCTCAAGCATCCATATCTTAGTACTTACTCCCGCTCGGCTTTCTCCTTAAAGCCATCCATCCGCCGTTGCGGCCGGAAGACATCGTCACGAGTTATTGTAAGCCCCTTCGCGCTAGATGCTGCACATGCGTCTAGATTTGGGCGAGGAGCAGACCACTTCTTGCCGTACCGTGTTAGAGTATGGTTTTCTTGACGTGTCGGTAAGAACAGAAGAGCATCTATCCGAAAATGTAAGTCAGGGCTTGGAAACGGCCGGAGTTTGCATACCTAAAGGACAGAAGTCTTGTCGCAGACTACTGTCTCAAGCCTCTGTGAACGCACTGGTCTGAGAACATGATTTACTCGCTTCACGCCTTCGTCGAAAGATGTCAAAGCTGTTTGAGCTACGTCAATTTCGTGTTCATTTCACGGATATATGCCCGCGAAATTACAAGGATGTTAATCTGGTCAATCGCTCCCTAGCCTACACTGTGGCCTATTTCATGATGGACATTCTCCCGCATGCATAGGCTGACAAGATTTTTGGAACGTGGTCTGCTCTGTCGGTGGGCTCATGAAAGATCCAACACTCAAGACCTCAATCTACCTACGTCATGCCGGTCTCACAGTTCCTGCTTTAAACTGGCATTCATGGAAGATAAAACACGAACCTCCTCCACGATAACCCTGATGCATTAGCACACCATATCTGGTGATAGACTGGGTAATGAATCTGTTTCCTGTAGTTCCTATGGCAATTTGAGTAGTCTCATCGTACCTCGACAAACGGCATCATTCTTGCGTAATTGGCCCGAGAAAGTCCCGGGCAGTATATGCAGCGAAGGAGATGGCGCTCAAATTTGAACCTGGAGCCTCCTCTCATCAGTCCGTGGCCATGCAGATACGACGGCAGGGAGACTGATCCAGAGTATGAGTGTATGACTTAAGAGCTGTTACTCTGGCGTAGAAGATGTCACACAAGATGTCTGGCAGCGACCTAGCAAGCACTGAGGGCGGCGATGGCATGAGTCGAATCTTCTTCCCCCGGACAATTGCGGTCTCTCGATACAGTAGCCTCTGATTGCTACACCTGGCCAGACATCTACGGAGTGAGAATTTGAACACGAGCAAATTCTAGGAAGTGAAGTTCGAACTCATCTTCCCTAGCAGTCCATGAGGGCAGACATAGTGAGAGTGTCCAATGCCGTCAATGCGACCTTTCGAAGTTTCACGCCAATGATGAAATATCATGTAGCTCAGCCTTGGTTACCCAATACACCATCTACAGAATGCACAAACATGATTATAATCGCGCTTTATCTTCGTCGTCCAATTCAACAAAAACTTTTAGGACTAGCTGTCCATTCTCGTCCTTTGTCTTACCAGCCATTTCAAAGGCTTTGTCAAGGCCTTCCAACCCTCGGTAACGATGTGTGACGAGCTTAGAAAAGTCAGGATAGTCCGGACCGTTCTTGGAGACTACCTCAATACCCTTTGGGTAGGTATTTGCATATCGGAAGACGCCAACGAGATCGACCTCCCGGTGAGCAGCGGCCGATATTGGAAGTGTCTGAACTGGGGTGCCCATGCCAATCAGCATAACTCGTCCACCTGGACGAGTAGCCTGCGAATCATAAGCAGGTGAAACGATGTCACGCCTATCAAACTTACGTAAATTGCGGCCTGTAAACAGGAAGGCACGCCGGTGCACTCGAAAGCCGCATCGACTTCTCCAACGGGAGATCCATCTTGCCTTGACACTTTGCTGACTTCGACAGCTGTCTCTCTTGCTATTTGAAGATTCTCTTCGATGCTATTTCCACGTCTCATGGGCACTACAAAGCCCCTGTGCGCAAATCCGTTCTTGACTGCAAAATCCACCCTCCCCTGGTCAATGTCGGCTATCACAACTGTACTTGAGCCTTCAATCTTGGCCATGGCCGAGACCAATAGGCCCACCGCACCAGCACCAAATACCAACGTTGTGCTATTCGGCGATAGCTGTGCTCGTCGGGAGGCGTGAATAGCGACTCCAAGAGGCTCGAGTAATGCACCCAGATCCAGCGACACACTCTCGGGCAGCCTAGAAGTGCTCAGCACTCTTCCAAGCTTCCCATACACTCAGAAATCTTACTTGTGGCACCAAATCGCCGGATGATTTATTCTCTCTTGTAACGTCCCCTGAGAGTGCGGAAACGCTTTCGCCGAGCTCCTAAACTGCATTCCCTTGCATATATTGTATCTTCCTTCTTTACATCTATCACACTCTCCACACGGTAATCCGACCTCCAGTGCCACCTTGTCTCCGATCTGAAAGCCAGAGACATGAGAACCGACTGCAGTGACCACGCCGGCAGATTCGTGCCCGAGAGACATAGGCTCCCGCACTAATATGTCGCCATTACGATTATGTTGAAAATAGTGAAGATCTGAACCGCAGAGACCAGTAGCATGGACAGAGACTTGGAGTTCATCATGCAAGGGAGGCAGGAGATTGCGGGTTTCCTAGAACAAGTCAGGAGATAGTCATTGAAAAATGAGGAACCACGCTTCCTTACGATGCGGAGGTCCTTTGCTCCGTGTAATACGGATGCCTTGACTGGAGTAGCCGCCATGTCGAGTGCCTGGATGGAATCTTCAAAGTTACGACACAAGCTCTTGTTGAGTGGGAGTACTGCGGTTTGACATTAGGTCATTTTGTGCACCTACGAAAAGTCGGGTTCTAGATTTAGACCCTTCGACTGATTCTAAAGCAAATACTACACATCGGAATAGGGCATTTTCGGAAAAATATCCATAGCTAGAGTGAGGTCCGCAGTCGGGACCTAAATCATTGGGTACGATAGCACGGAAGGTTGCACCTGTTGAGTGGCTTCGGGTGAAAGCCACCCCGCCGTCGGCAACAGATTTTCTTCAGGGTTCGGCAAGCTTCAGAACATTTCTCACACAGCTCCATCCTGACCCTCTCTCCGTAAATCGTAATAATGACGCCAATACAGCAGCTTTTCTCCCTAGAGGGGCAGACAGCTTTAGTAACAGGAGGTACGAGAGGAATCGGGCAAGCAATGGCATTGGCATTGGCAGAAGCCGGTGCTGATGTGGTACTTATTCAGGTAGAACAAGATTCCTTACAACTCCATTAGCCAATGGTCTAACAAAGTACTAGCGAGACACTTCCAATCAACAAACGAAATCTCGAATTGAATCCCTTGGTCGCAAAGCCCAAATTGTCACTGCCGACCTCTCCTCCCCCGAGTCTGTCAAAGATATACCCTCTAAAGTCTTCGCCGTAGTCCCTCGCATACACGTCCTACTGACCTGTGCTGGAATCCAAAAAAGACACCCGGCTCATGAGTTCCCTGACTCGGATTGGAACCAAGTCCTCCAAGTAAATTTGAACTGCGTATTTCATCTCTGTCGTGATATTGGGGCACATATGCTTTCTCAATCACCTTTGGACCCCAACGGTACCAGCGCCTACAGGGGTTCAATTATCAATGTCGCATCCCTCCTCTCATTTCAGGGTGGTATCACCATTCCAGCATACGCAGCCTCAAAAGGAGGCGTGGCGCAGTTGACAAAGGCACTCTCGAATGAGTGGGTAAGCAAAGGGGTCAAGGTCAATGCAATTGCTCCTGGCTATATTGCGACAGAGATGAATACCGCGCTAATAAACGACAAAGAGAGGGCAGCCGGCATACTGGCCAGAATACCGGCGGCTAGATGGGGATCCCCTGACGATTTCAAGGGAGCCATCGTATATCTTGCGAGTCGAGCGAGTTGCTATGTAAGTGGAGAGGTGCTCACGGTTGATGGCGGATGGATGGGCCGATAATCAGACGGATAAAAAGGTACACTTCGAATTCTCTGAAAATAGATGTTTTTTTTCACACGCGCATGAAGAGAACTTCGGTTAGGACGTTATCTTGATAATTCGCGCTACATAGAAGCCCCTCTCTAATACGCGAAGTATACGCAAATCTACTTTCTTTTGTTACTCTGAAAGTAACGCGCCGTAGCACAACGATGTCGCACTAGTGCCAAGCTGCATTCTGTACCCTTGCGCGCTGGCCGGCGCGTGAGCACTCATAGCATGTCGAGACCTGGTTAAGATATCTCTGCCATGCTGAGCTGCATCCGATTTAGCTTTTCCATGACCTATCGGCCCTCGTGGAATTCAAGACTGGGTATGGACTTTCACTCTCGCAAGAGCTCATGAGATTACGACAGCCAGGCGTACATCGTAGAGTCAAATATAGTCAGAGGCACGAGCTTCCAATGCGTCACAAAGCATATCAAGTCGAAACAAATCTTACATCTGGTCAGATTGAGGCGCCCAGTAGAGCGATCCACTGTTTTGCTCTCGACCTCGAACAACTTTTGGGATTCAAAACCAAGACATTCTGGGAATATCCAAATCACCTTCTCAAGTGGTCTTCAGAATGACAAATGCTCTCCCGCGGTGTCTGTCCGACAGACTGGCATTGTGGGCAGTCTCTCAATGCAGGTTCAACAAAGCGTGCGTGAGTAAGTAACCTTCGATATACGGAAAATACAATTTTGTTTCCGCTAAACATTGTAGCGATCTTTGAGGGTACAGGGTTGATTCAATGTCTATAAGGTTTCTCGCGTTCGGGAGGTTGTCGGATCTCCTTCGTCTTGCCGAATTAGTCAACTCGAGAGCACGAACTAAAAGATCTATCCTTCGGATTTCTAAACTAAACCCATACTCATCCCTCCAAGATGTAATAATACTCGTATTATGTCACAAGCTTCAACAGCTTAGCGGATGTATTACTGCATTAGGCAATGCAGCAGCCTGGGCGTTCACAACATTCTCACGTCCGTGGAAGTCTATCCATAAACTAACATCATCTGCTTGTCATCCAGTGCTTATCTGCGGACCGGTTACCTCTTTGAGTTCTGGCTCTGAGCGATGTTATTGTTGGTGCCGAGTTTTGCATCATATCGAACACTCTAATTGGAGGCGATGAGCATGAGGGGGGTATATTGCGTGCCATGGCTGGATACTTGGAATGTGACTATGCATTGCCTTGGGTGGGGTCTTTTCTCAGGCGGGAAGCCAAGAATCATTCGAGGTTGGTGTGATAACGCATTGTTCAACGAGTTGCATCATTTGATCCCGGCATTTGAGACACGAGAAGTCAACTCCTCCGAATCACCTTTTATTAAAGACCTAAAGGAGGAAACAACAAGAAAAGCTCTCGCACCTACACTGACCAACCTCGAGACAAATCTAGATCTTTTATTCTTCCAGCCTCATAATACCCTCACTCTTCTAGAGTTTTTAATCATATATCTTCTCTATCGCCCAAATATCTCACTATTTCACCATGGCACCAGCTGCCATTATCGAAAAACCAAATAGCAATGAAAGCTTCAACAACAATCGGGATGGTCTTGCCTTAGAGGCGACCTCAGATAGCATTGACGAAGTCAACGTCCTCAAGGCTGCCATGAAAGCTGGCCAAGGCAATGCTG
The DNA here is from genome assembly GCA_010094025.1 of Viridothelium virens. NCBI lineage: Eukaryota > Fungi > Ascomycota > Dothideomycetes > Trypetheliales > Trypetheliaceae > Viridothelium > Viridothelium virens. Next base: position 269,505 of record ML991784.1, read on the forward strand.
CCGAGATGGGAAAGGGCATCTACGAGGAGTCGCAGTTCGATGTCGAGAAAGATAAGACTCAGTTTCGGCAATATGAGGAAGCCTGTGACCGTGTGAAGAATTTTTACCGCGAACAGCACGAGAAGCAAACAGTCGCATACAACCTCAAGGCTCGTAATGACTTCAAATCCAAGACACGTGCCGAGATGACCATTTGGCAAGCCATGGAGAAGCTCAACACCCTCATTGACGAGTCTGACCCGGATACATCGCTCTCACAAATCGAGCACCTCCTCCAATCTGCTGAAGCCATACGTCGTGATGGCAAGCCTCGATGGATGCAACTTACGGGTCTCATCCATGATCTGGGCAAGCTGCTCTTCTTCTTTGATGCACGTGGCCAATGGGACGTCGTTGGTGACACTTTCCCAGTTGGCTGCGCCTTTGACGAGAAGATTATCTATCCCGACACATTCAAGGGCAACCCTGACTTTGACAACGAAATCTACTCTACAAAGTATGGCATTTACTCTCCAGGCTGCGGCTTGGACAATGTCATGTTGAGTTGGGGCCACGATGAGTATCTCTATCACATTGCCAAAGCACAAAGCACGCTCCCAGACGAGGCACTGGCCATGATCCGATACCACTCGTTTTATCCTTGGCACTCAGCCGGCGCCTACTCGTGGATGATGGATGGCCATGATAAGAAGATGCTTGAAGCCGTCAGAGCTTTTAATCCGTACGATCTCTACAGCAAGAGTGACGACATCCCAAAGATCGAGGATCTCAAGGTATCTATCCCTTTAAAGAGCTCCAATAGAACTTGAGACTAATTACTTGACTAGCCTTACTACATGGAGCTCATTGACGAATACTTTCCTAACAAAGTCGTCAAGTGGTGATATCTTAGCGTTCAGGACTTGCACGTGCCAAATGGCTTGACTTCTTGTATATTACTGTTGGTGTTTCCGGCTACAGTAACCAGCTTCGAAGGGTAGCAATGGACGTCTTACCTCAAGTTCCTTCATCAGAACAAAAAGAGCAGTTCTGTCGTCCCACCTATTTGTTGTACCTTTGTGATGAAAGAAGTTGCTCCATACATGTTCCATGATGTGGCCTGCTTACTTTCTTTTGATTACACAATCGAGTCGACTAGAGTTTCAATCAATAAACTTAAAGTATTGGTTTCGAGAAAAGCCTCGGCCTTGGTCTCTCTGGGCAACCTTCTCTATTTGAAGTTGAATGAAAGGAGCTCTGCATGATAGGAAACGTCGGAGCACGCGTGCATTTGTGGAAATTATGGATAAGACAATTGGATATTTGAAAAGCATATGCTATCATCATGGACGTGAAGAATTCCCAAACGCTTATTTACAAGGACACCTTATTCATAAAACACCAAACATCGGACCTCAATGCTCTGCCGTCCTGGAGCATCAGCTTTGGTCTGAGGATCTATGAAGGCGGTATGAGGCGTTCTCACGGCCTCCCCATCCCATCCTCCTGGCATCCCCTCCCCTCTGCTATCAAAGCACTTCAGGAACATCACCTCATCAGGTGTCATGTCCTTCACATAATAAAATTTATGCTGGTCACTTGCCGCCACTGCCAATGTCTCTCCCTTGACCTCATACCCGTCAGTCGAGTTCCATGACTCAGGATTTGGCAACTTCTCCTTGCCGCGGTCATCGTCCGCATCTCCCTCCATAGGCGAATCTGACCGCTTGGGGTACAATAGGTCGACAGGAATAAAGTCTTTGGGCTGCGTGGACCGCCAATCGATAACGGCGAGAGGGAAGTCTGACGCCGCATGCTCGATAGGTCGCCAGACATTGATGATCTGGTATCGTCCCTTCAACAGCTCTTCAGCCTCAGCGGCGGGCAGATGGCGCCTAACGCGAACGGCCGCAGCACCTGGTGTCTGGTCGACGTGGACCTGCTGGACAGGTTGCCGCGGGGCATCCTTCTGTCGGCGCCGTATGGTGTGGTCGAAGATGACGACTTTCTTAACACCGGGGAGGCGAGATTTGAGGAGTGACTCAACTTCGGAATAGTACCCTTCACGGACGGCTTTGTCATCGGTAAAGGATTTTTCTAGGGCCGGTGAGTTATAGATGGCGAATCCGGAGTTGTCGGTTGTGAAGTCAGAACTGGAGTCGCGGATATCATGAACCAAGCGTTGGTAATCGCGCAACTTGAAGGAGGACCCCGGACCATCGACTTTGGTCCATGGCTTCGGCGCAGTCGAAGAGGAGAGGTCTATGTATTTAAATGTAGCTGTTGTCATAATCGCTCTTTGAGACAATGGTTGTCCGAAAGAAGGAAATTTGGTAATTGGGAGCGGGGCGCTGTCTGTTAGAGCTTTACAGAGTGTTCGTCTAACCTGAGGCAAGCGCAAGATCATTAGCTTTCAAGAGATGGAGAAAGTGATAAGATATAGAGTATATACGTTTTTTCAAGGCCTTGGCGGGATATAAGTAAGTTACCTTAGATAGAAGACAATTGAATATTAATAAAATAGATGATTGGAAATATACAATGGCGTCATTCTGCCGGCGGGCGCAAGACTTGCTCGGCTTGCTTTTCCGCGAGTTATCTCCGCATTCTCCTACAAATCAAACCTTCACCAAGTCAAGCTCTTCTGAGCAGACGAAAGCTGACTACTCCAATATTGGACAAGATCCACGAAGAAGGTGTCATGGCAATCTTGAGGGCTACCAAATCGATTTCTTCTCCCAGACTTCACGCCTCATATTACTCAACTGGTTTCAATCCAAGCATTCGAAGGATGTCGACGACTAATCCAATTGCTAGGGTTAAGTCGCTGGACCATCTCGTCTTGACTGTTAAGGACATCCCCACTACTATATCCTTTTATGAAAAGTATCTTGGCATGAAATCCACTTCTTTCGGTTCATCTTCGTCCATATCCCCACCTGCCAAGCGCTACGCTCTCTCCTATGGCACGCAAAAGATCAATCTGCACCAATTAGGTGCCGAGTTTGAACCGAAGGCAAAGAGTGTTTGCCCGGGTAGTGCGGACTTATGTTTCGTTTCTGACACGTCTGTTGATCAAATTCTGATGAGGCTGAGAGAAGAAGGCCTTGAGGTGCTAGAGGGAGGCGAAGTAGTAGAGAGGACAGGAGCTGTGGGAAAGCTCAGGAGCGTCTACATTCGTGATCCTGATGGCAACCTTATAGAGTATGCTCATTGAGACTTGGCGCATATGCAATCGCCGCGTATGATTGCGACTAAGCTTCAAGATCAGTATTGCTAATTTCGTCGCCTCTTCTAGGATCTCGAATTATGGGTCATAAACGAAGAAGTAATTGCGAAAGCGTGATTCTTGATCAAGGAGGAACAGCTTTCGGCTTCTTCACAACCAACTGCTTCGGATCTTCCAGATGACTTAACCATGTCTGCACGGTTTCACACATGCCACGCTCATTTACAGACCTAGAGACGATGGGATACTTGCAGGGACTTATGTGTAGTACGCTCCGGATGCGTACAGGGCAGCTTTATATCGAGTCTTTTCGTTCCGCGGGTCCCACACCGCCCGCTCAATGACCTACGAGTCAAAAGGGTATCGTCCCATGGTAGTTTCCACGTTCTAAAACGCTGCGAAGTCGAATATGCGATCGGCAGCCGGCATGGTGAGCAATGATGCTTGCCTGAGCACGTACCGCATCAAAAAGCCAGTCAGCGTGTTGCAGCCTCAGCTTATCGAAGTCAACCGTCAATGCGTCAATGGATAGATGGTTCCGGGTTTGTGGGGGATGGGTGGGTAGAAAACCCACGGTACTGGAAACTTGCATGGGCGATGGGGTTTTGTATTGGCCGGACTTCAGCTTCGAAGCTTTTGCCGCCTCTGGTGGCTTACAACTCGTGTGCACCGTACTGTATCGTCTCCTTACGCTTGGCTTCGCTGCTTGAGAAGACTACCACCTCGCAGTCGGCTTTATTCGCGGACTGGATCGCAAGGTGTCCCAGTCCACCCATTCCAATGATGCCAACACGCCGAGTAGCTCGGACGTCGAACACATCAGAGATATTAGACATGTTAGTGCCATCTCACATAAGAGCACAACCGGCAGCTAGACTTGTCTTCGGCGGAGGCGTGTGGACAAATATCTCCTGAAAGAGGACGTGAAGACCTGGAACCAATGTCAACTTCGCTAAAGGCATAGAAAAGTCTATTGGGGCAAGAACTCTCGAGGCTGTCGATGCATTGCTGGCACTTGAGGCACGATGAATGCTGGTGGCCGAATGCGACAGCTCAACCATTGGGCATGGATCAGCGATGTCAAAGGTGTACATCGGTGGCAAGCTAGGATGAAGCTACATTCAACGATAGCTGCTCCTTCGTGACCAAGATCCATGTCTTCGTTAAGGAAATGCTCACCAGTCCCACATAGACCGCAATGCGTAACCCGTAAGACGTTCTCTGTACAATACGTCGGGAAGGATGATCCCTTGTAGAACGCGAAGTTCAGGCTGGAGTCTGCGAACCAGAGCTAGGACCGGCTCGTGCTTGCAAACCAAGCTTCAAGGTCTCGGGGAATATGGTCCGATGGACGTCAAACACTTATCGTGCAGCACTCAGTCCCATGGGTTCAAGTTGGAGCGATGCCTACGAGGGAGTGCGATGTAACGGTGGGTGCATTCGAAGGACAAGAAATCGTAGCCCCAATTGCGCGATTTAGAAGTGTGGAGATAGGGCTAAGTCGCCTTCTTCCGTGATATCCGTACTCTAATGTTACAGCCAACATCTAAGCGCGCATGGCGCCTCATACGCGGTGGGGGCTTGCATCCGCACGGCCCGTACAGTGAGACGGGAAGAGTTCGGTACCTAGATGCCATTGATGTACCCCATCTTGCCGATCGGCGTTTTGTACGACAACTCTCATCTCCGCATCTGCACGTCTGCATTTCCATCTCACCACCTTACCTGGCTGCATTTCTTTGCGGACAAAACCCCCAGCCCCGTTGTAGTCGGCTCCGCCAATCAGTCCGGCATCTCAGGTCACGTGGTAATAAGAAGTGCGGCCTTGGATGTTGACTGCAGGGAGATACCTTAAGATGCAAAGAATCATTGGCTTTTCAAAATATCCTAAGGAGAGAAGTAGGAGGTGGAAAGTCACACCTAAACATAAAGACAAAAAGGAGAAGCGTCTCATGATGCATAGGGTAGTAATCCTCTTTCTGCTCCATGTGGTCTGCGATGCCCTCAGTGAATGCTCGGCCACCTCCACTATCCTCAAGCTCCTGTATTGAGGCACAAAAATCATCCCTACCTTCCAATCTACATGAAGCATCCACATACTTCTATGCATCTAAATAGATCCTGAGACCATATATTCCCTGCTTCAGCTGTAACTGCACGTCTTCACAGGCTTCCTACTCGGGTATCCGCAACGACTCTCAAAGGTGCCAAAGAAAGTTGGTACGTCCAGGCTGCAAAATCTCATTCACAGATCCGAAAATTTTGCCGAAGGTGCCAGCAGATGGCCTCCAACGCGATGAGCCTCTAGGAGAGACTGAGATGCCCAAGCGGACTTTCAGTCCAATGAACATCGTTGCCGCTGCCTTCAATATCTGTCAGACGTGGGCAGGTGCAGGTGTGACCTCTGTCCTTGAAATTGCCCACGGCGATGGTGTTGATCTTGTCTTCTATGGCATGGTAATTATGATCTTCCTCTACGGAGCCACTGCCACCATCATTACCGTACCTCCTCAGATCGTGATTGGCATCGCAAGGTTTTGTGATGCTGCCTACGTGAACCAACGTTGGCACACCTTTCTGTCTCTAGCCCGCATGAAACTAAAGTTGAGACGAGGACGCTACCGATTGGCCCAGACTGGCGACAAATCGCTTGCAGCAGAGAAAAGGTCACGATAGTTTTCATGAAATGCGATACGAATTCAATGCGCAGTAGCTTGACAGAAAGATAAGTGGAAGGATGATGAAATACACAGGTTCACTTCTAACGCCATCTCGGTCAATTTGTCCGGGTATTTACAAGCAATTACAGCAATACTATCACAAACCTCCATAGGTCGTAGCACTCAGAACCAGATTCGTATTCGTCAATCATGCCTTCTTGTCGTTGAACTTGGTGACTCCATGCTTCGCAATGGGACTGTCCATCAACGCATCAAAATGGTGCAATGCATATGCATTTTTCCACGTCACATCGATTTCCGTCGCACCGCGCATTCTCATCTCGTCATCGTAGGCTGAGATGGCATCCGGGAGGGACTGCTTGCCTTCATGGACATCGGCAAGTATTGAAACATATCGTGCAGCGTCCTCAAGTGCGTTGTTAAGTCCTTGTCCACGGTCTGCAAGACCTAATTAGCATTGTTTACGAACATCGTGCAAGACAACGGAAAGAGCCAGGAAAGGGATTTAGACACAAAGATAACTTGAAGACGTACAAGGTGCCATGGGATGGGCTGCGTCTCCTGCCAAGGTCGCACGCCCGCCATGATTGTTCCATTTCGGGGGATTTGGCCAGTCCTTCATGCGGTCAGGATGAATATAAGTATCATCTCTAATCCACATAGCAGCAGACTTGAAGGGCTCGCAGTACGACTGGCTCATCTCTTTAAGTTGAGCCAGACGCTCTTCGTTCGTTGCTGCCGGCTCCGCATCAACCCATTTCGAGTAAAGCAACTGGAAGACCCAGGTTTCGGGATTATCCGCATCATTGATATCTGCGAGACAAAGGAGGGCCATGGTGTCTTGGGAAGGATGAGGAGAGATCTGACACGATTAGTGTTAAGCTAGGAGGGTTCGTTGGCCTTCTTAGATGAGTACACACCATTATCCAGGGATGATCGAAACTGCGGATGAACTTGGCTTGTTCGGCGGTGAATGTTTGGGTCAGATTCTACAAGTTCTGAGCCCCAGCCAGGAAAAGAAAACCCCCCAAAGAAAAGAGCGATTAATTGCTCATGACGACTTACGAATACAGTGACAGGTATATGCCGAAGTTTTATCTCTTCTGGTGGTAAGAGGAAATTGCGCACTGTGCTTCTGACTATTTCTCGTAAGTTATAATTCATTGCAGAGCGAGAGAAGAAAAAGCGTGAAGATAGGAATTGAGCGAATTCTACACACCGCCGTCGCAGCCTACGAGACATGTGCCCTCTGCTGAGCTACCATCCTCGAAATGCGCAGTAATAGTATCATGATGTTCGTCAACCCGTAACAATTTCTTGCCGTACTGCGAAGGTTAGACCTCAGATCTCCTCTATGATATCGCAGTCGAGGACTTACTTGCACGTCAATTCCCCGTGAGAGTAGGAGTCGCAGTTTAGTTCGACTGACTCGCCTTGTGCTATCGGCCGCAATCCTGAACAGACGGTCTCCAGTCTTCCCATTCACCATTGGAATCGTGTGCTCTTGCTCTTCCGTCATTACTGCATTCGGGTCGTTGTGAGCGGAGCTAAGGTCTTGCTGAATTTCCTCTGGCCAATGCTTGATGTAAGCGCCTCCCCAGTGCAGGGCCATACTCCATTCCCGCTGCCAATGAACGTATTTGTCTGTATCTTGACGCTCGAAAACTGTCGATAATATGCCGAGCTTCCAAAGATATCTCATTAGCTTCTGCCAGCGCACTATACAGCTTGGGCCTGCGCACACCTTTTTAAGCCCTTGGGCAACGGAGAGACCGGTCGTTCCTTATGCTATTAGTAAATCCCCTTCGACAATCGGCACAACTTGGGATTACCGGCACCAATGATCAACACACGCAAATCGCTCGTCTTGTCCATTGTAGCGGCACTAGGATCAGGGTTCAGCAACAAAGACATACCACTTCGACCGAACTTGACGTTCAAAGATTCAGAAGAGAACACGGCTCCTCTCTCTTGGATGGGTGGAGAGGGTACAATCAGTGGGGGACGACTCCATTGCGAAAGTGCTTAGCCGCGGGATACGGGGGAGTGTGGGCGACTTCGAATAAGGAAAGCTCGATGCAGCGTGCTGCAGCTACCGATGCTACCTGACCCATCACCCCTACCGTGGGGATCTTGGGCCTCGACGGAGCGGGGACCGCAATCATCGTGCTTTTCATACGATCAATTGCGAACAGACAGATAAGGTACTGGAAAAGTGCTAAGTTGAGATGCGGCACGTCCAAAGACCCAAAGTAAGCAAAGGCATACCCGAGAAATGGTCAATCCCTGCCTATCCCGTCCAGTGGGTAAGTGACGTACCATGATTACTGCGTACCTTACCCAGCGGTCCCAGCCACCCAGCGGTGCAGCCCAGATCTCTCATCCGCTCGGACCATTGCCGTCCGTGCTTAACCGAAATAGACATCGATCCGACAATCACGTCTTACCCGCGCTGCCCCCCACCTTCGATAATCAGGAAAGTCAGGAATAAGAAAAGAAAAATATCAACAAGTCGACCTCTCTTCATATGAATCCGCAACTAGCGAATTTCATCCTCAACAAGACCCCCTCCCACATACTTCACCCAGACATCATGGCCGATACCGTCTATACACTCAACACTGGCGCTCAAATTCCCGCTCTTGGCCTTGGAACATGGCAGTCTGATCCGGGACAAGTCAAGGCTGCTGTCTCCCATGCAATCCAGAAGGGATATCGCCACATTGACTGTGCGTATGTCTACGACAATGAAGATGAGGTAGGCCAGGGTATCAAGGACGGGTTGGAAAAGAGTGGGATCAAGCGGGAAGACTTGTTCGTAACAACCAAGTTGTGGTGTACATATCATAGTCGGGTGGAGGAGAACCTGGATAAGAGTTTGAAGAGCTTGGGGCTGGAGTATGTGGATCTATATCTGATGCATTGGCCAGTTCCAATGAATCCCAAAGGTCCGTGAGAGATCGGGCAATAACTCGAATGCTCTTCAGTTCTACTTCCTCCCTGGGTTGGCTGGAGGTCGCAGAGAAGATTCCTCAATTAATGCCGTGCTGACTGGTATTCTGCTCAAAGGCAATAACGAAAAATTCCCTAAACTGCCAGATGGTTCCCGCGATCTCGACGAGTCGTGGTCGCATTTGCAGACGTGGAGAGAGCTCGAGAAGCTACCAACTACGGGCAAAGTTCGCGCCATCGGTGTCTCGAACTACAGCGTCAAATACCTTGAGCAGCTCCTCTCCGTTGCATCTGTTACACCTGCTGCGAATCAAATTGAGAACCATCCGTACCTACCCCAGCAAGAGATTGTCGATTTCTGCAAGAGCAAGGGAATTCTGGTGGAGGCGTATAGTCCGCTGGGGAGTACGGGGAGTCCTCTATTCCAGGAGCAAGGGGTTCAAGAGGTGGCTGCGAAACACAAAGTCACAGCAGGGGCGGTGTTGTTAAGTTATCACAGTACAGCATCTTCCCCTCTTCATGTCTCCGATATTGCAACTGCTAATGGATCCTGCAGTTGCCCGGGGCCTAGTTGTCTTGGCCAAGTCAGTAACGCCTTCAAGGATCGAGGAAAATAGGAATGTTATCAAGCTTGATTCAACAGACGTGGCTGCGTTGGATAAGATTTCCAACTCCAAGGGTATTACGAGATATGTATATCCCGCATTTGGCGTAAGCATTCCATTTTCTCTCTGGAAAATGCATGTGTGCTCACCATGATGACCAGGTCAATGTGGGGTTTCCTGATAAACCCGACGGTAAAATCCTCAAGCAGACATTGTAGTTCCTGAAGATATTCAAACCAAATCGCGTTTGGGTTTGTAAGTACTTGTAAATGACAGCTAGATGCGGTAGAGCGCTCAAGCGAGCATCCACTGACTTCATGATATACATGAAAATACGAAGATAGATGAGAGAAAAAGTCAAGAGGGTATCATATTCAAAAAAGAGAAGTTCTTAGATACTCATGGAGTCAACCGTGTGCAAGCAATCAGGCATATCATTTCAATGCTTCAATAAGCCATTTTTCCCACCACCTTCGCACGGCAAGCACAGCAGCTCTCCCGTCATTATACCTATCGTCGCCATCGGGGTTCCCGATGACCGCTGCAAAAAACCAAAACAGAGCTGCTGTCCAAGTCGCAAGCGCTACGCAAATGCTAAGAAATGGGGAGAGCAAGTGAACCACCAACAGCCTAGGCACACTGTAGCTATTTCGAGGCGGCTCGGAATAAATGAGTCGCAATTGTAGTTGGAGAAGAGGAGCGAGGTGTTGCGAAAGTTGCTCGATAATGGACGGAAGTTTCGTAAAAATGCGTAATGGTTGCATGAAGATGACAAGGACGAGAGAGAGGAGGGTCCAGCAAAATATGCCAAAGGAGACAGCAACACAAATGCCCGAAAGATAAATCTGCAAGACGATTGTTAGGGCGAGCCTGCGGCGAATTGGGTTTTTGTGATCATTACCGTCAAGCGTAACGCATTTTCCTGTACCGGATCTACTTCCGTCTCATCTTCCTCAATGTAATTCAAGGTGGTTGGATATCCATCATGCATAGGACTCTGCCGACCAGTTAACCGACCACCGCCAAGCATCTCCGCAGAGCGATCATGGCTTCCTTGAGAAGTGCGTGGGCTTTTGTAAGAGCCCGTGAGGGCACTTTTCCCCTCCGATCGAGGAGATTGAGGCCAAGAAGCAGCTAATCCAATGCTTGTCCGAGGCGTCTGTGCCGCATGCGAAGCTGATGTTGACACTGTAGAAGCCGCGCTAGGGGAGTGGAGAGGAAGCAGAGCCAGGGAGGTATGCTTGCTGTCGCGGATTGCTGCAGGCGACAGAGGCGCAACAATCGGTCGACCGAGCAGAGATGGGGACGTTGGATGACTTCTGTCTAGTGGTCCATTGTCGTTCAATTTGGGGAGTTCTGACATAGGTGGATGGTATCCCTGTACGACCATCATGGACTCAGCGGCCTTGAGGAAGTGGATGAGCTGATTGATCCGGGGCTTCTGAGCTTGCAAGCGTCCACGGCAAGCAGCTCAAAGGCCGGAGGTGGTGAGGAGTGTGAGCTGTCGTGGTCGCGCCATGATGATATTTCAAGGGCTGAACGGGAGGAGAGGGGAGAGCGATGTCTTGAAGCAGCATTGGCATCGTAATCCATTGCAAGTTGGCGGGTCTTGGGTTCTGCTTGAGAGGAAGTCTTGGCAGCTTGGCAAAAAGGCCTTTATGTACGCCAAGCGGGCGGTCAGCCATTCAGCGCCTGCCAATCGGCCTCCTACGTCCGACTGCCAAGTCCTGCCCGGCCTGCCCGGGACCAGATCCTCAGATGAAACACCGCTGCCTTTGTCGTCCTCTTGTCGTCCTGTATTTCTGCTCACTCAACGCTTGACACATCGTCGCTATCGTCCGGCCTTTCTCCTTTCCGGCCCTGACCAAGCACCGCCATCCAAGACACTGTCCAAAGCCGAGTCCAAATGTAGTCCAATTTTAGTCCAACTCTTGCTCTCCTGCAGCCTGTGCCCCCCGGGCTCACACACCTGGATTGCCTCCTTTCGGCGAGATGGATTCCGTACTTGGCGTTGGCCTTGGCAAGACGTCCATTTCCTGTGCCAGTTTCCGAACTCGACACCACCCCAGAAGACATGATCCAAGAGTTCACCAGCAGGCACTAGGATGATTACACATTCGATGACTCTTAGCGAGATTTTGCCTGACGGGTCGAGTTCCTTGGCAAACCACTTACCCATTACTATGATGACTATGTTCATCCTTCTTCCGCCCCGGTGAGCTCCACCTCTGTCAGCGGGTCTTCGACGCACGAGACCTCTCCGCAGTTTCTTGCCTCAACAAAAACTCAGTTGTGTCCTTTCGATTTAGCACACAATCCAAGAGTCAGGCTAGGTGGCTACCTCGATGCTTGGTAGCAACCACCACAACTATTCATCGACAGGTATCGGCATTAATCTCCATCCGTGTCTTCTGTTGTTCTAGAAAGCATAGTAGCGCGATCGCATTCCGCCGGTATCGTAAATCGTGATGGATGATCTACTGAGGCGGTTTCTCTAGACCTTTGCAGGGCGGACGAATCGTAAGTCTGGTGCGAAAGTGAGCTAAGTCTACCGATAGTCTTGGCTCATCAACCTTCTGCCACTCACCCAGGCGGTCGAAATTCTTTATCACTTCACTCCACTTGTCCTCGTACATGCCGTCTTCGTTGGGCATATTTATGAATACCAAGAATATCGTCTCAAGAAGTTTCGCATTACCGGCGCAGCTAGGCCAAGATCCGTGGCGTCAACGTTTCTCACTTCGCTCGGCGTGCGGCAGTACAAAGCACCCAGCGCTCAATCAACGTCAATAGCCAGGATCTTCTCTTCCCCACGGTTCCGCACAAGGCAGAAGCAATGATGAAAAGTAGTCTAATAGATAAGAGCGCCAGCAAAAATTACGCCGGTGAAGCCCCCGTAGGAGATTCAAGTCAACCCCTCGCCACGCTGTGCAATGCAGGAGTGGTCAACTGGGTCCCAGATTCTTGAGCTTAGGATCCCCCAGCAAGGTAAGTATGAAGAAGAAAAAGAAAAGGTTCGTAGCAGCAGTGGGCATTGTTCTTATACTTGAGAGTAGCCCTTGCCACTAGCGTCATTACATCAGCAAGTGAGGTTGAGAGTGAGTGAGATTCGATGGTGCTGTTGCTGATGCGAGTCAGCGGAGTGAGTTGTGACTGATGCACATCACATACAATGGTGTTGGCGCCCAAAATCCTCACAGAGCAGCCATTGTCCAACTGAGTCAAAGTGATTTCTCTCTTCACTTACAGTACTGAACCCAAATTTGAAGCTGAATACTCATGAGTTGGTAACACCAGGCTGCCTTAACATATTGGATCATTGTTGAATCTATAGACTGGTTCTCAACGAAGCAGATTTTCGAAAATCTCCCTACATATCGCCAACAATGTCATGGCTCTAAACAATGAGCTGGAGTCCTCCTAGTCTATACCAAAGAGCTGAGTATGTGGGAGGGACCTTATGCAATAGTATTTATGCAATTAGCGATGATAGTCTTCCGTCATACGTACTTTCACGTTACAGCCGACTTCCTCTCGCAGGACCTCAAGTGGCAACACTTACAGGTAGATTCACATTCGGCAGTTTTACTTGCTTTTTCTCCAGAAAATTCTTCATACCATGTTTCATGCTCGATCAGCTATCAAGAATGCTACACCACGTAACTCAAGTTACCGTCACGGTCAAAAATCTGAGGCCTTGCAGCTTTAAGTCGCCGCGCGAGACCTCAGCACAGATTCCTTCGCCCGCGGCCTCATCTCGTTGTGGTACTTCTCCAACGCGTTTTGCACGCCTTTGCCATTAGAGGGCAAGGCCTCAATAAACCTCGCCAAGCTCATCGAGTCCTTCATTGCTTGACAGCCCCCTTCGCCTTGGACTAAATGCAGTTATTGGTGACACTTTAGAGAGAAAGCTGGCATTAGGGGCCCTTACAGGGTGTCATTGGGTGAATGGCATCGCCAAGAAGTGTGACGCGTCCCGTTGGTAGCTCGGGCGGGACCATATCTTTCATCTGGAGTGGAGGTTGCAGCATGCCTTTGACCGGAGTCTCTCGAATCGGTTCCGTTAAAGTCGGATGGAGGCCTTCGAGATGGTTCATTACGAAGGTGTGGAGCTCCTCTTTCGATGCCTTCGCCGTCCAGTATGATTCTTGCGAGGCTTGCTGATCAGACCTGGATACGGGCGTTGAGTGAGTAAATCGATCCCAGACTGATGATTGCTTTCGGCATGTACGGGCTCAACTGACCATGTATACATCCAATAATATTGAGCGCTCTTCTGATCATCGGCAATACTTTTCAGGCCGACGAATATGCGTCGGCCGTCCGAAACACCTACATAGAAAGACGCAGCAATCTCTGACCATCGTCTATATTGCTCTTCAGGAGCGATGACCTCACCCATAATGACACCCAAGTTCAATCGATTTGTACCAGTGTTCGCATACGGGAGAAGTTGGTGTCGTACTGGATCCAAGGGCTTGGTTAAAACTGTCGCGAACACAAATGATTCTCGTACCTCGACTACTAATGCCATCTGCTCCCACCAATATATCCCCTTTATAACTGGTGCCATCTTCAAAAAAGGCTTGTATTCCGTCTTCGTTTTCCTCGTAGTGGGTAAATCGCTTGTTCCATTTGATCTGAATATTCGTCAAAAGCCAACTCCTCAGCTTTGCTCGATCAGCACGGATGAACTGGAAACCAGGACCCTCGCTAAAACGCCGAATTTCACTTGTGTCTTCTCCATTCAGGATTGCACCTTCGGATGGGACGCCCAGATGCGCTGTTATGCCGACGGTGCCCAGGTCGGGAAGGTCGCCTTTGGTCGACTCAAGGAGATCGGACGTTATCCTGTAATGATCATCAAAAGGAGGCTTGACTAGCTTTGGGGATGGAATTTTACCAGCTATGGAGAGATATAGCCCATCCTTGGAAACGAGCACCTTCGAACGTGTCACGCTCGAACAGAGAGAAAGGAATACCACGTTTGCGAAGAGCCTGAGCCAGTGATGTCCCACCAAGACCAGCGCCTATAATCAGAACATGGGGCCCTGCCATTGGGAAGAGCCAATGTCAGTGATGTATCAGGGACGAGTAAGGAGATGTTGGTGGATGGTGTGGAAATCCCATACAGACATTAAATACTGTTATACCACCAGAAGGATGTGATATCTTTGCCCAATGCGGACTGCTATTGATTCCGAACGCGCTATTCCAATGTGTCCGAGAATATATCGTATGACGATTTCACTATTCAAGAGCTAAGTTACCTACTGAAGCAAGACTCATCCATGATGGAAGTCGACGCTTCGTATTCATGATCTCAAAGCTTACCATATGCAGCTTGAATTAATCCCGAAGAGATGCATCTCAGGACAAGGCAGATGAATGGACCACTTCGCGACAAACTATTTTCCGAGTCCGAGATGCTCGGAATGTTTTGAAGGCCGAAAGCAACCCTTGTATAAGAAACCTTTGGATCGAGCAGCATGGAAGTAGCGCCTACCGTATTGAATGAACAAATTTCTGTCTCTAAGCGAGAGATGTGCTATTTCAAGTTTTAGACCCATATCATGCGCTCTTTCGAGTCATTTATATAGGTACCTAGCATTCGTAGACACTAATCTTAGCCAACTCAGAGAAGGGCAGTGACATTTGAACTTCAAGCAAGCGCGAGACGAGGCAATGGTGAGTAGGTATCTACAACCGTAAGCTATCATATGCAAACTTCGTACATTCTGTACGCAAGCCATCATTCGATACGCAATACCGAGCCTCCAACTATAGGTAACCCATCTGGGCACCTGCAGTTATCTGCTCCGGTCACGTGGGGCGGGGAGTCATGCACGAAACTTTCGTACAGACGAAGACGGTCACAATCTTGGCTTGCAACGAACTTATTCTTCTTCCTGGTCTTGTACACCATCTCTATCCCTTTCCATCATCTGTCTAGTCAACGTTCTATAGCTGGCAAGCCAACAAAAAACTCGAGATCTATATTCAGAAGCCGATTTCGCACGGAATAACGATGTCCATATATGACGAAATCGAAATCGAAGACCTAACTTTTGACAAGACTCTCCAGATCTATCACTATCCATGTCCATGTGGCGACCGCTTTGAGATTGCTATTGATGATCTTCGAGACGGTCAGGATATCGCGGTCTGTCCGAGCTGCTCGCTCATGATAAAGGTCATCTTTGACAAAGTGGGTCCAGGCGAATCTTTCCTTAAGCATAGCACTGCGAAACAAATTTGGGAATGGAGATACTAACAGGCTGTCCGTGTAGGATGATCTGCCGAAGCCTGAGGAGCCAGACCAGACGCAAGGACAGCAGCAGGTTATTGCTGCGGCTGCCTAAAGAAGACGCTTTGGACCTGAGACAACGCATTTAATCAAGAAGCAGCCAGAAGGGAGCACTAGATGACTAGGCGGCGGAATGTCGATCGAAGAGGGTATAACTCTGCTGAAGCTCTTAGTCATGCCAAAAGCTGGTAGATAAACCGCGTCCCGCCCTCAGAGAGCGACGATGATTCAATGCGCAATTGCTGAGTCGCTTCCAGATGGAGGAGAAGAGGAGAGTGTGTACATTCATACAAAGCACAACTCGATTGAAGAAAGAGTGAAGAATGATGAGATGGAACCATGGAGCCAAGTTTTCTCCACGAGGCCCATGCTCAAGGTTCCCGGATATCCATTGTTATATACAGCCGAGCATTTGCAGACCTGATACCAACCTTGAAAAAGGCAAATAGGTCATCCGCAAACCTTCCGTCCACCTCCTCATCTACTGCTCAAGCGAAACTTCTAGCTCCTCGCGTAATAAATCCGTCAGGTTACTTCCGTCTCTCAAGTATATCCATGTACCCTCGCCCGTGCCTTCTTTTTGCTGCATGCCATCTCTCATAACCCAATCATACCTCTTAGGTCCGGTTATAGGCGAGCTCAGCCATATTTGCTTGTTCGGTGGCTGTTTGTTTATGACATAGGTTCCTTTGGCTGGTATACTGACTGTGAGGACTCCGGCCTTTCCGACAAACTCTCAGTGATTGTGCTCATGCTGTATTTAAGGGACTAGGCATTCAGAAAGACATACGCTGAATTCCACGTCTATATCCTCTCTCGACTCCTGCATCTCCTCGAGTTTCGCTACCACAGCCTCCAGATATCGATCCGATATCTCATGATATTCTTCATCTTTTATGTCCGTAGGTTGCGTGACTCGCTCTCCAGAAGATTCCTTCGGGACAGGATCTTCTGCATCAGGAATGATACCCTTGCTGAACGCTGTAGACGTGTGAAAATTAAGTGACTGGGGACTCGGCGCGCTGAAATATAGTAGCGGGGTGCGTAGCGAGTGATTGCGTAGTCGTACGCAGGAAGCTGCTCGGACGTACGATTTAGGTGTCGGAATTCGAGTTGGTTTCGGGGTTCTCAGGCCACGCACAGCTTGAATGGCATTTCGGCGAGGAATCATTGTCGTTCAATGTAAGTTGAAGAATGAGCTTCCATAAAGAGACTGTCCAGGAAGGCAGATAGTTGCGAAATACTAGGTAGCGCAAAAGGATGATTAATGAAGCTTTTTGACGTTTGAGCTCAAGCTTTCCCCACATTTCGCAACGCAAGCTTCCATCCTTCACACTGAAGCTTCCTACACTGGTCGCAGTACAATCTTGAGACATGAGCCCGTTCCCAGCGCCATTTTATATATCATGATCAACGCAGTGTTGGTTTTTAACAACAATGGCCAACCGCGACTGACTAAATTCTACACCCACCTGGTACTCTACCCATCGCTCGCGATATTTGCTACATAGAGCTGAACGATATTTTTGCAGGACACGAGCACGCAACAACGCCTCATCTCTGAAATCTTTACCCTCGTCGCGAATCGTCCCTCCAGCTCCTGCAATTTTCTCCCTCTCCCTCCTCTGCTTGCTTCCGCCTCCACATCCACCTCTGTCTCTTCATCTCCTAGCGACACCCCCTCTCTCATCACCTACCGGCACTATGCAACCCTGTACTTCATCGTCATCAGCACCTCAACCGAATCGCCTCTCGCGCTGCTCGACCTCATCCAGGTCTTCGTCGAGGCTTTGGATCGCTTGTTTGAGAACGTGTGCGAGCTGGATTTGATCTTTAATTATGAGACTTTGCATGCGACGCTTGGAGAGATGATTGTGGGGGGTGTGGTGGTGGAGACAGGCTTGGATAAGGTGGTGGATGGGGTGAAAAGTCAAGGTCGTGTAGCAAAGAGGCCAGGTGGGGAGGGTTTGAGGGGAGTGGGAGGTGCGGGATTGGGCGCAGGAGTATGGGCTGGACGGTGAAGTTTGATCCCTGAGAAGACGAAGGGGCTCAGAGATAATCCACATGTGACTGCGCGTGTGGGATAACACTATTACGCACGAGGATCAACGAGTCCTAGCGGGCTACTTCGTGCGGCATCGATGTACAATCATCACTGGATGAAGGACATACTCCACCGCCGAGTCAGTGTAGATTGTTGCAGGTACGCCCCGACAGTCTACGGAGCAGGAGCTAGTGTCCATGGCTGGGGGTTGTGTCTTGATCTATTGTCTGAAATGTGCAGTTTAATCAGACTCAGTGGGGGTACGCATACTAGAACAACGGTGCAAACTGCTGCAACTTTACCTCAGGATTTCTACCCATGGGAAATAGACATGTTATGAACTAGTGTACTTTTTTTCAAATGCGCTCTTTGGAAACGCTCGCTTCATGTGAGCAGCTTTTTTATAGATCTGTTCAGTGCCTCTGTTTCTCCTTTTCTCGCTTCTTCCGCTCTACAATGGCGGCAAATCTTTCGTACGAATGGTCAGAAGAAACGCCATGATAACAATACGGTCTAATTTTTGGATTTGAGACTCACCTGCGGAAAGAGCAGATGCCGTCAATGAAGGTAGTGAGTGTCCATTTCCACCATAAGCCCCCATATATGGGCACTGAATGCTTATTTAGTCTCGAGCTTACCATGAAGGCAGTCTCGATGGAATGGATGACAATGATACCATAGAAAACAAGCGGCTGGATTACGAAGCTAAATCTTGCAAAGCCAGGTATGTTGCTAAGCAGATTATCGTAAAGCCAAGATCCGGGCAAGAAGTTGGAACGCTTACAATAAGCGAGCAGAGTGAGAACCACGGCACTGAAAACGACCAAGTCAAAGCCTTTAGGTTGCTGGTACTCTGTGACTTTGATGTCACTTCTGGATAGACCTTTCAAGGAGTCTTGGTCCATCTTGACCATACGTTCCCGTGCATCTCGGAAGGATCCCAGAGGCGGGTTTAGAGGAACCTGGTGCGTCTTCCCACTCGCATCAATGTCCAGCTGGCTTAGGGTAATTTCGGTCGCTTTTGCATTGCGTGCAGCCCAGGATGAAAGTCTGCAATAGTGTTCGAGATAGCGGCTCAACTGCACGATCTCTCCATTAGTATCTAAAGGGTATCGCTAACAGGATCCGACACGCGCGCGTACTGAATCTTGATGATCTGCATTCATGTGATCAAGGATCCGCTTGCGGGCTGCGTTATCTTTGGACAAATCGGTCATCTTGATCGCTGGACTGTTCCACTTCTCGGTACGAGTGCTCGAGTACTTGAGTGCTGACGTTCCCTGTGTTCCTTGATCGTACTACAGTATGTTGTGACGCGAGCAAGGTTCTACCTCGGTTCACGATAGTTCGAGGACAAAACGTTGCTGGAGATCTTGGCGAAAAGTACCTCCGTAGAGTCCGTACCTAAGCCTATCATTCTCCAAACAAGCTGACCGATACCATGAAATTGTCCCATTGAAGGGTCGCAGTCCGCAATTGGTGACTTATCATGGATTTCTTGTCTAAATTCCATTGGACACAGTATCCTTTGATCCTGTGGGCCTGGCGAAGCGAGGCACACGGTACTATTACGCCTCCTCCGTCGACTTCCGCCATGATCGATGGCCATTCTTTGGGAAAGGCTTCAATTGTTTGATCAGAAAAGAATGTAATATTTCTCATTACTACTGAAGCTAATGCGGTTTTCAACTGGATAAGTTACTCAGATAACAGCTTTGCTTCGATCTTCCCTTAACAAACTGCATGCATCACCGTTTGAGCGCCGTATGACGAGATTTCTCTAACGATCGAGATCATATCTCATGATATTTTTTCAAAGCTCTTCATGGGGGCAAATTCTCGAGGGAATTACGGTCATCCAGCCAATGAGTAAGATCCAGAGCGCTTCGGAAGGGATTGATAGGCTGGCGGGATCGTGATTATAGCCTTTTTTGGCTCCAAACCCCTTTCGGCTCGTCTGCCCACCCCCTGCGGCGAGTCGGGATTCTGCCAACTTTCACACCCTGGTAGCTGTGGCTGGTGAAGTGCTGCAAGTTGCGTCACAAGGTAAGCCTTGATGATCGGAGAGGCGTTCCTTTCAAACCTGTTCCCGCAGTCTAGCTTTCTTTCCACTCTCCTCTCTTAAAGTATCTCCCCTCGTGCTGCTCCCGCGTGCCTGCCCCAGTCCGAACTTTCGTACCTAGTAGCCTGAGTTTTTCTTATAGCGATTATCACAGTTCATTGCCTGGCACAATGTCTACACAAGAAGAGCAACAGGCCAATCTCAGCGCCGAAGGTCAAGGCAATGCCTCTCTCGGCGCAAGCGGTAGTGTGAACGCTTCTCAATCACAGTCGAAAAAGAAGCCCGCCAAGCTTGGCTCCAAGCAAAATACGCCTCAGAAACAGCAACAAGAGCCCACTCAACAGCCAACTCCAGCTCCCGATGACGACGATGATGACGACGATGCTCCCAATGGCGTCGAGTCGGAAGAACCTGACACCCAAGCCGGTGCAGAAGCGAACGGCGATGAAGCTGAACCCGAGCCTGAGCCTGAGCCTCAGCAGCAGCGACAGGTGTCGCGACGCCGCCAGTCGCGTGGTCGCGGGCGGAAGAACGCTCCCGAAAGCGACACTGAGAGTATTCCTCGAAGTGACCAATCTGCTGCGGGCGGACGTCGCAATCGCCAGAGACAGAAGAAGAAGCAGGGGGGCGGCGGAGGCCCGCTCGATGGTATTACGGAAAATGTGCCAGGCGGCGAGCTGGTCGGCGGTGCGGGTGATATGGTGCAGAACACAGCTGGCAATGCCGTCAACCAGGTCGGGGACACCGCTGGGGGTGCGCTAAAGGGTGTCACCGGCGCATTAGGTGGAGGCGGTGGTGAGGGCGAGGGCGAGGAAAAGGGAGAGCAGCTGAGGTTGAGGCTAGAACTCAACTTGGACATTGAGATCCAGTTGAAGGCCAAGATTCATGGTGATCTCACGTTGGGTTTACTGTAAGTTCTGCTACCTGTTCTCTGCCTATCTGAGCTGACTCTAGCTATAGCAACTAAATGGCCGGCCACACATCCTCCATTGCTTAAAATCGCTTCGTCAAGGTGTTACGTTAAGGGTACAGACTATTCGCTTGGCGCTTTTGGTGATTGCGTCTTCATATTAGGCTAGAAAATCGTCCACCATCTAATATAACGCTAATCAGCTATTTTACCTTTCTCTTTGTGAATAGTGATGAAATGCTCACGGTTTGCACGAAGACAACAATGTCGTCTCAATGGTTTTGGGACTAGTTAATAGCAATCGCGATTTGTGTAGCTGCGAGACCCAGGTCAGGAGGTGTGAGAGGGTCCCCTGCCGTTAGCGATCGGAGGGCAGTCCGTCGTATGCCCTTCGTACTCCGTACCTTAGGTAGTCAATATCCCCACTCCGGTACCACGCGGTTGAGCGTGTTCGGAGAAAAAACGAGCATGGGGAAGTATCAGAGTTGCGGCACCATCCCAATCATAGACATGGTCAAATCCGTCGTATCCTCATCGCGATAAGCATGAAAAGTCGACGTCTCGATCGGGAGATAAGCAGACGCCATTGACGTCAAAGTGTGGCTGACAAGCTTGAAAGAGTAGAGTCTAGAGCATGGGCTTCTGCAACAGCCATTCGATCATCATGCCGGGGTGAAATCCTGAACCCATGGGAAGGCTGGGGTGTGGCGCTGGAAGGACGTCACCGTGTCGTCTCGGAGGCAAAACTTGGCACTGGCGCTGAAAGGCTCAGCAGCGTGGCTAGCTAGGTACAGTGTACGATAACGGTGCCGCAAGTTTTGGTCCTGTGTCTGTAGCTTGCCTATAACGGAGCACGGCATATTCCTCCCGCTCATCGTCCCATTTCCTTCTGCTAAGCCTTCACCTTACCATATCGTTCAGACGTTATCAGAGCAGTTCAGATCTCTATCTATCATCTTCTTATCCACTTCGTCTTTATCTCAGCACCTCCCAGTACCCCCTCGAATACCTACCATGTCCGATCAAGACGCCGATACTTCCAATACCTCTGATCAGCAGCAAGACAATGGCATTCACGAACGTACGACCACCCAACAGCAACGCGCCGAGAAGGCGCAAGACATCGCAAAGCGCGACTCGCAAGGACCTCGCTCCCGCAGCGCTTCCCGCCGTGCCCGGCGCCAACGCATAAAAGAGGGCCAAGACAGTGGCAAGTACATGAAGACGGCGAATCTAGAGGCGCTCGAGGAGGCCGACGGGAACGAGGAGCTCAGCTCGATGCAGCCGTTTGAGCGTATTGGCCCCGACTCGACGAGCATGACAGGTCCCGTAACGAAGGCGAGGGCGGAGAGGGGAGAGATCCCAATGCGGGGCAGCAATCCGAATCAGCCATATCAGGTGCAAAATCAGCAGGAGAAAGGGAGTTTGCAGGAGCAGGACGGGCTGAAGTTGAAGTTGGAGGCAAATTTGGATGTCGAGATTGAGTTGAAGGCTAGCATCCGCGGGGATTTGACGTTGAGTTTGTTGTAAGTTGCCCATCTCAATCCCGACCCCATTTCCTAGGTTCACTACCCTACCATATGTCCTGCCATAATGTGTCCGTACACTTCTTCACTCTCGATTCAGGGCTGAAAGATCTGTTCATTTACCACATGGAGACAACCCCCCTTCTTCCTATCCCACTGGTGCTGCGGTGCAGTGGCTGAGATTTTGCGCAGAGAATAACGCAGAATAGTGCTTAATCATGATCGAGCCGATACAAAGTATGCTATCTGTTTGGATACATCTTGTGGTTTCGTTGGGCGACTTTACAATGGATTATGGGGTATAGCGCCAGGCGTTGTCTTATTCACGAAGCCAAAAACTATATCTGCAATTCTAGCTGCGGCTATTTTTGACACACACTAGGAGTCCCTATTCGAATTCGACTATTCATAATGTGATTTCAAGAAGATCCACAAAGTATTATGCCCCACCTCTTCGGCGCAGAGCTATCCTGGTGCTTCTACTCCACCCCGCTTATCACGCAATTGCGCTATCGTAGCTACGCAAACTGACGTCGATTCGTACATGTTGACAAGCACCAACCGGCAGGTAAATTAGGCTTAGAAGTTCAACCGTAGATATTTGCATTACTTTTTTAGGTGAATGATTTCTCCTCTCTATCTACCATGCCATCTGCAATCCCGAAACAGATCCCATTGCCTTCATGGACACCACCCGCAAAGACCCAGCATGAGCTCCCATGGGCAGAGCTATCAGTCATCGATCTTTCGCAATTTGATTCACCTGGTGGCAAGGAAAAGTTGGCGGACCAGTTGAAAGAAGCCGTAAGCAACCACTCTTAACATTTCAACCTAAAGCTGACTCTAACCGTAGGTATCTCGCGATGGCTTCTTCAGTGTGACAGGTACTGATATTCCTGCAGAGGAAGTCAATCGTCAATATGCCATCGCTACCGCTTTCTTCAACCTTCCATTTGAGGAACGCGGGTGTCCTGAATCTCGCTGTGATTTCGCTAAGGGCAACTATTTTGGATATAGAGCAATGCATGAGAAGAAGATGAAAGGCACTGATATCCTCGACAATGTCGAAAGCATCAACATTCCAAAATATATTCCCTCTCTCTCCTCCGAGCCCCGACATCCCTTCCTCGAGCAATTTAGCTCCGAGCTTGAAGCCTTTCAGCACCGCTCCTTCGACGTTGTCCGCAAAATCTTCACTCTCTTCGCCCTCATTCTCGAGCTACCTGCATCGTACTTTGTGGATCGCCATCTCTACGACGACCGCTCTGAAGACCACCTCCGCTACATGCGGTATCATCCGCGGTCCCTCCTCGATGATGCCAAGATCGATAACACGTGGAGCCGCTCACACACCGACTTTGGAAGTTTGACCCTGTTGTGGAGCCAAAATGTCGCAGGTCTGCAGATCAAAACGCACGATGGGGACTGGAGATACGTCCGTCCTGTCGATGGTGGCATCATCTGCAATGTCGGGGACACGCTGTCGTTCTGGTCCGCTGGTTATTTCAAGTCGACGATCCATCGCGTGGTAAGGCCACCTCCGGATCAAGACGGAAATTACCGAGTAGGACTATTCTATTTTGTTCGGCCTGGGGATGAAGTAGACATTGCCCCGGCGCCGAGCCCTTTGTTGAAAAGGATGGGGATGGTGCCAGAAGACTTGAGTAGCATCAAGCCGGTGAAAGGATACGAATATGTAAGGGAGAGGGTGAGGAACTACCATGACCATCAAGATTATGCGGACCGAAAGGGGCAGAAATTCCGGGTAGGAGATCTCGAAATTGAGGACGAAGTAGCTTAAGCGGAGCAAGGTCGAGGATAAAAAAAGTGGCTAGTTCTACTTATGAGTCCGTTTAGGCTCTACGAACTTAAAGATGGCTGCTTATGATGTAGAAACATAGCTACTGTAGTATATGTGAGTCGTTTCTGAGAAGTGCTCAATCAGATTTCATGGCTTGCGTTGCCTTCAATATTGACCCGCTCTCTATTCTCAAAGAACCATCCTACGTCTGATGCATATCACCAATGCAATTTTCTTCCTACTTTTCGCCGAGAGTCAACTGCTATGTCTACTTTATCTCTAATTGGGACAACACCGCAGCAAGCTCCACTCAGGCTATTTTCTCTATTTGATCTCCCTCCTCAGTCCCAGATCTAGACTCGGTGCGGGTTAGTAAGTCACAGTACGCCCCGACTGCCCTTCTTAATCCATCTTCGTAATTCTCCAACAGGGTTTTTACTACCAGGAGTGAGAAAGCGCCGGTAACATCCACTAACATCTTCGCCAATGTCTTGACCCAACGTTGTATTTTAGCTGCTGCAAAAGTACTTGCATTGGCATGAACAGCCTATGTGACGCATGATCTATCGAAAAAGGACTTCCTGACATCTTCGGATGTGGTATTCGACCTTGTTCCGAGCGGACTATAGAGAAGAGTACCGGAGACAACTTAGCCACTCCTTCCAGCTTCATCATGGAAGAAGGATCATGGGCTTGTTTCCGAATTCTTGTCCTTCTTGTGCTTGGCGTCCAATTGCTGAAGGCAGACGGCAATACAGCAGACTATTGCGCTGGACACGGCCCCTTGAAGTCTTCTTTTCCTAGTAGCAAGAAAGCTTACAGGCCCGTGACATTCAGGCCTTAAGGCCTACACAATTCACGACTACCGCTGAATGCTTTCTGCCTTGAGGTAGTCGACTGCGTCAATGAGAAATTCGACGTCATGCATATCGTCTGCGAGATGTTTTTGTCAGCCTAAACTGACTTTTGAAGTAGGACATGATCATATATGCACTGGCTGAGAACCTGCCATTCGTTGTCAATCATTGAGCCAAGCGGCAAGTATGTGAAGAAAATTGATACTTCTAGAAGGGCCTCGAGAGGATCTTGTTTCTCCCGCCCTCAAGATTGATGCCTCTCACCGGACGGTGGCCCTGTGTAATACGACTGATGCTCGCTCTTCCTTTCCGACCTCCGCCTCACGACCTGCACTCCACATCATACCTTGTCGACGAGACCACAGAATAGGAATGACCGAAACATGGAACTGTCTTGACCTTTCTTTCAGGCCATAGATTCGGCATCCTCTCCTAAACTACATCAGTCCTAAAAAGGCTTCGATCTTCAGTGCCTAAATTAGGCTGGTGGTTTCTACCGAAGTCTCTCCAGCGGCGCTGCGTCCCAAAAAGCAGGGCGATAGGGTCCAGCCTTTGCGGAATAAGCAAGCGTCAAAAGATGCACGAAATTGGCCGTGGCTTAATAGCCTCCCACGCCTTCTTGAAACCCCTGCGCAAATCATCGTCGTGATAGGCAAGTATAAGCTAACGATCTCCGATGCGTATAATCCCTGTTCCCTGAAGGCCGCCAACGTGGAATCTTGATACGTTCTCAAGCCAACTTTTCCAATACATATTATTGCCTCCAAACCCCTTGGCTTGACGCCATTCATGCTCTATCGCCTTCTTCAAAAACGCAATTCGGTTTTGGTACCGTTGCGGCGGAGATTAGCCGACGTCGCCTTCTTTGTCGGTCTACGTGCTACAAACGAGTAGCAAACGATTCCCCCACGAACCCACCATTGGTCCGGCCTTAGCTTTAAAAGGTAGCAAGATGAGCCGGTAAAAAAGCTTCTTCCCTTATACAGGGTTTCACCTGCGGTGGCGATGGCAGAGCCTCACAAAACGAGCATTTCACATTTTCCGGGCTCAGAGATCTCCTCCAGCGACCAACAGTGGCCTCAACGATCACATCGAATGCATATTCGCCAACCCTCCCAAGAACTGGACTCTCTCCTACAAGATCTATCGCCGACCAAGACACTAGATGTCTTCTCAAGTAATTCAGATGTGGGGGCTGAGTCAAGTGGGAGTAGGGATGATAGCTGGGCTAGTCGCGGTCTACAAACGGTATCAAATACAGAAAGAGCGTTCGGTGTGCGTGTTGCCCAGACTATGAAACAATTGCGTGCTTGGTGTTGGGAATTAGAGGATTGGAAGTGGCCAGGGACTTTCCAGAGTCCTCCAGTGGAGCAGTTGGCTACCGGGAGACTGCGGCTCAGTTCAGTAGCGGAAGTCCCCAAAGCCGAAGCTACGGCCACGCATGATAACTCGCTGGAGGAGGTCGAGTTTATCGATCCTGAATCTACAAATGACACGAACATGTCTCAAGATGATATCAACTGCGGAAGCCTGCCGGCCCATCAAGTTCGAATTTATGAGAAAAGAGTCGGCGAGATCCAAGAACAACTAGAGGAGATGGATGTTGAGGAACTTAAGAATCGTGTTCTCGATGTACATACCCCTTCAAGATCCCGTCATCCTTCGATGTCTGGATTGGAACAAGCTCTTGCTCTCTCTTCTGCGGAATTCAGACATCTTGACGATTATACAGCATTGGTTACAGCCACAATACTACAAGCTTTGCCTTATCTCTCTCGACTGACCCGCCTTCTATGCACCTGGTCGATTCGTTTGACTGTCTTGCAGACGTCAGTATCGTTTTTATCAGGGCTAGCGGATGCTCAATCGGCGTTACATGTCGCAAGTTCCCTGCTTGACCTGGACTCAGGTTCTGACTGCCCTAAACCCATATCAGTGCGAGACAGCTTCAACCGAGAAGTCTTCAACACCATCAAAGATGATCTCCAGGAAAAGGTTACGATGCTGGCTCAACAGATGGATAGGATGCTGGATGACCTTGAGGGGAGAGAAGATACTGTTCCCGACCGGTGGATTGAAGACTTTGAGAGACTAGAAGCAAGCTACACAAGCTGGGTTGTCCAAGCTGGGGAATGCGTACTTGAGCTTGAATCTAGAGCATCACCAGCAGCAAAGGATACGCAAGGCTCCCATCCTCTGCCCACAACTCATATCCATGAGAGCAGCGAGCCTGATCAAATTCATTCAAGATCTGGTGAGGGCGAGAAGACAGATGAATCAAATCATAATGAAAAACACGATACCCTCACCGAGTCTTTCAGAATATCAGTCGAGAAAGCAAACGGCTGCAGTATGGAGGGTATACCAGCGACAAGTAATGACTATATACTTGGAGCTGCTTTGACGTCACATCCACCAAGTGATCTGCCAGGTGCTAATCGCAGCGCTACTGATGCGCCTGCCCTTCCTTATGTCGCCGAGGCATCGCCGAAACCATACTCATACCATTCCAATTCTCTCGAACGGCTTCCATCAGATCCAGTCGTATCGGATTCCGAGGGACCTACGACATTGCCTGATCGTCATCGCCGCAAAAGTTTGAGTGCAAAATTGAATGCGTTGATGGGTAGAGAGGAGAAGCCACCGACCATGCGTCCTACGAACACACCTGTACGTCCTTTTGAGAGAGCGAATTCAGGTTTTGGTCGGTTATTCAATAAGCAAAGGGAGAACTCCGACTCAGCGGAAAGCTCGGCTTCAGAGAGCCGCCAACAGTCTCCAAGCGCTACTGCGAAGCCTAATCTGAAGCGCTTAAGCTTGCGAAATAAGAGAGATGTGCCGAAGCTCAACTCGGCGGATTCCTCTGGTAAAGACCTCGACGAGATGAAAGCCAACACAGAAGCCAGTGAACAAGACACTGAAGATGTCAGAGAATCACCCTATTCTAGCGCTGTCAGCGCGCGCTCACCGCATTCTGTGCTACGTAAGGATCTATCGGATATCCAGGAAGCCGCAGATGCATTTTTGGTCGGACAGCAAACACCCTTGATGGGGCAACAAGAGGACTTTGTCGCAAGACCTTTCTCTGAGCCTGAGGCGTCGCCTTTGGTCCAGGAGAATAACCCTATCCACTTTCGGAAAACTTTTAATGATGAATTAGAGGAGACTTTCGAGCCTGATGTGCCTGTCGCTACTGATGAATTTTATAACATGTTCGTTGACAGTCTTCCCACAAGCCCAGCTGAAGAACGAAAACCAGGACTATGGGCTGGTTTGGGAGCCGAAAGACCTAAACTCAACTCGAGGTCGCTCACGGTAACTGATGACAACTTTGGAAAGACGCAACGGCGGTCAATGCATCATGGTCCACCGCCCTCACTAACTAAGAGACATACGGTACAAGGGCTTCCAATGTACGAAGGCGAAAAGTCCAGGGCTGCCCAGTCATCTCTAGTGGAGGGCGAACAACCACAACCTGCTATCTCTGTTCCACAAAAAATGCCGCAAGCGTCACAAAGCGAAGCAACGGAAAACATAGAAAATGACGTCGACAACGGTCCACAAAGCAAAATGACTGAGTCATTAAGTGCCCAACCATCTGAGGCTCCCAACCCTGGGATTGTGCCAAATCTTGAGATGGAAGAAGGGCGGGCCGTAGAGG
The DNA here is from genome assembly GCA_010094025.1 of Viridothelium virens. Lineage (NCBI taxonomy): Eukaryota > Fungi > Ascomycota > Dothideomycetes > Trypetheliales > Trypetheliaceae > Viridothelium > Viridothelium virens. The sequence goes on from ML991784.1 coordinate 298,119, forward strand.
GGAAGACTGATAAATCCTTAAAGCGACCAGTATTCAAACGGGCTTCTATGACATCTATCGAGCACTTCCCCAGATCTGAGGTAAACTAAATCGCCGTTTTCGTGAAACCTGCACTTCCATTCCTCTTTTCTTGGATTGACTGACAGGCATGTAGCTTAGAAGCGTGGAGATCCGTCGAACGAACAGCCAACGTTCTACCGGCTCAAGGAGCCTTCCGCAAACGCCAGTCAATCCTGCACCAGATTCATTGCATCAAGTTCTACACCACGACAGCCCCTCCGGGCTTCGCGTCCCTACAAACACCAGTCAGTCGACCAGCACTGAAAGAGATTCATCTCGAGTACGGCACATTTCCGAATTGGTGAAAAGCTCGCTCTCGTCCCCTCCCACCGCCGCATCGCCACACCAAATGACTAGCGAGGCATCTTCTCCTCAACAGCGCTCTCGAAAGCTCTCCGATCCTGCCCGAGATGCTGAGGAATCTCCCTCCAAACCCCCTTTGAAGCATCCACCCAAGCAAGCCAAGCTGCATCGGACGTTTGGCGAAGATCAGCTAGAGCGTCAAATCTCCTCGATCCTCACGACCATTCCCGCCCACATTCGCTTATCGTCAACCCCCTCCGAGCCACGAACTGAACCCAAATCCCGTCTCGGCACCAAGCGTCTCTCTAGCAATCTGGGGCCCCTCACGCCCGCCAAAACTCGTCCTCCCGCTGATACTGGCTCCTCGACTCCCACAACCCCCAGCACCGAGTCCCCTCACCAGCCTACCCTCACCCTTGTCCCAGCCAGATCCTCCGCTCCCCCTGGGTCTCGCCAGCTCCGTGGCGGCACCCCTTCCTCGCATACTGACAGTCCCCCGGCCTCTTCGGAATCGGGCGTGAAGCTCTACCACCTCATGCAGCCTGGGCGCACAGACCCAATCAAGCTGTTCGTGCGCCTCGTGGGCGAGGATGGCGCCAGGGTGATGGTGCGGGTGGGGGGCGGGTGGGCGGATCTGGGAGATTGGCTCAGGGAGTTCGCGCTACACCACGGCCGGAGGACGGTGAGTGGTAGTGGGTTATTAACGATGTCGCAGGTCGGGAGCAGTGGGAGCGGGAGTGGAGGGAAGGCGCGTGGTGGGATGGGGAGACCGGGCAGTGCGATGGAGATACGGAGGGAGAGGGTGGGGTCGAGCGCGAGCGCAACGAGTCGGCCAGGGAGCTCGGGTGAAGCGAGCGTGAGCAGTCTGAAGACGCGGCCAGAGCCGATGGCCGAGAGCGGGCTGGTGAATAGTGTTGAGGCGTCAAGTCCGGAAACGCCGTCGCTGGCGCCGGTGCGGCCCGACGCAATGGAAGGAGATGAGGTGGTAAGGATTAGGGAGAAGACGCCGACTTCGACTGGGAGTGCGAGGGTCCGAATTCTGGAGGACGAGGAGCATGATCGGGTGTCCTTGTCTGGGCCAACAGCGAAGCGGGAGATGAGTGCGGAGAAGCAGAAGTGGGTACAGGATATGCTGGGCCAGGCGAGGAAGGTGAGCTCGGAACGCGTCGAGCGGGTAGGTGGAACCAGGAGAGTGTTATTCAGAGGTGCAAGCAGTGCTAGCAATGGAACTGGCGTGAAAGAGATGGGGAGAGGTGAGTAAGAACATTAGGAAGAGACGTTTGTCCAAAGAATTCGGATTGGAATTACGGCGTATGATCATACCAGCTGGCACAGAATGGAGAGCAGATTCTCGGCGTTGTTTGTCACTCGGTTGGCGCATTATACCCTTTGGAACTCATCGTATTAGAGCATTGCAGAAGATGAAATTTTCAATGTATACAAGCTATACGGATGGCGGCAAGAAGAGCTTGACGTCTGCCCTTGTTACTTTCACAGTACTGCCGGTAAGAGGGAACCCTTGGCCCAAAAAAGTGGAAGTGTAAGCTTTGATCAGAACTTAGACTTAGTGAAGTGGGAGAAAGTGGATTGAAGAATGAATAGAAACAAGCGCCACCTAAAATGCACCTAATGTAATGCTTCTGCTCGGTAGTTCTACGCAATACTGCGTACAAGCTCACAGCGGACTCGAATTTCTGAATGAGGCTGCTGACAAAGCCGTACCTGACATATTGGGTAGGTGGGTACCTGGTACCTGGGCCGGAAGCTGAATTACCCTACTCTGTCTGTGAGAGCGGAGCTTTACCTAAAATGGCCTAATGCACGCTACGGACGGCTCCAACAGGCGAGGACATGACACTAATTACTAACTCCGTACATACCTAGACCCTCCGGGATACTAAGTGAATGGTGAACGTCTGCAGGTGAACTCAAGCGGCACCTTCTTTGCGGCTCTCTGACGAGTTCTTATGCTCAGTCACGGTTTTCTCGGAACTCTATCAAGTCTGCATGGCAAACAGTACGGACTCATGATTTACCAAAGGTACCCTTGACGCCCTTAACAACCACCGATCGCATCCCTTGAGGAAGGCCACCACAATGGTTCACAAGAGGAGAGTAGGTAAGAAAGTCGTCTTCTCGCCAGGGGAAGATTCCTTGCCACCCGAAGCGAGAACCCAACCGCAAGGCAAAGCACAGGGTAAAATGGTCCAGCCCGATTTCCTGCCGCAAAGTTTCTCGGAATTGAGGAAACTCTGGACGTATGACCTGAACACTTACGAGTACCGGTCAAGTGAGCGACCCAAGTACATGGGTACCGTTTCTGCAGATGAATCTGCCGCGTTCTTGGCTTCAGACCACCGCTGGCTAGCTCTTGGCTGTCTACAAGGTAAGGGAGAAAGGCATCATCCTACTCCGTGCAGACTACGTGATGGTATTTCCAATGATGCGGCTGAAAGTTTGCGCCACTCTCCCTTCTGTATCTTTCGGCACTTCCCAAGAGCGTTTGTATACCAATTACTATCGCTTCAGAGATCGGGATGGATTCGCATCTTTAGGTTTCATCCGTCAAATGACTCGCTAGACATCGATCTTCTGAAGATATTTATCCTTCCCTTCGACGTCGGTGGCCGTCATGTGGTACGCAAAGATCCAACTCTACAGTCAGCCTTCGCGGAAGTCGTACAGCAGGTATCGATCTCGTCGGCCCTGTGGAATTGGACGCCGTCTGATTCATGGAACTGGACGCCTTTCGCCGTAGGAACACCAAAGGATAACTTCGAAATGGCCGCAACCGAAGCCGCTGGCTCACTTTTCTACTTGTTCAACACAATTCCTTCGCCGAGCCCCAGGCCAGAGGATATTCGCGATCGATACGCAAAGACAGCCATGGAAGAACTTCTAGAAAACAAGGTCGAAGGGTTGACAGCTGAGCTATACCCATATCAACGGAGAAGTGCTGCAGAAATGGTTCAGAGGGAAATTGCGCCACAGCTTCATCGCGATCCAAGGCTTGAGCGAAGAATTTCCCCGGACGGCGTAGCCTATTACTACGATCCGAAGCAAGTGCAGTTCTTCCGAGACGAGAAATACTATCAGACTTGTTCTGGCGGAATCCTGGCAGAAACTATGGGTCTGGGCAAAACCTTGATCTGCATTGCCGTCATACTTTCGACTTTCGGTCATCTCCCATGGATTCCTCCCCAATACCAGTTGAACGTTGGAAAGAATCCGTATGGTAGCAGAAGCCTTTTAGAAATGGCTGCTGCCGCTGCCGCTAAAAACTCACTTCCTTGGAGGCAATTCGCCGGGATGGATCTAGATAACAGCCAATTCCCAGCTCCCTGCGAAGAGGCGATTGAGAAATACGAAACGTATAAGATCCCAGGCGAGCCGGTCCGGTTCTCTCGAAAGACAATTTTTAGTGAGACCCAAACACTACAGCTCTGCCCGGCCACCATTGTCGTTGTGCCCCGAAATCTCTTCGACCAATGGCAGAGCGAGCTCCAGAAACACACGCAAGAGGGCTTCATGGAGCATGTGCTGTTCATGGAAGAGACGAAGAAGCCCTTACCCCCGGCCAAGGAGCTCAAGAAGTATGTCATCATTCTGTTCAGTCGAGAAAGATTCGAACATGAGAATCGAGACGGATACGACGAAAATGGAAATCGCAAAGGGCGCAGGCCGGTAAATTGTCTTTGCCCTATCGCACCTGGTACTACACAAGTCGACTGCAGCTGTAGGGATGGCTTAGAGGTCTATGAATCCCCTTTGAAGGAGCTTCATTTCCTGCGCTTGATCATTGACGAAGGCAATAATTTCGGATCGGTACGCAGCAATGCTGCAATCGTAGCAGAGCAGTTGATCAGAGCTGATCGACGATGGATTGTCAGCGGTACACCGGCAAAGTACATGCTCGGTGTTGAGGTCGACCTTCAACGAACAGAAGTGGATTACGCCGAGTCTCATGACTACGCATCGCGTGTCGATGCTCTTAATCGACGAAATGTATTCGATCAACGGCAATCGAGTCTCCAGGCGGTAAGCAGTCTTGGGAAGATGGTCTCGCATTTCCTAAAGATTCCCCCTTGGGCGCGATCTAGCGAGGATTTCGCCGACTGGAACGACTACGTTTACCGGCATGAAGACATCAAGCGACGGACGTATACCTCATTTTCTCAATGTTTCCAGAAAACCCTCAACGCCATTGTCATCAAGACTCAGCCGGAGGATGTTGAAAGAGACTTGCAATTGCCTTCACTGGGACACAGGACCATTCGTCTGGAGCCATCGTATTTCGATAGATTGACAGTCAATTTATTCAATCTAGTATTAACATCGAATGCAGTCACAAGCGAAAGGACCGACATGGACTATCTATTCCATTCCAGCAGCAAGAAGGACAGGATGCGCCTTGTTGCCAATCTGAGACAAAGTTTCTTCTTCTGGACAGGTTTCAGTCAATCGGATATCCAAGCTGCCCTCAAGCAAAGCTCTGGATATCTTGCCAAGGATGATACGAACTGCACCACGGTAGACCGAATTGCATTGGATACGGCTATGATATTCGCGCAAACAGCACTGTCTTCTGCCAGCTGGGTAGCGTTGAGCAAATCTCACGAAATTGGCCTGTTTGTCGAAAACTTTCCTCCAGATAGTGCTGAGCATTGGGCCTTTGGAGCGACTCAGACGCCTCTTCTCGTTGGGGCTACGCAGCTTGCATTGGCTCAAGAGCATGTGAATCGAAATATCGATCAGGGCACGGCAGATGCATTGCAAAACTTGTCTGGACAAGGTATTATAGCTCTAGCCCCATTGCGCTCTGAGTCGATTCCTCTGGAGGAAGGCTCCAAGAAGCCAATACTGGCCAAGACTGGAATGCCAGCATCTAGTATCAATGGCGAACCTGCGGTAACCAGACGCTCTGCTGCGTCCCCCGGCAAGAAACAACCAGCGATCAGCAGCAAGCATAATTCTAGCACCTCACCTACCGAGAGACCCTCGGGCCAAAGCGAAGACAGTCCTACCAAAGAGACTAAAATTAAGATCGCGTTGGCAGGAAAGAAGCGTAAGACTGTGGAAAGCACTTCGACAGCGCCCGCCAAAGCTAGCGAACTCATCCAGGACTCTACTATCGCCGGGGCTCGAATCATTGGGACGACGTCTGCCAAACTCAGTTACCTGCTCAACGAGATCTTCAAATACCACCGCGATGAAAAGATGATCATCTTCTACGAAGGCGACAACATTGCCTATTACATTGCCCAAGTTCTGGACATCTTCCACATCGAATACCTCATCTACGCCAACTCCATCCAAGCGTACTTGCGCTCGCAATGGATCGTACGTTTTAACGAGGACGCCAGTATCCGGATCCTCCTCATGGATTTGCGACAAGGTGCGCGAGGACTGCACGCCAGCGTCGCCAGCCGGGTATACTTTGTGAACCCGGTCTGTCGGCCCGAGGTCGAAGCGCAGGCGCTGAAGCGGGCACATCGAATCGGACAAACACGTCCCGTGGAGGTGCAGACGCTGGTACTGAAAGATACGATCGAGGAGGCCATGTTCGATCGTAGTCAGAAGATGACGAATCGCGAACATACAGACGCAAAGAATTTGGACGACGACCAGGGAATTCAGGCGATCATCCAGCAGTCGAAACCAATCCGGACGGACATGGACGACGAGAGAGGAGGGATGTGTGGACAGGTAGCATATATAGAGGAGCCACAGCAGTTATTTGACAGAGCCGGAAGGCCGAGGAACGTGAAGGGTCCGTGGCTGTTCGAGGGTCGTCGGGAGATCAAGCCAGGGCGGACGCCGAGGATGGGGAAGGATGAGAGGTTGGCGAAAAGGCAGAAGGTGCAGGAGACAGAGCAAGTGCCATCATCTGATCCCACGATCGTAGTTGGATGAGAGGGATTCCTTGAGCAATTTTATTAGAGATACCCCGTTGCTAGATAATTAGAACGCTGCGATACTTGAGCTTTGACTTGTAGAAGTCAACACATATTTTGACGATATTTCGTTCCTTGTCGGGCCGCCAGCTTCCAGCTCCCAGCTTCCAGTTTGCAGCGTGGGGAAGCAGGTCGTAGAGGTACTCCGTACCTGCAGGCGGAAATGATTTACGGATCTGGCCTAGACCTTGTGCTGCCAAAACATGGAACACCAGCAAACAGAATCCAGACCAGCGCCACCTGTTCGATTGTGGAGGCAACTGAGCCCCGTCAACCCAAGGGAAAGGACTCGCCTAACAGGTATACTTAGGTGAAGATGTGTCCTTCATCTACGACCGTCTCCTCTTCCGCCTGGAAATGGATAGAAATGAAGGGTCAAGGGTGGAGATCCGATGGTGACGAGAAGGTGAGAAGTAAGAATAATTAGGTAGGGATTCTGGGTAGGCAATACGGTAGCGTGGGTAGTAACTATAGCCGATGAGGAGACGATCAGCCAGCATGCTTGCTCAGCGAAAACGCTGGACGAATGATGAGAGGGCAAAGGATTGCTATAATTACGATTGCGGCTCTCGGACTCAGCCTCGACCATATCCAGCACCTTGCGCCGTTGCCCGGCTTTAGCGCAGGCGATGGTATGTAATTAGGCGATCGTCTGTTTGCCCTGGCCGTAATCCTCTCCTTTGATTCCTCCGATATCACCGCCAATGTATGAACTGCAGCGCAAAAGCACTAACTCACCGAAATGATGCATCAAAGTATTTTGCTTCAGCCCGGACACTGCAGTGTTGGTGTGATTACGCGACCGCACGCGGCCAACGGTGGGGAAACAGATCGATGTGGCGGAGCTGAGCATATTAGAGTAATCCGGATCTGTCAGTAAGAGCTACAGATTTGTGAATCTACCGAGTACTTAAGAGGTAAACGGCCTTTTTCGCGCGTCGTTTCGGCATCGCTCCCGTAAAGTAAGGTCTTGCGCCACGGCTGCGTAGAATGGCTAAGACCTGGATCCAGCCTCTTTACTTACTTCTTCTCCCCTTCGCTACCTTACAATCTTTTCCCTCGGATCGGACCACGCACTGAGGATGGATTAGAGCTTTAACATCGCTGGAGAGCGACCAGCACAATTCGTCAAACATGACGGAGCATCGTGGGAACTACCAGGAACTTACGGAGTATTCGAGCGAACTCTTTGACCAGAGCGTCGAGACGTCGACTCCAGGAGATACACCCGGACACACGCCTGGTCTACAGCAGACTAACTTCTCGGGCACTGAACCTTTGCTATCTCCCCCTACCACTTACCAGCCTTCTCCCGACTTGAATGAGAATCCCGACCGAACCGCATCCCATTTCCATGGCCTATCTGGAAGTCAAACGCCGAAATCATCATTTTATGAAAACCTTTCGTCAGAAGAGTACAGACCCGCTGGCGCGACACCATCGCGGCCAATTTACAATGGTCAGGGAAATTCACCACCATCCACTGGTAGTCTCGTACTGACCCGCGACCCAGATCTCCCACGCAACGAAGCGCGTGGATATCCCAAGCAAATTTACTTACCCCGCCGACACTGGCTCTATATTGTTTTGATCCTTCTCTCCGTCTACTCGACATTATTTTCCGGCATATATCTGATCCTTGCTTTTCTCGGTCCAAGGTATGGAAGGGCTGTCCGCACAGGAGGATCCCTCAACTCGGCCGGTGCTTCTCTGCTTACTCAGATCATTGCAAAGTCAATTGAAATGAGTTTCGTCACCGTCATGGTCGCATTCGTTGGCCAAGTCTTATCAAGGAAAGCATTCAAGGCAAAGACGGGCCAACCCCTCGGAATCACTCTGGCTGAAATGAACATGCGGGTCTGGATCATGCAGCCTGGCCTCATGGTCACTCGTTGGGAAAGCGTGCGATACGCCGTCGTCTCCGTACTCGGGATAGCCGCGCTATTATCGGCCATTGTTGCAATGCTTTATACCTCTGCTGCCGATGCTTTAGGTATGCATCAACCTTCCGGCTCCGTCAGAATTATTCCTTCATTGCAAAAAGACACAAAGCTGATCCCTACCAATAGTTAAGCCCCAGCTCAGATTCGACTCTTGGCGCTACCGAGGCTTGCAAGGCATGGTCAATACCTCTTTTGCCAACGCGCAATACATCGAGGCTAACTGCCAGACGCCTGTCATTCCCGCCCTCGATCCAGAATATGGTACCAACAACTGCCTGGATGTTGTCGATTTTGCTGCCAATAGCTACTACAATTATGGCCGGTACATATCTAATTGGTCGAACTTTGCAAATTCGAGCAATGGTTCGACCGACTTGACCACTAGGCCCGAGGGTGTCGGCCAGTTCAACGGAGCCACCGACGTTCATGCCGCCTGGATCGAAATCGCTAATGTTACTGAAGATTCCGAGACTTATGGACGGACCATCAATAACATCAGTATGGCAATGCCTCATGCTGGGGTTGTTCAAGCCGCGCATGATCCAATCAATGGTATACTTCAGCCCAGCGTAAGCAACACCTGCAATAGACTACATTCTCCCTATAACTAATGCCGACGTAGGATCTCGATGGTCTTGGAATATATAACCTCAAAGCCGCTGTTCCTTCTCCTGTGGTCAACGCGTTGTGCGTGCAAATGACCGAGGACGAACTGAAGCCGCTAGTCTACTCCGAGTTCCCAGGCGCAATCCTCAATACATCATCCTGGCCACAACAGCTCGACAATCTCGCTCCAGGATACAAGTTCAATTTGACCGGGACTAAAGTAGACCAAATATTCAATTGGAGCAATTCGACTGGACAATGGCCACCTATCTTCCCCAAATATCCCATCAGTTATAATACCGTGCTCAACCAGACTTCTCAATACGGAAGGGAATGGATCTACATTCTTGGAAAGGGTAGTCCAGCACAGGGAGATGACTATGCGCTCTGCGGACTGAGAGCTTATCTGACACCCAACTGTTCAACGTACTACAATGTCACTTCTAGCGGCGGTAACTTGACCGCTAACTGCGATGTATCTCCAGGGAGCACGGACTTCACGTACGCGCAACTTTTCCAGAATGAGGCTGCACATATGCCAGCTACAAATGCCAGCAAGGATTTCTTTGAACTCGTTCAGGAGTGGGCAACAACCTTGAGTCTGCAATCAGGCATCACAGACGCTCAGGCGAGCAACGCACGTCTCTTGACGGACTTGATGCTGCCAGAATACTCGAGTAGCAACACAAGGATTACCTTGCAGCCAAAATTACCAAGCATGGCCGAAGCTTTGGCTGTCATGGCCGGCAGCACTCTGTTGATGAGTATCCAAGACTCTCCCTTTGTCCCCCAATGGGTACGTATCTCTTCCATGACCCATCCCTTCTCCCCCACGCTTTCCCCTCCTCTTGCTAAATTTCCCAACAGAATTACACCAACAACAGCACCATCACTCCTGGCGTCTACGAAACCTTTCCTATTGCCCTTTCAGCCCAGCAATACGCGTCAGGGCCCTCCTCGCCTTATCAACGTGTCTTCTATCCAGTCCTTCTCCTAGTCTTCCTTACCAACGTCGTCATCCTCGTCTACCTCCTCTCCCACAGGGGCTTGGTGACTGATTTTTCCGAACCGTTGAACCTATTTGCGCTCGCGGTGAACAGTCCGCCGAAGGAGGCCAAGGAGGTGCAGAGCAGCGGGCGGTGGGTGGGGCCTGAGGGACGACAGTACGAGACGCCCTGGTTTGTGCGGGCTGAGGGAGAGAAGGTGTATTTGGAGAGTGGCGGCCATGATGGCACGCAGAAAAGGAGAAGCTTTTTCTACTAGTCTAGGGCGTTGCATAAAACTTGGATCTGGATCGGGATCTGGATCTGGCTCGGGTGGGTCTGAGTCAGGCTTACTGTGGGAATGCTTGGACATGATTTTTTTCATGGGTTCTACGGAGAATTGCTTTTCGTCTGAGTATTTTTGCATAGCGTGGCCATCTCTTATCTCTTCTTCGAATAGCAGGCGGAGACTATTACTCGTAATGTCAAGTTATTAAATAATCAATTGCCTTACCATGCTAGGCGATTCAATACGAAACGTTGGCAGAGTATGTCGGGTTTCAAGGACAAGGTGAATAGTCCTAGCTCAGAATCTTCTTCGGGTTCTTCGGTATTGTGCAGGGATAAAGCACGACTGTTGCGTAGATCTTTACAGCGTCGTGAAACTAAGAAAGATACGGTCGGCTGGAAAAACACCGTGTATTCTACCCGAAGTGGATTTTCATGTGAGTGTTGTTCTATTGACTTTTGATTACGAAGACTTCTTGAACAAAAGTAAAAAAACCTAGACGACAAAACATGATTCGTAAACGACCGAGTGCCGGGTCGCGAGAAATTGAGATTGCAGAAGTCTTCAGGAATTCGAAGAAACTTAACGGAGAAAGAAATGGATTTGAAGACCCTCGAGAACGGGCAGTGAGGTCGCGAAGTCGATTGAGCATAAATGTAGTATTTAGGCGGAGATGATATCGAAGGGAGCTCGGTACGGTCGGATTCAAGCGCAACAGGAATTGTAACGAAATGAGAGGCTTCGTAAATGGGGAACTCCCAGAGAAGTGAGTGAGGCGCTGCTAATCGATTCTTCAATTACAATTGTGTCAGTGCGTCTCGTTGAATTTGCTATCCACTCCACCCCTCGCCACATTGTAGGTTGTACACAGTGATATCAGAAGCTGAATGGGCCAAGACAATCAACTCTATTTTCCTTTCCATAAGTTACTAATCTATCAAAATAGCGACCGGCTCCCTACCCGTACTTTTTTTTAGCAAACCGTCGATTCCACCTTTCGCTCCTAGCTTATTGTCCCGCTCCAGTCTTAGCCTTGTAGGCAATTCATCATTCCTCCGCTAACTACCCCACTGGGGTGGCCTTACTCATGGCGATCAGCCTCTTTACGCCAACCATCCAATTCCCACCTTCGCTCTCCAACTTGGTTTTCATCAACCCCATCAGCTGGCCCTGCGCACTTTCAAAATCCCTCCCCTCGACGCTGCGACTCAGCTGCACCAGCTGCTGCACGGTGTCCTCCTTCAGCAAATCTTCATTGTTTAGGTGATCGAACAGGAGGCCGAGCCGCTTCTCTGTGTCGAGCACCTCTTTGCGATATGAGGAGGGCGCTTTCGCTTTCACGCGCTGCATATCGCCATTGAGAATTTGGTAGATGGGCTGGGCGGCGGCAGGAATGTGAGAGCGGTCACCAGGTGCTATGACTGATTAACAATCCATCTTTCCCTCATCGACAAGGTATTCAAAACTTACGGTGTTTAGGTGGAGCAGGCGATGACCGTGTTTGCTGAACTGGCTGCGGAGGTTGAGCGGGGGATGCCGTGTTCCGTGGAGGCCCAGCGGGAGGAGGACCTGGACCTGCTCTCGGTGGACCTTGAGGGGGTGCTTGGGGTGGTGGCTGCGCTTGTGGAGGTTGTTGAGATGGAGGTTGGCCGTAAGGGATTTGTTGCTGTTGAGGAGCATAAGGACTTTGAGATGGAGCGTAAGGGTTGGCAGGAGGCGGTCTTGATAGGGGTGAAGGTACCATGCCTGACGTCGGTTGAGCAGGCGAGGCGCTAGGAGCAGGTGCGTAGCGATTAGATGGAGGCATGCTAGTGGCGTTCGACGGAGGTGGATTGTAAGGTGATGGCCCACGAGCAATGGGAGGTTGCATGGGGGGTGCGAAGCTTTGAGAAGGCTGTTGAGGTTGCTGTGACAGCTGTGGTGGGGCATATACATTGGCAGCAGAAGACGATGGTCGTGGAGGTGGTTGCATCATGGACGGAGGACCAGATGAAGGTGTTGGAGGAGCCTGACCGGCTTTTGGAGGGGGTGGTGGTGATTTGGTTTGCCCGTACGGTGGACCAGAAGGCGGAGGGGGTGGGGACATCATTGCAGGCTGCTGACCAGGAAAAGGGGCGTTGATTGGTGTGGGAGCAACCCCTGGAGTGGATCGTCGAGTAGGAGGCTTGCTCCCAAAATCGCTTGGAAGATCATTCCAATTTGCTGCAGTACCAGCCTTGGGCGGAGGCGGTATCCCTTGAGCTGGAGTTGTTCCTGGAGGTGGTGGCGGGATTCCAGCAGGGGCCGCTGGTGCGCCGTGACCGTATTGGTTTGATTGAGGCATACCATATTGAGAGTTTATCTGTGGCTGTGAATAACCGGGCTGGGAGTAGCCGGGTTGGGAATATCCAGTGGTGCTTGGGGGCACGTAGGGGTTATTCCCAGGAGACGAGGTAGAGGTCGCCGGAGTGTAGGGTCCTCCAACCTTTGAAGGCACCTGAGGGCCCGGGGTTGGCTGGACGCCAGGCGCTGCGACTGCGGCACTGCGAGGAGCGTTGCGTCCAGTTTGAATGGTCTGGCGCGGAGTAGCTCCTGGCTTTTTTATCGCTTGCTTGACACGTTCCTTTGCCGTTTGTGCAGCAGGGTACTGATCAGGAAGGAGGTCCAAATACTTTTCGGCGACGGCCAATTGGCCATGGGCGGCTACAATATCGGAATACTCGGTGTATTTGGCATAGAGCGGAGCCAATTTCCAGTCTGCCGTCTTCCTCTGCTCCGGGTCCTGGTATTTCGTGACCAGTCGAAAGATCGTCACCTTTTCGATGAAGTCTTGAAGTGCTTTGGCGTGGATGGAAAAGCTTGAGTCGTCGTCAGTCTCCTCCATATCGGCTTTTTCAGACTCTTCAAGCTCCTGTGTCCAGATTGAGACAACCTTCTCAAGCTTGGATCCAGCCAAGAAGCAGAAAGAGGCATCTCTCCTGAGACTCTTGGGGTCTCTGCTTCCACTTATGCCTTCCTCCAGTCGGTCGCCGAGAGCCTCGCAGAGGTCCGGAAATTCTGCTTCATCGGCGAAGGTACAGAGAGTTGCCATGACTTCCTTCCAATTCTCCAAGTCAGCATTGTGAACTACATCCCAGAGATTCTTGCCGACTATGGAGGCAAGTAGCCGCAAATAGTTCGGTCCTTGAGATTTCTTCTTGAGATAAGCAGCCTGGGCCTTGTCAATGCAATTCTGACCACCGCAGATCGCGATCATGAACGCGTCCGACATCCTATTCTCCTTTAAACAAGTGTCCAGAGCTTCCTCGAAAGAACCCATAATAAGCGCCTGCGTAATTTTCTTGTCGGCGTCAGATTCCGAGCCTGTGTAGATTTGGAATGGGCTGTTAGTCTTGGCTCCTTTAGAAGCGGCCAAGTCGGCCAAAAAGTTATCACCGTCAGCATTATCAGCATTGTCAAAGAATGCAGACCCGCCGTCATCCTTTGCTGGAGTAGTTCCATTTACCTGAGGGTCGCCATCTTTCCTATCCGCATCCGCCCTTTCGGAGAGTCCGTCGCCAGACTTCTCGAACCCTAGATACTCGACAAGCTTCTTCCTGGAATTTCCTGAAATCAGAGTCTCAATAACCCTCCAATCAGCCTTTTCTTCATTATTCTTGGCGCTGGCAATCTTTGCTTCGCACAGGTCATCTAGTCGCTCAGTGTTCAGTGATTTCTCGAACTTCTCCGTTGCATCACCAATAGCCGAATCGATAGCCACAGTATCGATGCTGAGCTTTGACTTTCTTGATCCCTCTTCGACGGGTCCGAATTTTAACACCTTGCCACCAAAGCCAAAGGAGACGCCTGCTGGGGGTTGGAGCCACTTCGGAGGCTTCGGTAGGCTGAAGGAAGCCCCTTGGGGTTGTTTTGGTGCGTTTGCAAAGAAGTCTTCACCGTCCAGCGCCTGCTCGTTCGTCGTTGCAGCTGCGTCCGGCTTCGTATTTTGTATCGTCTGGACGGAGATCTTCCCATCGAATGAAGCCGTAGCGAGAAGATACGAATGATGAGGATGCCATCTTGTCTCAAATGTCCAATTGGTAACGACTGGGAATTCACCGAAGGCCTGGCCAGTCCGCGAATTCCAGCAAATTGTCCTGTTATCTTTGCCACAAGACAGTAAGAGATCCGTGTCTTCCTTACACCAAGACAGAGAAAGGACGCCCTGGTCATGCCCCTTCAATATCTTCTCCGGGGCATTGGAATTCCGTAAATCCCACATCAAAATTAGGGGATCTTGATCGTTTGGTATTGCGGTCGCTAATTTTGTTGGATAGTCGGGATCCCACGCGATCGAGCTGACAGATTTTCTTCCATAGTTGTTCAGTGTTACGCTCTCTTTCTTTCCTTTGACATCCCAGACTGTGACAAAACCCCCACTACTGCCGGTGGCCATAATGTGCGGGACCTTTTTATTCCAGTCCAAGCAATCGATGTCCTCGGCTCTTGCAGCATTTGCGCCCAGTCTGAAGCCTTTGTCAGTGTCATTGATATCCGATATGTATATTTCGCCTTTTGCTCCAGCAGTAGCGAGGAGCTCGTGCCGAAAGGGGTTGAACTGTAGGCATTTTATTGCCCCGGTATGCTTGGATGTTCGCGAGATGAGTGCGTCACTAATGACAGTCAGATCAGAGTTGAGGCAAGTCAGCTATTGCTTTATCTCACCTAGAGTTATTTCTCAACTTCTCAGCATCCCAGAGATCAAGTGAACCATTCTCAAGAGCCCCTGCAATGATACCTTGCTCGTGGTCGCTGTTTGGTTGACTCCACGCTATGTCATGAAATCTTCGGAAAGTTAGCATCTGTATCGTCCTGTCTGAATTGGCTGTAGAAGTCGGCCTTGCTCACCTCGAGTCCGTTCCTATGCTAGCTACTGGCTCCAAGTCCCCGATTTGACTGTTTTTGTCCAGACCAAGATCCCATAGCTCGAGCTCTGTCTTGCTTGAAAAATCTGCGTCCACTGCACCAGCTCTTGTGCCAGTAGCAATAAGTGGTAGTCCCGAGCCTGGAAACCACGCAAAAGTTGAAGTCCGTGGAATCTCTCGTAGACGGACCATTTTGGATGTTTCGAATTGTTTATTCCTCAGGATATGGTCGTCATATGGACTGAAGCCAGCAAAGCTTAGCGGTCTGAGGCGAAAATGCGCAGCCGAATTAATTATTGCACCGGGTGCATGTAAATAGGCTCCCTTCGTACGTCCACTTGGCCTTAGAGATCAGCGTCCAGTGGTGCGGCACCCTAGCCTGCTCTTGGTCCGCGACGCACGTGATATCAAAATCTCATGTTTCAGTTTCGCGTCGCCTAGTAGCCCATCGCTTACCTTCAGTTCGCAAGTCCTTGGAAAATTCCACTATACCCAACATGTCAGAGGCTTCGCGACTCAAGAATACCGTCTATGTTGGGGGCTTAGACAATGCCGTGAGCACCAATACACTGCATGCCGCTTTTGTGCCCTTTGGAGAGATTGTGGACATCTCGTTGCCTAAGCCGGATTTACCGTCAAATACAGACCCGCATCGAGGCTTTGGCTACGTCGAATTTCAAGAGGCAGAAGATGCGCGGGAAGCCATCGATAATATGGATCAGAGCGAACTCTACGGCAGGGTAATCAAAGTTGCACAAGCCAAGCCACAAAAGGAACAGAACGAGGGCTTAGGAAGCAAGACCGCAGTTTGGGAGCAGGTCAGTTATTCCGAATTTCTCAGATGAGCCATATTCACTGATCATCTCCCAGGAGGGCTGGCTTGCCAAGCATGCCGTCAGCGAAGAGGACCGCCAGGTGACAGAACAGGCGCATGCAAGCTCAGAGTTGAGGACCGAAGACCCGATGCAAGGGCTGGAAGGTTTAGATGTTGCAGGACCGAAGCCGGCTTAATCATCCATTTGATTCTGTAAATGCTGCATAATAGCGACAGGCGTCAGAGGTGTTTGGGGAAGACAGATTTGGATATCGTTGATGTATTCACAGTGACTGAAATTTGACACCCGCCGTGATCCCATCCATATATCTTCCTCATCTATTCACGATTACCTTGGCGACTTAGGCGCAGGGTTTTATCCACCCAGAATTTTCGGAGCATTGAGTAGATGGCGGCTAGAATTGCAGCGCTGTACTATTGTGAACAATGACTCAGTAGATAAATGGGGCCAGTCTTACGCAAGGACAACGCCTATGCATCTCTGTCAATAAATTATCATCAGGTTTTTGGAGCTCGTTCACCTACCGAGAGGGATCAATTCAGGAGGGATCTTTTTCAAGGTGCGGAGCCGTTGGGAGATGGTGTGGGCTATTGTTGTTACTTTCAAGTATGCTCAGCATTGTTCAAGCATAACTAACCACTGTGCTCTTCTTTCTGCACTTCTATTAGTCAAGATACTCGATTGGCTTTGGACTGGGTGGGACATACCGGAACTGCCCGTCTCAAGGGAGCGGTTGCCCGCATCGAAAGGAATCTCGAAGGCTGCACACGCATAATTGGCGTAGCACGCATCCTGAGTGCCTGCATGGGAGCTTTGGTTGCTCGGATAGCCGACATTCTGACTGAAGGAGTAGAGTAAAGACCGTTGAGGTGACAAGGAATGGAGGTGATCTGAAGAAGCCGCTCAATCAAACGTCAGAGGGTCCGACTCGAAGCTCTGCCCTTGTCGAATGCATAACTGCACAAAGTAGGTACACACTAGGCCACTAGCGTGGCCAGCAGCGGCAGCTCGATGATTCTACCACTTCAACTTTGACTTCACGTCTGTACTTCCTCACAAGCCACTCTCTTCGTTCTACCGTGACCCGACCGTATCTCTCAGCTACCATCATGTCGGACGAGGACCAAGAACTCGAGACCAAGCCTTTCAAGTTTGTCACTGGTGAGGACCTTTTCCAAGATGAGCTTCCCCTAGTAATCCCGATGCTAACAGACATCTATCTCTAGCCGGTGCGTTCTTTACAGCTCTTCCCTACCTGACCTCGAAAAACCACATCAGTCTTAGCTAGAGCCTATATACCCCTGAGGAAATTCCTTGGAGAGGAAATGCGACCCAGATTATCAGTCTGATACTGATGATCCCTTACTGATAGGCTTCGATGCCCGTTTTCCCAACCAAAACCAAACTAAGCACTGCTGGCAAAATTATGTCGATTACCACAAGTGCATTCTAGCCAAGGGCGAGGATTTTGCTCCATGCCGCCAGGTACGAAGAAGAGCCTTGGTCGCGATAGCTTCTCAATTGACGAATGTCCAGTTTCTCCTTGCATACCGATCACTCTGCCCGAGCGCCTGGGTGGAGCGATGGGACGATCAGCGTGGTATGTGATTCTCCTGATTGCAACGGGTAACAGCAGGTCACAACTAATTGATTGATAGACAATGGTACCTTTCCAACACGTCTAGATCAATAGATACAATGTATGATACTACTTATAGGATGAGCACAGAGACGGCTCTTATCTTTGAAAATTGGTGAAGCTGTCAGATGAAGAAATTGCCGTGCTAAGGCTGCGTCTAGCATTGCCGAGTCAAATGCAACGCCATTCACTATGTTGCTACCCTCAGACTGACTGATTGATTTCTTCATTTTGAACTGAGTACAGAATATTTACAATTAGTTCAATATGCAGTGCCTTTGCGCTCATGGCGGGCTCATCTGCGCACCCCCACGCCCTTGAGCCCCCATGATCGTGACCTATGCCGTCGACAGTACTTCGCCTATGCCTTATAGAGCGTATCTAAAAACCCATTTGCCAACTCTACCACAATACTCTTATTCGGCAAGCTACCCGCAACTCCATATAATGCCGCCGCGTCTCCTTTCTTCCCTTTGGCCTTTCCCTTACCCTCCGCCACCATTACCCTTTCCTTCTCCCGCTGCGCCTCAACCACCTCCCTCAGATCTTGCACCAGCTTCTCAACGTTCAGCACCATTGGCTTTGTCACGGCAACATGGATCGCCGCGGGGCTTTGTAGGGCGTTCAAATGCCATCCCCTCTCTCCCATTGCATCCGCAATATCATAAACCTCCAGTGTGTCCGATGTAAAGGCCACCACGCTCACGAGCGGTTTTCCCAGAACCTTGAGATCCACGGACAGCACATCGTCTTCGCGAATCGCAGACTCGATTGCCTTGGCGGCCCCGACAATGGCATGGCAGGCCTCAACATAGCCATTCTCTCCAACGCTCATCAACGAAGCCCATGCCCCTGCTATCAGTGCACCAGGCCGTGACCCTGCGATTGAAGGACTGACGTACACACCACCCGTCCAGTCTGGAAAGACGAAGTACTGATAGCGTCGTAGGGCCGCGGTGCGATACATGATTACACTGTTCCCTTTCGGAGCAAACCCGTACTTGTGCGTATCGCAACTGATGCTAGTAACACCCGGCACTCGAAAGTCGCAGTCGACAGACTCGAAGCCTGCACGGGCGAGGTGGGGGATGAGAAAGGAGCCGAGGCAGCAGTCGACATGCAGTGGCAACTTGTGTCGGAGTGCGAGACGAGAGAGGCCTGGGATGTCGTCAATGACGCCGTGGGGAAAATTGGGGGCGGAGCCGACGAGGAGAATGGTGTTACTGTTGATGAGGCGAGAGACTGCGGGAAGTGAGACACGATAGGAGGGGGCAGGACAGGAAACCAGGTGGACTTTGATTGAAAAGTATTGGCCAGCCTTGAAGAAGGCAGCATGAGCTGTCTCCGGTATGATCCTGTGGTTCATTAGTTGATGCCCTTCAAAACTAGGCACATTTGCAAGCAGACATACATTTCAGGCTCCGTCACACTCCTTTCTTTCCGCGCTTTATTCCTCGCACTTAGACATGCCATCAATATGCTTTCCGTCCCTCCACTAGTACTCACGCCAGCACTTCCCTCCGGCGCGCTAAACATACCCAGTACCATACTCACCACTTCGGCCTCCATCTTCCGTACCCCTGGAAAGACGTCTGGATGGATGGGATTGCTCACGGTAAACATCCCAAAAGCCTCCGTCTGCAACTTGGTCATCTCGTCCCCGCCATGATAGACCGCTCCAGATACAAAGCCATCTTCCCACCGCGTGTGTTTCATCTCCACGAGCTTTATCATCTCCGCCCGCACCTGCTCGGCGCTCCAACCCTCGGCAGGCAGCGACGTGTACCGCGTGACGCCAGGCCCCGATGGGACAAGCTTGCGCTCGATGTTGGCCACACTGGAGGCGACCTCATTGGCGACGCGGGAGCGAACGCCGGGCAGGCGAAGAAACACGCCGTAAAGGTGACGGCGAGTGGCTTTGTAGGTAAGGATTAGGGTACCAAGGACACCATGGCCGCGAAGTTGGAGAAGGAATTTACGAGTCCAGCGAAGGAGGAAAAGTGCAAAGATAATGTTGCGAAGACTGGGCGCCACATGTCAGCTATTGATCTCGGTTTTCGAGAAAAAAATAAAGGGGTTGAAGCGTTGAGATCGTACATGTTGATATTGATTAAGAGGAGCTCTCTGCGTCGAGTAGGGTCACGTATGCTCGCCGGCACTTTTGCCGCAAGACTTGACGCTCCAGCCATAATGGGCAGCACGTCTATACATCAGCAAGCACTGAGCGCTTTGATCGGCTTCAAATATCTGCTGTGACTGTTCCAAGCAAGTTTTCGTTTTAGCAACAAAAGGATGCGGACAAGAACAAGTCCGTGACTCGGTGAACTTCACATGTCATCTCCGCCCCTCATAGCGAACTCTCCAATCGGCATGGCCCGAATCCCTTTTGCCGAATTATTTGGCTATAACTTTATCGGGTAAAAAAAAAAGTCACTTGAAATCAATGTTGCCTGACCATTTCTTACTATTCCAAAAATCAGTTGATCTGTCTACTTAACTTTCCCCATGATCGTCTCCATTCTCCCCCTCTCAACCGGCATCTCTGCTGCCCTTGCCTTCACAGCGCTCACCATCGCCCTTTCAAAGTCATCTCTTGCCCTCAGCACTGCCTCGACCCAACCCAGTTGGACATCCCAGTATTCTTGCCTGAACTCCTCGAATACCAAAGGTATCGCGGCTTTGTCCGATTCTAGCATCCGTACGAATCCATCCACCACGCGCCACTTCTGCTTGATCTCCGGAAAGACGGCATCGTAGCGGGAGAAGAAGTCGAAAACGCTGATGACATCGTCTTTAATCTTGTCGGTGAACGGATCAGTCCTGCGGAATTTGGCAGATCGGTTGCGAACACATTGAAGGTAGTTTCGAAGCAGGGTATCCGAGATTTCCTCGACCAGAATGTCGCGTAACGAAGGATGGGTTGCGGGTGCATATTCCTCGAGATAGTCTTCGAAGGTGTTGATGAGCTGCGCCATGCCTTTCTTGGAGTACCAGGCTGGCGTAAAGAATTCGGGTAGGGTGCTGCGGAAGTCGACAGCGAAGATGAGGTTGGCAAAGACGGAAAGGCAGTGTGTGGAGAGATCAACGTATCCGTTACGCAGTGTGTCAAGGTCGCTAGTGGAGGAGCTTGCGTAGCCAGGTGATACGAGTTCGCTATATTCCAAGCGGAAGCGGGAGATAAATGATTCGGTGCCGCTGGCCTCATCATCATCAATGCAAGCAATTTGGTCATTTGCAAGAGCAATGAGCCAGTCTTGGAATGCAGGAAACGATTCGTCAGGGGCCACAGGATCTTTGGCATTAGTGTATTTTGCAGCCTCATCATCCACGAGTTGCTGCCACATCTTCTGACGGACTTTGAGACGCGTAAACATCGCATCTACGGTCCCCTCCACTACATCCTCCCTCGAGGAATTGCCAGCAACGATGAGTTGTTCCCGAAGCATATTCCACATGTCTGGCATGGTCTTGGTACGATATTCGCCTGCTCGGTCGATTGCCTCTTGATGATCCAGACGGTTGAAGAAATTTTGTCTGTCGGTTGCAGCCATGCGGTCTGTCCATTCTTCGACTGCCTTCGTAATGATCCTCTGGTAATCTCGCACTAATTCGGCCTCCCTTTCATCGATGAGAGCAGGTTGCAGCTCTCCTTTTGAGACTCCAAGCTTCTGCATCTTCGCGTAGTATTTGTCGCCCCAATTGATAATGGCCAGCATGTCTTTGGGTGTTAATGAAGGATCGTCAATTTTGGCAACCAGCCAGTCGTGCATGAGCTTGTGATAGATATTCACATAAGTCTTGAAAATCTTCCACTTCTTTGGCATGAGGGTCTGCATCCCAAGCTTGACAGTGTTCAAATCATTGAAATACCATCTCACGTTCTTCTCAAGTTTATCCGAATCTTCGGCAAACGCTTCGTTCGACGCATCCATTTGACTTTGTGCATTCAACTCGATAGCTTTGAGAAACTTCTCCTTGTAGCCTCTCAACTCCTGCTGCCCACTCTCTATTGATTTGAATCTTGAAGCCAGATCCTTGAATTCTTTCTTCGCATCTTGCAACGCCTGTGCCTTCTTATCCTTCTTCTCCTCCTCTTCAACTACCAACGCCAGTCTCACCACCAAACCATTGTTACCGGACTGAACCAATGCAATTAGATTGATGCATGCAGCACCCACATGCTCATCAAACCAGTCTACCACCTCATCTAACCTCGTAAACTGATCCTGCAATGTGCCCCCGTTTTCTAAGGGTAGATTGTTGATGAGCTCTAGCGTGGCATCCGCATCATCAGAACCATTGAGCTGGCTCATCGCCGAGTCTCTGACATCTCTTAGTTGTGTCAATCCGTAATGAATTTGCAACAGGTTGGGCTGATTCTCCAGATCCGCATCATCCTCCCTCAACAGCGTCTCTAGCTCATCTAGACGCACCCCAAACGATTCGATATTTTCCTTCATCTCTTCTACCTTCGCAAAATTCGTATGCGTCTGTTGGACAATGTTGATGTGTGGAAAGTCGCGAATCATATTCTGCGCTTCGGCACAGAGTTTATCAATTTTCATCATTTCCTCCTTGATGAGATTGACAGTTCGTTGACCTTCTGTGATAGCAGACATGCCGGTCTGTGTAATTTCTAGTTGCTCTTTGAGCCCCAGCTTGAGTTGATCATCTACGGCGGCTTTTTTGCGCGTGAATTCGGATTTGAGGCCTGCGATCTTATCCAAGTCTTCCGGATGCCGGAGAAGCTCGGCGAGCTTGACGGTGACGGTCTCGACATCGTTCATGATATGCTATCGTATTTGCATGGTTTGGAGGGAGTGTTGGGGAGTTGTTTTGGGGAGTTGTCTGACGTGAGGTGTTGCGGAGCGAGGCTAGGATCGCCGCGATTCCGACAACTGGGATATTCTTCTCAAGAAAAACCCTCCCTTGTTTTGTTTGCCAGGCTTTGTTAATCAAACAAACGGGAAAGTCCTCAAAAATGCTTCGTTAGCATACTAGGTAACTTCACCCTACTCCAAGTACTATCTTCTGGTTGCATCTGCTAATGCACTGTAAAGACTCATTGCAGCTAAACCAGTCAACTCGCTAAAGATGCCCTACTTTCGCATAACCCTCCTTCGCAGCGCCATTGGTCTCCCTCGATCTCGCGCTGGTGTCCTGCAAGCTCTTGGCCTCAGAAAACGAATGGCGACCGTCTATCACCCAGTGAGCGCCCAGGTAGCCGGTCAGATCTTCGCAGTTAAGGAGCTGGTAGATGTCCAGGAGGTGGCCGAGAAGATGACAAAGGAGGAGATGAAGGTGTCAAGGAGGCCAGACCCCGGGTACTACATAGAGACACGGGTGAGATAGAAAGATGACGGATTGATGTGGAGAACTTCGGGAATGGAGGAACCCGGCTAAGAAGGGCAATGGCGAGGAACACGACGAAGCAGAAGTGACTGCACAACGGTGTACGTGGGAAGCAACGTATGCTACTACTTGAAAGGATCAAAAGCAGTTCGCAGTCTTCCAGGCTCGAGATGCAGTAGTCCTTGATCGCGGAGTGGGCCGGTTGTTCATACCGTCAATCATCTGCCATGTCAAAAGGAGCATTTTGGAAATCATCGTTTCCCTATGGATTTTGTGGAATTGACTGTAGATCCCGCAAAGAAGTCTCATTAGACATCGAAAGAAAGCTTTCGAAGGAGACAAGATGGCCAGCTTGTGACAGCGCCGGCGATTGATTCACGGACTCTTACACCAACGGCCGTGTCCAATTACCAGATAGGGAAGCAATTAAATATTTTCCTTGGTGGGCCTGTGGCAAGGGTGTATACGCTACGGCATCTAGTCTTCTTTGGATAGCTTTCTGATAACACTACTAAGACATCAACAAGTAGTCTGGCTTCGGCGCCTGCTTTTTCGACTTAGCAGAGATCATCAATCCGGCATCGACGGCATTCAAGCACGAATGACAGGGTTCTCAGTGTGATCAATTGAAAAGAAATGATCTGATAATACAGCGCTCAGGATCCCTACCTATCTAGTGGGAGAACGCCCTTGCTGCAAACTCTGGATTCTCTTCTGGTCGAGGTGCCGATGGTCTCACCGGATCCAGAAATCTTGGTTCTAGATACCACGCCATGTGTCTCTGCTCTAATTGATTTTGGCTCCATCCGTTTCCTAACCAACCCATCGCATTGACTCTGCTCTTCTTTGAGCCACCAACCGTGGCCAAAACGCCGTTTCTGGCATCTTCATCATCCTGCTCAGGAAGATATTCATAATCATAATCCTCCCATCTGGGACTCCTCAATGCCTCAATACAATGCAATGTGCTCCCGGGCCACAATCCCGTCACCACCTTTCTTAAGACCTTGTTTCCTTTTTCGTCTACTTCTTCGATAGCCGTCTTGTACCAGCTCCGACACTCATCCTTGAAAACCGTTTTCTCAAAATACTGATCTGCATACTCAACAAAGTCCTCGACTCGCTCAGGCTTAATACTTATGCTCTTCAGATTCTCCTTCTGCAGCTTGCGCACACACTTAACGATATAGTCCCCGACGCTCTCGATCATCATCGTCAGACTTCCGGACCCTATCGCCGCATTCGGTCCTAACATGATGAAGTGGTTCGGAAACGCGTCTGTCGCCAGGGAAAGATATGTGCTGGCTCTCTTACTCCAGTGCTCCCTTATTGTTTTCCCGCCTGATCCCGCCACAGGGAACGGCGGTGGCGCCGAGACGTGAAAGCCCGTAGCACACACCAGGACGTCAATCTCGTGCAACTTTTCATCTGCAGTTCGGACACCTTCTGGCTCAATCCGCGCGATATCGTCAGCCGCGAACAGAACATTGTCCTGGCACAACGCCTCGAGGAAGCCCGGCCCGGGGGTAAGACGCCGACAGCCGGGGGAGAAGGAGGGGATGAGCTTGTCGTAGATTTCGGGTTTGGGGGCCAGGCGTTCGCGCATGCCCTGCTCGAAGAGTTTCTGGCCTTCGAGCTGGATGGGGGTGCCCTTGATGGTGACGCCGTGAATGTTGTTGCCGTCTTCCTCGACGAGCATACGGAAGGCGTGGTAGTTGGAGGGATCGTCGAGGAATTGCTGTATACGAGAGGGCGGGATATTGAAGTCGCTGAGGCCGAGATCTTTGAAGAGGGATTCAGCGAAGGGCGGGGAGATCCAAGTTCTGCTGCGGATGAAGCAGGTGAGCTGGGCGCCTGGGACGCGTTGAAGATTGGGGATGATTTGGATTGCGCTGCTGCCGGACCCAATGATACCGATTCGCTTGTTTGTAAAATCGTAGCTCTCGTTCCATTGCGCAGAATGCATGATTTCGCCTTTGAAATCGCGGAGTCCTTCAATGTTTGGCCAGCTTATGTTATTCAAATTGCCTCGTGCGCTAATCAACACATCGGATACATCCTCAAACTCGAGTCCGGTCGTATGGTCTTTGACCCTGACATGCCATTTGCCCTCATCTTCATCGTACACGCAGCTCACAATCTCATGGCGGAATTTAGTAAAACGGTCGACACTGTATTTGCGCGCAACGCGATCAAGGTAAGTTCGTATCTCGTGAGAGGGTGCATATAGGGACGACCATGCTGGATTAGGATCGAAAGAATATTGGTATGAATGTGCTTTGGTCTCAGAATGATCAGCAAATGGTTGAGAAATCGAATCGTCCTCGTCAGGAATACTCACAAGGCACATCGCACGCACACCCAGGGTATCGATTCTCATACCATGCTCCTCCGAAGCCTGCATTCTTCTCATAGATTGATAGCTCGCAATTCTTTATCTTTTCTGGTATTCTGATGCCGCAATAGATGCCAGAGTACCCAGCTCCGATTACAATTACTTTCATGGGACGGTGGTTTTCGACTGCAACATCGTGAAGCTTCCACGAGCCATTTTGAGAAGAACCGCGGATCTGGGGCTCAGCATTTTGCGCAAGAGCATTTGGCACAGCCGTGTCTTCGCCACCGGTGACCCCATTCTCCTTCAACTTTGTAGCACCATTGGGTTTAGCTTCGCCTGGGTCTGAGATGACAGCGTGGGCTACGCTCTCGGGGAGATTGGGAAAGGCTGACATGACGGCCAGAGCATAAAAGAGGATGAAGATACTGCAGCTCAGCTTTTACGGCGGTCTAGGCGCCTTTCTACGTGGTACATGGAGCCTGGGGTACACGGCACATAGGTAATTTGTGTGGAGACTCATGTGGCTTCCTGACAAAAACTAAGGGCAAATAGCCATTATTTCGGTAGTTGAAGGCGGAACTTGTCCATAAGACATGGTAGTCTGTGGCTTGGTTGGCCCCCGCGAATGTGGAGGATGATAGCTTCATTCAACCGCGGAGTAGGAAGAGTGATGCTAGTGAGGGACTAGATGTAGTAGGTATCATCGGAAAGAATGTGGGGTTGTTGGGGTTGTGGGGATCTAGAACACCCCTGTAAAAACTCTCTCCTCGGCCAATCAAGTCCGTCGCCATTTTCTATCGCCGTATATTATTCTTTGAAGAGCGTGCATACATTTTTTCCGTCACACTTCTCCATTCTGCTCCGCACAAGAGAAACTCAGGATTGACCCTCGGGTGGTAACATACAGAAATGACTGGGTGCGGTTGTCGGCACGATGTCGACGCCGCGGTGCCATTAGTGAGGATGTTCTTTCAGCGCAATGGACCACCTGACATCATTCTCACTTGGCCTGAAACCCAGCAAGCATTGAGGAATTGGGTATCATCGTAGAACAGGCGTTTCGTGCATAGACGCCGTAGAGAAGCCTCATAAATCTCTTTCGTAGGTAGCTTTACTTATGTGTTCCGGTATATCAATTAATGACGTCTGTTGCGATTAGATGCTGACGGAAAGTAGACGCTGCTGTGATACTTACTCGATTATTTAGAGCATATACCAACTTCGTATCATTTTCATTCCAGCTGAGACAATGCTCCGTCAGTTCTTCATCCGTGTCCCGAGAGTCAACCCCGTTCACATTTCTAGCCAGTCCATTTGCCCAAACAGAGGGCTCCCCTGTCCAAATAGCTGCTGGCTGTCCACCTCCTCCAGAATTCCGATTCAAGTCGTAGATGAAGACTTTCTCTAGGCTGCCAATCGCGAAGAATCTATTGTTGTTCGAAAAAGCAACAGATAGGGCAGGGATTGGCCCTATATCGTAGTGATGGAACTCGCGAGGTTTCCAGCCACTCTTCCCTTTTGAAGGCGTCGCAAATGAAAAAGCGTCGTAGATAAAAATTTTACCCAAATCAGTGAGAACGGCAAAGAAACAACGTGCTTCAATTGCTTCAGCGGGCTGAATTGCGCCGTTGCTCTGTTGGGAGGCACCCTGATTCTGTCCCGTTAGTGTTCGCTCTGATTGCATGTCCATCCCAAGAATGAGACCGTTTTCTTCCACATTCCAAGCAAGACTTGATGTTTCAAGTGTCTTGGCATCGGCCCAAGCAACAGCCGAAGACTCGGTTGAGACGCTGATGATCTTAGTAGTCCCCGGAACATGTCTGACTATATCCCATGCGTAGGATATGTCCAGGAGAGCCGAACTTGCCAGCTTCAGATCTAGAGCTGAAGCTGAACGCATATCGCTTACGCTCGGTTCTTCGTCTCTCTCCCAAGTATTCGGAATGCATTGGTAGAGCTCCACATTCGAGCCACAAGAGACCACAAAGCGTGTATGATCAATCCAGTCACCGTCATAAATGATTCTTGCATGGTTGGTGATTCCGATAGGCGAGTTATTCGTTAAGAAATCTTCCTGCCAAATTTGCGTACAGCCTGACTCGCTTGGATCGCTCTGATCGCCAGCCGAGACCGAGAAAGCAATAACCATATGTGTGACAGGGTTCTGGCGTAGACTGAGGCATGTGGATGAGTTCTGATCAAGATTCTCTAGTTCCACTCTACTAGTGTCGCGATTGAAGGAAACGAGGCCAAATGGCCCGGTGCTGTTAGAATGATCGTGGCTGAGTAGCAATTCGCTTCCTCGGTAGTCCCATAGATGAGAGGTGATATTGTGTGGCCCATTCGAAGGCATGTCGAGTCGTATAGCATCAACTTCATGGACACCATCTTTGCTTGGAAAGTGCCACAGATTGGCGGTGTGTTCGTCCCCCACAAACAGTAATTCTTCCGTATTGCTACGTGACCAACTGGCATGCATGATCACGGAATCAGATGCAGTGATTTCATGCTCTTCAGCTGTCAGCTCCTCTGGCTGTGCGAAACCGTTAGACTCTGTTTGGGCGGCATTACTGGTGCCGTTTTCGAGAGTGGAAACCGGCTGTAGTGGTCCATCCTCAATCATGGATTCGTCCTCGTCTGGTCGCGTGGATGCTTCTTCGTCCGTATGTAAAACACCATTAGCCGTAGTAATGTTCTCCCGTTCCCTCAATTCAGCGGCCGTGCTCTTCCTCACGCGTTTTGGTGCTGGAGGTCTTCCCATACCATCCGCTGAAGCACCGTTGACGCCATCACGTTGTCGCTTCAATGGAGATTCACACCTTTCTCGGTCTTCAGACGGCCTTGGAAGATAAGGGGCGGTCCTTATTGCCAGCTCCCGGTTGCCAGGCTGAGATATGAATTTGTACTTTCTCTCCGTCCGCGAGGCATCTAGACGCCGGGCGCCTCCCTCGCTGGCGCGCATCTGCGCCCGCATGGCTGTCGTTGCAATTTCGTCATGGTGAAGGCCATCGAGCACTAATCGTACAAGATCACCCGTTTGTACGGAAGTTGCGAACGGGAGGTCCTCTGGATTAATTTCCCAATCGCGTCGAAGCTGGTCCGCCGCCTTACGGAAGCCTAACAAACATGAGCAAACACCACAAGAGACGCATCATTGACAGAAGGCTGCACTCACGTGGTCCAGATTCCTGAAGGTATCTATGTGGAGAGGATTAGCATGGGTACATTGCGGCTCGCTGGATACATTCACGCACCGCCAGATCAGATAATTGAGATGATCCGACTCGAGATCTGCAGCACTCATGTCGCATCATCTCATGTGTAGAAGCCGAGAAGTGGCGTATTAAGGATTGCAAGCGCGGATGGAAGAGGAGGCTGTAAGGTGGATGAATCAAAGCTGCATGTGCTAGCTGCCTTCGGGTGCTTGTGGATGGGGGCACTGGGGATGGGAACCTGAAAAGGGCAAGCCACACTTGACTACAAGCCACATCATGCCCAGACTGATGGTAAGTGTGGCTGATGTCATGCCGATCATGGCTTGCATCTAAGCGAGCCAAGCAGCTTGCACCCCCTAAGAATACCTAAAGTGTCTAGAATTAGTAAATTAACCTCATGGTAAGCTTCGTGTCTCGTGTCAACAACCAACTTTCCGTTACGTCCCTACATCACCTTACCCTTACGAGCTCTACAACCCTTCGTTTCCTTCCTCCTTATCATCTCGTTGCTGATGCGATAGTCCTTCATTTGCGCGAGGCCCGCCATGCCTCCTCGACTGAATGTCCCTCCTCTCACTCGTGGCCTCATTGTCGCTCTCGTATCACTTTCGTTCCTCAACGGCCTACTCCGATATCGCGAGTATCTTGCAATCTCCGCAGAGAAGGCCAATGTCGTCAAATATGGTAGCATAGTCAGCGAGCCTTATCTGGTGATTTTCCCAAAGTACTCTTATCTTTATCCATGGGTACTCTTCACTGCCACTTTCATTGAGCAAAATATCCTCGGCCTAGTTCTCTCTGGCGTGACCATATTCTTCGGAGGACGATATCTCGAAAGAGCATGGAGTTCGGCTGAGTTCGCCAAGTTCATGCTTGTCACGGCGACTATCCCCAATTTCCTGAGCTTTGTAATCTATTTCATTCTTGCGGCATCCATCAGCGATCAGTACGTCTTGCCTCCAGCCCTCAATTTCACCAACGACCTTTGGTTGAGATGCTGCGGTTATCTCAGACCTTCATCTATGCTGACATCCCATTTTATAGCAACCCCATAATTAACGGTACTGCCGCGCTCCAGTCTGCCCTCCTCGTCTCCTTCAAACAACTCGTCCCTGAGCATACCGTTTCCCTCTTCCGCAACCTCCTCCGCATCCGCGTCAAGCACTTCCCTGTCCTGCATCTACTCTTCCACCTTGTCAGCGCCCTCCTCCTTGGCACCCACACCTCCCTCATCCTTGCCCTCTTCGGCTTCCTTACCTCCTGGACCTATCTCCGCTTCTACAAGACCTCGCCCAGTCTCACCGACTCGTCTACTGCTGCCACCGCTATCAAAGGCGACGCCAGCGACACCTTTGCCTTTGCCTATTTCTTCCCTGAACCGCTCCACACGCCCGTCGCTAAGGTCGCGGATGCCGTCTATGAAGGGTTGGTAGCAGTCCGCATCTGCACCCCTTTCTCTACGGAAGACATCGAGTCCCACAATGAGCAGGCTTCGGCGCGCGCCGAGGGTGGCCTCCCCAGCATCATGAATCCCGCGCGAGGCGGCCGTAACCTCGGTAGCTCCCGTGCTGAAGCGGAGCGACGACGTGCCCTTGCACTCAAGGCGCTGGATCAGAGGCTGCAAGCCGGTGGTGTGCCTGCTGGAGGGGCGGGAGGAATGACACCGAAGACCCCTGGTGGGGCGAGGACCCCAGGGCTGGGAACGACGCCGAGCGTGCAGACGCCGAGTTTGGGGACGCAAGGCCAGGCGACGGCGGCAGGGCTGGGAGAGACGACGTATGTACCAGAGGAGCAATCAGGGTCGAAGGGAGAGGAGAAGCAGGCACAGGAGTGACTGAAAAAGAGCGGTTCTTTTTTGCAAGTGACTAGCAGTCGTGCAATTGTAACGTCAGTATTGCGTAAACCTCGGCGTGGTGTTCCGGTGGCTTTGGAGGGAGTATAGAATGTTTCCTCTGCAGTGATGGTTCGGCTTCGTCTGTGCGCTCCTCTGGGAACTTTGGAAAATTTGTTGAGGCTCCAGCAAGGTGCCTCTGTTCTATTACACATTTGTCATGGTTCAAATGCTTGAAATACTTGTCTACGAACAATGAAGTCAATCCAATTCACTAAGCCTCAGCTCATGAACCTGTTCAGAGTTCCTTGACATGTCAAGCGGTTGCCTAGAACACTACGGAACACAGACGCTCGCGAAGTATTACTGTCGAGCAAGAGATCGCGACAGAGTACTAACTTTCTCTTTTCGCCAATCACACATCTCTCACATTCAACATGTATGCCTTGATTAAAAGCAACGCTGTGGAAAATTGTAAATTGTCATTGGATGTGGTATCTCAACTTCGCCATGTTCTTCCATCCCGGCCACCTCTCTTCTTGCCCACACCATCATGCTTCATCTTCGTAGCGCCTAAACCCGGTCGCTGGGCTCTCTTTGCGATGCTCCCTTTGCCAACCCTCTCAGTGCGTACTTTCGATGGGGTAGGGTTTCCCCTGTTAACATTCATAGCCACTTTCTGCTTCTGAGCGGTAGCCACCTGCCGAGCATCGACCTCCATCTCATCATGATCTTCTCTTCCCTTCTGCTTGAATTTCAACTTGCCCTTTTGCCCTCTATGCCCGGCATCCTTTCCTCGAATGGCCGAGACGTACGCATCAATACCCGCCTCAAGCGATGCCTCATTAGCATTCAGCTTCGCCTCAACATTACCAGCGTCATCAAATGTTTGCATCTCCTCATCATCATCACTTTCATCATCGCCGAGGAGAAGTTTACCATCTAGATTTACCTTTGCTTTCATCCTCTGCGCAGGTGGTTGTCTTCTCTGGAGGGGTTTCGTCGTCGAAATATTTCCCAATGCCTTCCGATCCAGAAGATCCAGTGGCTCGTCCTCTTCCTCATGGATGTACGCTTGCCTCTCCGTTTTGCCCCTTTTGCCTCTTTTTCCCGTCTCGATCTCCATTTCTCCTTCATCAATTTCTTCTTCGTCTTCACTCCCGTAGACTGCTTCATCAAACTCGCTCTCGAATTGCTTCTTCCTGCTATTCCCATTTGCAGCCTCAACCCCTTCCACCTCCTCGTCCTCGTCTTCCATCTCCCCCTTCCCTGCCTCCTTCCTCCTCTTCCTTCTGTCCCTAATTTTCCGAATATTGGCCAACAGTTTCCTCTGCTCCTCGGGCGTCCACTTCTCCACCGCTTCGAACCCCCAGATCCGGACCATTCGTTCTAAAATATTCTTCACCTTCATCTTCAGTCTCTCCTTCTGTTCCCTTGCCCATTTGCACAGCGTCGGAACTAAGACACTGAGCCTCTCCCCCATCATATCATTGGGCAGGGCGACGATAGCAACTTTGATGAAGCCAAGGGTAGATCGCACAATCTCACGGTTGGGGGAGGAGGACAGAAAGAGGCTGACTGTGTCAAGGAGATCAGTAAGAGTAGGGTGGGATAACTCTCCGTGGAAGGTGAAGAGGACGCGTGACAGGGAGGTAATGGTTGCCGCGATGGTGTGGGGTGAGGAGCCCGCAAGACCGGCGGAGAGCATGGTAATGTATTCATCGAGAGATGCCGGCACGTCACCACCTTCTCCGTCCCCTGTTGTCGTTTGCGAAGGCAGTTGGTCGATATGCATGGTTGCGTCTCCTTTTGTTTGCTGCTGATCAATTGGCTCAGCCAAGCCGGGGACCTTGAGGGTTTTGACAACGCCTCCCTGGGACATGCGTTCACCCATTGTGACAAGCACATCGAATCCGGCTTCCCGCGCGCGCTGATTGATTTCTTTGGCAGAAATAACGACTTCTGGAAGGACAGCAGGGATGAACCACAGGTCGTTCTCCGGTAGTCTTTGCACGATTTCCTTCAGCGCCGCGAGTCGGTCTCGTCGGGTCTGGGCTACAACAAGGGGAGCCGAGTCGAGCACGAGTTGTTGGAGGGTCGTTGAATGTGCCGTAAGCAGTGACGAGAGTGTTGGTGAGGAGGCAATTCGAGGGATGAATTTGTACGCTTTCTTTTTCAAAGCAGGATCAAAATCCTTAGAGAGGAGAATTTTAGTTGCTAGAGAGAGCAGGGAGGGTAGTGACACGGCGGTCAGGTGAGGGGAGAGTACAACGAGAAGGTCCATGAGGGTGTGTGATGTCGCCGGCATTCTGTTCTCTGGCTTAGATGTTTTGCTCACGTGGTCCTTTGGGGCTTCCTCAGCGATGGAGTTTTCGAGCATGACCGTGACACGGTGCAGCGTTTCAGTGAGTTCTTGTTCTGGGGTGATGCTAAGATACGCGTTGATACAAGTCAAGATAGGCCCCCGATATTGTGGCAAGGTCTGACTGTATACATTGAAGAGGACAGCAAGCATGTTACCAGCAAATCCTCCCAAATGACGAATATTTTCTTTGGCATTCTCTTTTGTAACTCGTGTTTGTACTGAGAGGTCGCTCTCTTCATCCACTGAGAGAGTTGCCTGATTGGATTCCACAAGATTTTGTAACCCCTGGCATAAAGCCACCCGCAAATCCGTCTGCTGGTACAGTAGGTTGGATATCAATTCTGCAAAGTTTTGATCGAACGCATTAATCAAATCCAACGGAAGATCACAGTAGCCTGGAAAGCAGGACCAGACTTGGTTGACGATTGTTTCGAAGATCTTGATCTCCATCGTCTTCTCTGCCGCCCCATGATTCAGGACCCTTTGGAACATTGCCTCGCTCAACGGCACCAGTTCAGATCTGAAATGAGATAGGCGAGTGTTGTGGACCGCATCCCGCACTAGTGGAAGTAACCAAGCCCTACCTGGTCGATCCGGGGCTGGCTTGGCGAGATTTAGAGGCAATACGTCCATGATGTTATCAGGACCCGCAGCATGAATTGCTTTGACAAGGACGGCATCTGCCTCCTTCTTGCCAGAAAATGCATCATTGGCTCTCAGATCACCGATAACCTTTATGACGGGGGCAAGCAATGGACTAGATCGCCAGCGGAGTGCATCGAATGCAGACGAGAGGACGTTGAATACCTCCATCCAAGCTGATTGGTACTTGACACTTAGCAGGTTCATCAGGGTCTTTGCGATTTTCTCGAGAACCTTTTCGTCAAAAATTGAGGGTTCTAAAACAACAGAATGGGGTATACAGTTGTGAAACAGCGAAATTAAGCACTCTGAAGCAGAAACACGAATATTATGCGATGGTGAGTCGAGAAATCCAGCTACACTGGCAAATACCTCGGGCAGTTTTTGAAATGTGTCTTCCGGCACGACTTGGCTGGAGACGTCGTAGGCTCGAGAGAGTACTGCGATCCAGGGCGGGAGGAGTTCGGAATCATTACGCGAAGGTTGAAGCTCCTCGATGACCTCGATCAATCGTGGTAGCTTTGGGGAAGACTCTTCGTTTGCCATGCCGGAAAAGATCACTTCAAATACGTCAAAGGTGGTCATTGTGAGATATTGATTGCTTGACTTCGCGATATTGAGCAGAAGTTCGCACAGCGAGTCAATCTTTCTACTGGGCCAGCCTCCTGACGCTGTGGCAATTGTCCGAACGAGCTGCATGGCATGAACGAGCTCAGGAGCCTTCTGCTGCTCTTCTCGTTGCCCATGATGTTTTCTTTGCTTCCCATCCGCCTCGGCAATTTCTTTTAAGCTCCTTAGTGCATACTCTGCACACATATCCGCGGCTGGATGGTCCACTGAAGGGCTTGGGGGAGGATTCTGGAGAACCTTGATGAGTGCATCGTGAGCCCTCTTACGAACCTTTGGTCTTCGATCCACCGCCAACTGCAACAGGCCTGCTATTGCGCCTCGGGGACTTGTTTGGTTGACTGGAAGGTGCCATGCTTGCGAGTCCTGTTGAACCAACAGAGATTCAAGACAGCCGATAGACGCCTTCAATATGGGTGCTTCAGAGTCAACATGGGTCAATGGCGAGGCCAGATTGTTAAGGATTTGGGGGAATTTGGACCGCAGAAGTGGGGGAGGGACATGGGGAGCGAGAAGGTCGAGTAGGTAGACGACAGCATGAGCCAAATCCTTGTTGTTGGTGCCATGCGCATTTATGTACTGGTTGAGTAGCGAAAGAAGAGCTGCAAGATAGGCGGTAGGCGTTGGCTTCGAGTTTTGTCCTCGAAGAGTTTCGTCGACTGCATTCAGTATTACCGCAGTCTAGAGTTATTTAGATTGAGCGCAAAGACTCAGAGGATATAGACGCACGTATTGCTGGTTTTGGAGTTTTGGTGATGAGCGAATCTTGTCCAGTCTCTCCTCAAGAGACATGTTTCATCAGGTGGCTGGCATTTCCGGGTCCTGCCAATGTCAGTTACGAGGGACGGATTTTCGTCACTTGTGAAACTTGTGAGGCAGAAAACATTCTTAGCTTCACCGCCTGAGGAACCGACCCGACCCCTCCATCTTATTACTCGCCACTTCGCCTCGCCTCAATTATTAAAACCTCATCACAATATAGCCTCCTAATTAGCCACATGTAAGAACTTGGTCTAAGCCAGAGTCCTTCCAAAAGTCGTGTTGGTCTTCACTCGTGAAGAGATCTGGTCAGACATGTCAAACTCTAGCTATTTTATTTTTCGACACATACCATGAGCTGAAAATGGAAACATATACAATAAAATAAAGTCAGGTCCAAACTTTGACGTATAGCGGCAATAAAGTCGGAACAACCTTTCGTAGCAATGCTCTTCAGTATGCCGCCTACCAATACGATACCAGTGCTTTACGTCAACAACTTCCCAGTTACGAATGTGATCGCTCCCTTAGACAACTGGGTACTCTTGAGTCCTAGAGTTACCAAATAGAGTCTCCCTAAAGATCCTCGCGTTCTCAAACATGATTTATTCAGCCTTCGCTCCCACTGTATGAAAATGGAAGTCTCTATCACGTTTTCTTACGGGAACATCAGACATGGCAAATCTTTGGTTCCGCCTTCGCACTATCCGCCCTGTCCTGCGCATTCTCATGCGGATCCGGACCACGAGCTTTCCTCTTCGGAATCCATCGTGCACAAAAACACATAGTGGAAAATTGGCAGAATAGCCTTTGGTAGGAAATACAAGCCAGATCGGGTTTTGCACTAGTGTCAAGCAGGCACGTTCGCGGACTCAGCAATCGTACCTGCGTATGTAGAAGAGAACAGCGGCCAGCCCAAGGGGTAAGTGGACGCTAAAGGATCCAGAAGGGCCGCATCCGAACGAAACCCAAGCATTCTCTTGCAAAATGCAGCTGCCAAGCTTAATAAACAAGCGCAAATCCTGGATAGGCTGTCGAAACGGATTGATAAGGTTGACGAACAAAAGGAAGAAAAAGTGAATAATCCCTTCTTCCACATATTAGTCGCGACATCTTCGCTGACCACTTCCGCTCGCAGAAGAGGTGAATCGCTTTGGGGTGAAAGTAATGGGTCTCTTCTGCTGGACGGTTGGCAGTTTGGTGAGTCACCCTCTTGCACATCTTGATAGATTATGCTTCCCTCTGGCGGAACGTCGCGTAGGTTGCTTGGGAGTGGTTCTGGTACGGAGAACGCAGTTAAGATAGCAAGAGACGAGAAAGACGGGAACGGATGGACCTTGGTCATACGAAGAGCAAACTTTAGAATGATAGGACTTTCCTCGAGTATGGACGCCGTCTCAGCGTAGGAACCCATCACTTTTGGTCCTGACTCAAACCTCTCTACTCCGCTTGGAAGACGACGCTATTCGGGCCAGCGAATCTTTAGACATTGGTGAGTATTAGTCCACTGGTTATTTACAGAACTGTCTCGCTTTCCGCCGGATAAGCACAAGCACTATAGCTCTTTCAACAAAAGCCTTCTTGTTCATACATTTTACCTCTTGGTACCTATCAAAGGCTAATACTGCTTGAAGCCGTCACTAGGGCGTCCCTGAGTCTGCGAAAGTAAAATGCCGGCCAAATTGGGCCTCGACTGTATCATGGGCAGATGTATTCCGTCGCCTCCGGGTGGTATATACTTTTTTTACTCTCAAGATATCGCAGCCCACTCAGGCAACGCTCGAGACAGAATGCGTATTGAGGCGTGAACACATGAACAATCACTCAAAAAAGTGCTTCCTCTGACCCATGAGACAAAGGTGTAATAAGCTATTCTTTCTTGAACCTCAATCACCCATTAGGTGGTAACGTCGATGGGCTGACATAGCAAATGAAGGGACAGTCAAGCCGCATGTTTCACACGTCGACCCAGGAACGGGCGCGCTATCTTCATCCTCTTCCCAGTTGTGACCTTCGAGCACGTTTGGGCTACTTTCATGAACACATTCGTTCTCAACACCATGTGGGCCGTCGACAAAGGCTAAGTGATTGGGACTCGTTGGTGCGACATTCGAAGTAGTGCTGACATCCTCCACTCTCCATTCTCGCAGTATCTGGTCCTGCATTTTGAACATCTTTCCAATATCACGCCCACTCGCATTCTTGTCGTCACTCGCGGTATCGGTCATATTTGTGACAGCGACGTTGACCAGACTCAGGTTCCAGCCGCTCTTCTCCGGATGGATCTTACGGAAGAGCGGTAACCATGCATCATGAACCAGTTTATCTGCAAGCGCTTCATCGCTCTCGTCGAGATTGAACAGGAAGCCTGGGACTGGAGCGGAGCGGGAAATGCGATTAAAGGCTCGTGATCGAGTCCAGTCAGGGGCAGGGGCAGCGCGCGGACGTGTGGACAGTCTGAGTGTGCGCGGAAGGGCGAGCCATCGCCGAGGTGGCGTTTGGCCAGTCTGTTCCACGGGCGCATTATGTTGGTCCGCGCCATCTTCGTCTTCCAGTAGATCCAGATGCATACGCTTAATTAGACTCATTGACAGCATATGGAGCTCTTTTGTTGCTTCTTCAAATGTATCGAGACGAATATAGCTATCTTCTATGCTAATTTGACTCGGGACTCGCTTCGCCTGGTGGACCTCTGTGTCATCAACGCCATTGACAAGTTCCCAAATCCTCGTTCCCACTCCATGAGGGGTTCCAGGACCGCCCAGAACTTTGTCAAGCAAAGCTGGAGCCATGTCGGGATGCAGACGCACATCGCGAACCGTAACGCTTTCCTGAGTTTTACCATAAATGAGACCTGCATGGAACTTTGCTGGACGACCCAAGACGAATTCCCGTAATTTCTGAGCCTGTTTGAAGCCAATATTGGGAATTTTCCCAATCTCATGGGGATCAAGGAAGGCGGTGACGTTGTTGTTGTTGTTGTCGTGGTCCACCTTCAATCCGTACGGTGGCAAGAGTGTGGTCTGCCCCTTCGGTTTATTGACATTTCCGATAAGCTTGGACAGTAGCTTCGACGTCGAAATTCCGACCGTAGACGTGTACCCTTGCTCTTCCTCGAGCGCATGACGAAGGTACAAAGCCAAATGAGATCCGATGCATAAGCGGAGGCTGAGGTTATCGTGTGCATTGACAGTATGGCGAAGGCCATCATCAGTATCAGGGATGACGTGACCAGCCACCAGAGACGCGTCAAAAGGAAAACCGATAGTTGGATCGTCTTTTGACAGATTAAAGAAAGAATGAGAAAGATCATTTTTGTTTACGAGTTGGATGTTGTAGTCGACTATGTCAGTCACGTCCATCCACACCTTACATCTGTTAACCACCAGCTTTATATGAAAGAAAACGGCTGAATCACAAGGCTGCACTACTATCTCAGGGCTACTAGGCAATGAAGGCAGCAGTGCAAACAACCAACACCGAGGCAAGTACTTACTTCGTCGAAGCCTAAGCGTTCTGCCTTGTTGTTCCAGGAGAAGCGGCTGAGAAAGGTATACAATGCTTTACTGGCATTTCGAAAGCGTGTCAAGTCTTCGCCTAGTACGATAACGACGTCGGGGCAGGCTAGCTTGGCATCTTTGACCAGTTGAAGTTTGTACAAGCCCTGCTGAATGTTAGGCGGCCTTCGTAGAATGCTTCGTAAAATGCTTCGCCACAAAGATAAAGGAGATCCTACGCGGCGCCGAGCCTCATAATTACACGTGACAATGATCTGCTTTTGCTGCACCGCTAGCGGCAGACTCTTCAAGGCCGGGTTTTCGGCCTCGAAGACGGATGCGTAGAAGCAGTCGTAGTCCTTATGCCACACGTCAGCCAGCGGAATGCTGTGGTGGTCAGGTGCAAACGCCGGCGGAGGAGTAGGAACCGGCATGACTTACGAAGTGGATGATTATCCTTCCGTCCTTGCGCGCTGGCAACCTGGAGGTCGGTCCAGCTTGGGGCATGTTCGCTGTCGGAATGCAGAGGTCGAGGCTATTTGGTGCAAGATTGGAGGTCTGGGTGTTGGATGCTATTTTGCTCCTCCAAGGCCGGCTTGTGAGTGGACGAAAAAGATGGTTAAGCCGTCGGCAGGAGGAGAAACCGTGGATAGGGCATGGGTCCGACGGTCAAGATGAAACAAAAAGAGAGAACGGATCAGACGGGGGGGTTTCTTTGGGGGCCTGGGCACGCGCCAACCCTCTTCGGCGCTTCCCGTTGGCTGGTTCTGAGCAGCCGTGTTTAAGTTAGCATAAAGCCATCGCCGTCATGGTGGTTAGTAGTGGTTGTAGTGGTTGTAGTGGTTGTGGTGGTGGTGCAACAATAATACTACCTCCTAGAAGGTACGCTGGGCTGGCCACTTCACCACTTTGTAGAGGCAATAAATAGCAGCTGCAGCCGTCGGAGCCACTAAGCCGCTTCGAGCCCGCCCAAATGCGCCCGACTGCGCCCATCAGCGTCCATCAGCGCCCACGCCAAATCGCTTCCATGGCAATCGATAAAGACAGTCCGGGCGTTCGATAGTCAGATCTCCTTGCCCTCTGCCACTCTCTTCACTCTTCACCCTTTTCCTCGCGCCAATGACCAGCGTCGCCGATTGCGTTGAGCATCTGGGGAATCCAGGCCCGCTCAACCATCCTCTGCTGGCCTGCTCCATGGCCGACATTCATATGCTTGGCCTTCAGCCCGATCGCGATTTGGGATCCGTCCGCACAGATACGCGGCCAAAAGTATTGAGGCTGACGCGCTCAAGCCCCCGGTTGGTTGCGTCTCAGGGTTGGCATCCTCCTCTCCCGCTTCCTTAAGGTACCCTATTCTATTTCGAGGGATCCTGGGTCAGACCTGCTGATCCCATCATCCTGCCAGTGCCTGCCTCCTCGTCAGCTTCGTACCTGCGCCTAAGGCTTTTCATTACGCAGATACATACTCTGCCCTCCCCTCCTCCGTTGCTCTAATGCAGCCATACGAACGCCAAAGTCAGGTTCCGATACCCAACCTCATCTGGTCCTGTGGCCATGTATCGCAAATTCTCCGATACCGGATGTCTCTGAAGAAGAATACCTCCTGTCCAATGCCTACTCAGAGTCGCACATGATGCTTGCCTCCCTCACCATGCGACCACCACACATGGAGACCAGTGAGAGCAGCCTGACCTCCGTCACGCTCCTGCCTTCCTCTCCAATATATGTTCCGCCTTCGCACCTTGCTTCGAAACGGCCAAAGCTTACCCTCAATACTGGCCGCCAGCGACTCTACGCAAAAGGACTAACTAGCTTGCGTTTAGAAACTCTTTCTGCTGTTTCTCCCACTGTTCGCAACACTTTCTGCAATACTTTTGCCAGTCCCGATTCACCCGTCGACTCTGGTCTGTCTGAATCCTGTTCAAATCTCCCTGCGCCACCACAGGTAGAAGATTTCTCTACAGATGCACCCAATAATTCCGCCACTCCTACTTCCAGTTCCACGGCCTCCTCAGCGGACGGAACGCCTGTGAGAATACCATATCAGCAACCTCATAATCTGGTCTCGATATTATCAAATAGCCTGGTCCCACGCATCGATTCGCGCAGAATGTCGTTCTCAAGAAGTCGGCCCCTGTTTCCTGCCACTAAGCATGTCTCATTTCGAAACCCGTTGGCCGAAGAGATCCAGACAGAAAAGTATACATTAGCACATTCTGATCTGGATTCGGCCAGTTCTTCTACCATCTCCAGCTTGTGCCTCTCTACGGACGTGCTCCCCGCGGGACAGATGCCTGGTTCAATCACCCACTGTCCTTCCGGACTCAAATTATCTTCTCAATCAGATGCTTCGCATATCTCGATTTCCACTTCATCATCCATGTACGATACGTCCCGACCATCCTTGCATCTCCAACGCCTCGACACTGGCTCTACCATCACTGAGCGACCGCCGTCTCTCTCCGGCTCCTCCTCATCCCCTGAATTCACATTCAGCCTCCCCTCTCCGCGGGAAGACACCAAACATGACTCTCTGGAACCCGTAGCCCCGGCAGTCTCAACTCCCAAGCTCTCTCCCCGCATCTCAACTTTATCCACCAGCGGTCCCTCCCTAGGTATCACGCCGGTATCACCGAGATCCTCGCCAGTACTCTCGAATCTTTCTAACAGCCCGCGCACCGGGGAGAAGCGCGACTCATCATCCTCGGAGGATGACGACGAAGACGAGGAAAGCGAGCGCGATACCCGAGCCATGTATCCCAGCACACCGATCGCCGGGCGGCGAAAGCGAAGACGGGAGTGGGTTTGGACTCTGGAGCCGCTTCCAGGGATGAAGCCGGAGGTCCATGAGGATTAGGAGGGTTGGAGAGGATCATAAAGAAGAGGTGGCATACCAAGGCGATGAGCTTCCAACCCTCCTCTGTTATGTGGCACTGTGCTATAATATTATTGTGGCGACGGCTAATAATTGGTGCATTTATGGCGTGAATAAGGCGTTGGCAAATATCAA
This sequence comes from Viridothelium virens, assembly GCA_010094025.1. NCBI lineage: Eukaryota > Fungi > Ascomycota > Dothideomycetes > Trypetheliales > Trypetheliaceae > Viridothelium > Viridothelium virens. The sequence goes on from ML991784.1 coordinate 339,251, forward strand.
GCATCAGATACCCAGGGCGGCCATTTCGATGTTTTGTGCTTCTCTGTTTGTACGCTCTTGGTCGTTGGGCACACAATGTCGATAGAGGGCAAATGGTATATTGACTAATGTTATTGGCGCACTAAGATACAGAGACGGGATGATGGAATGGTTGATACCAAGAAATTAGATCTGAGGTATATGTACTGGAGCAATATCGATACAAGGAGTGCGCGACCGTGCCTGACATTACTGAAACTTTGCTCTTTCTCTTCTTTGGTATGCTTGTTGCGGTGCCTTCGTTCTTGGCCATCCCGTCCTTTTCCAGAGTCCATTTAGATGATCCCTCGTTCTTCGATCATCTTTGTCAGAAGACAGCTCAAGTCAATGAATCCAGCGTATGCCGGAACCCGCAGAGTCGCAAGCCAACAATGAAAGCAAGGCAGTTTTAAAGGCAGATATTACGGCAGAAGCCAAAAGCCGAGAACTTCGTGATCACTACGTACCACTGGATCAAGGACGAGTCAGAGAATTTACACTGCATGATGGATATGTACAAGACACATTCAGCCGATCGGAATTCTAAGAGAGAAATCAAAACGCGATGGCTTTCGGAAAATGTCGCCGTGCCGGTGACCTCAGATTAGGCATGGTTCGAATCCACAAAATCTGGCCCCCAAGTAAGAATTTCTTGGCTAAGTTAGCCCACCTAGGTACGGAGTAGAGTCGATCTAACCTGGAGTTGAACTACTTTTACGGTTTGTATCATTATTAAAATGAAGCTATCATCCTTGCTATCACTAGCTAGAATTTAATAATACTGTACATAGAACTTTAAGTCAAGCCCAACGCGCCCAAGATGAGATTAATGCTCCACCGTGCCTAGCAAGCAAATCTGTTATCCTGCTCTGGATTGGATGCGATATCTGTAGACTATCTTGGTTCAGGAATATCTGAGCACCTATACTTTATCCTTCGGCATTAATAGGACCGCGCATATGTAAACCTAGTCTTGCTTCATGCTGTACTTCTGATGTCTGAAATACTTTGAACTTAATGGAAATATCAATATGGACCAGTGACAGGCTATCTGCTTTTAGAAGCAAACCACGCGAAACAAAGACGCCATTACAGGCTTTAAAGAATCGTAGTCAATTAACAACGATGACTACGGACGATTTTCATATCAGGCAGTTCGGGTTACCACAACCATTTATTCTTTCGGCAGCTGGATAGTACCTACTCGGAAATAATGCGACGCTGCGCCGAAAGACACGACCTTCGATAGAAGAACAATGGCATATCAAACTGGGACTCTCAACGTTGCCAAATATGCATTCGTAAGCTTCTTGCACCAATAGTGATCCAATGTACTGATTGAGAAAGAGAAAAAGATGTCTGTAAATTTCACACAGATATATCATCAATGACAACCTTCAAACTACCCTGATTGCTTGACGCACGATTCAGATCTGGAGTGCACCAAGTACCGACAAATAGCCAGAGCCTTTAATCTATCGTAGCCCACGTCCCATTCTGCGGTCGTGCGAATCCAATCTGACATCGCGGTATCCGCCCCATCCGACTGAGTACTGTTGTCGGCATTCTTAGGACGGCCTCCCGGTACAGCACCTTTTCTGTCCAATCGTAGGACACTCCGACTGCTCTCTGCATGCCACCTTCTTGCCCACATATTAGCAAAGCGACGGGCGGCCGTTGAGCAAGGAATTGGTAGACCGTGTTCGTCCCTGTGTCAACGAGCGTGAAGAACTGAGAAAAAGATCAGTCACACAATGCTAAGAGTTTCTGCGTCCTCCCCGAAACAATACGGAGTAGGCGACTGGACTAGACATACCTTTTGGCCATTCGTCTCTGCCTTTTTGATCTTCGCCACGAGTTTCTCATCTTCCATCGCGTCTAGCCCCAGGCAAATGTCGGCAGACCCAAATTTCGCAGCTCTGTGAGACGACAACGACGAACCGTGTGGGCTCCAGTTCAAGCGATTTTTCCAAGTACCCCAGATATGTTGCTCGATAGTTTGCAGATTCATATAGCCTTCAACTCCAAAGAGCCAGGCTTGCTGGCCGTATGACTTCCCTGTAAGTATCCTATGAACGAGCCATGGTGAGAGAAGCCATGGTAATAATCCGAATACGAGAAAAACGGCTCCAACAGTCATCAATGGGGTGCGTATACTTCCCACTGAATCAGTCATCCATGAGCTGCTTCCGTTTCCCACTGCAGCACCCGCTATGAGGAGTATGATTCCGGAAAAGATTGCATAGGGAGTGAAGAGCAGCGCGAACTTCGCAAGGGCCCTTTTCCAACTGAAACCCTTTACTGTGGCCACGGATTTGAAGCCCTTCCATCGTATTGACGCAGCACGGGCACCATCAATGATCACTGTATCGCCCTTTCCAACACCAGAGATCTGACACCGGGGTTCAATATCCCAAAGATTCGCATTCCAGACGTCATCAAGTGCAGACCAAGGCTCGCCGTACTCCCGCATATCTTCCATGGAACCGTACTGCTGAGGTTGAAACTCCCAAGCAGGCCCCCTAGGCAAGACGCAGATCAGGCGTTCAAGGAGACGGTCATTGTTATTTGCTAAGCTCAGCCGGGCAAAAGCCTGGAACGAGGAGTCCGTGATATCGACTTGGGGTCTTTCTTGGAGAAGACCAGCCAAAGCGTAAGCGCGGTCCCCGGGGAGGTTGAACGCTTTATCCCAGCTGCGGACTCGCCGATTACGCAGGCATTGGTACGCAACAGTCATGAGCTCTAGTCTGTTAAGTATGAGGGTCCCTTCAAAGTGGTCGGTCAGTTGGCGGGCAAGCGGTGCATCCTCCCATTCCTGGTAGAACGTGCCCTTGTTGCGAATGTCGGGCGCCTTTTGCTCCTCTTTTGGAAGACCTGGAATTGCGTGTATGCCAGCAGTGTAAATATGTATGTTCTTGTTTCGAGCCAGCAATATCTCGTTAAAAGTCCATGCACGTCTTCCCCAGACCTTCAGGCGCTGGTTAAGAGACAGTGGCGAATCTTCTATGGCTGCTTCTCCCTTCAAATTCTGGACCTCGGCAAGGACTATAGCCACTCCGACGGCGCCTCGGATGTAATCGTTAATTCGGTGAACATCCTCTTGGTCAGGATATCTCTCACTACCTCTGATATCCTCCTGCTTTGCGATGCAGCTGGATGAACACCAGAAGGCATCCACCTTTGCGTCGAGGGCTGCATACTCAGCCATGAATTGCAGATAATCCAGCGCCGAACTAGATTCAGTTTCGTTGAATTGTTCGTTGGTAAAAGACACAAATAGATATGGAGGGATAGGCTCTGCAGGATTTGCCTCTTTCCACGCTGCAACATCCCAAAGCTTGAACTCTGGCTGATCAGGGAACCGTTCTCCTGGCGGTTTTCTTATGCACAGTCGCTTAGGTTCCATCGACCTTCCTATCCGTTTGTTTAGTGCGTTGCGAGCATTAGTGAATTGTTCATTATCGGCCCTGACTCTGTCGATTTGCAGAGGCGCTTCCTTGTCCTGGTCTTCGAACACATTTTTGGCACTTTTCGGAAATCCTCTATACTGCGGTGAAGTAATGATGAGCTTCAGATGCGGCCAACATAGGAGCGAAGTCGTCTTACCGTGTAAGGAAAAGGAGCGTAGTTGCCTCCATAGCGAACTTCAGGGTCGTTGATTGGCACGAAGAGCACGAAGAGTAAGCCGAGACAAGCGCCCATGTACCCAAATATGCGTTCCCCTCCTGACTTTTGCGGATCATAGGGCATATCAGATAATCTGGCTGACCATGGCACTGCTTTGCGGGAGGGCGTTCGGGCCCAGGTAGTTGGTGGACCTGTCGTAAATATACGGCCCGTCGCTTGCACAACAAGCTCACGAAGCTTACCGCTAGAAGGACTGAGATAGCAATCTGTAGGAGGAGCGCTCTCTACCCGTCCATGACCATCCTGATGAAGGAGTATTTCGCTTGTCACGTATCTCTTGCCAGGTTCCTTGATTTCATGCCATGGCTTGAAGCGCTGTCGTAAGTGCTTAGGATCAAATGCCTGCTGATGCCCGACCGGCTGATACTTTGATTGGTAGATCGAGCTGGTCACCCTCTCCCCCATCTCTATGTCAGAGTCCGGAGCTGGTCGAAGCTGCTCACTTGAATCTGATGCTAAGGGTTTCGGCCCTTTCGAAGCGTAAGAGGCCATGACAGAGATTACAGGTAGCCAAATACAGAGTTCAGAGCGACTTTTGTTCTCAGAGATACTGCCCTTCTGTCGGGTCCGGTGTAGATCTCAAGACTATGACGAGCTATTCGAACGTCCTGTCTGATCTGAGCTTGACGGAGATTGCGTCTGCTGTGAAGGAACGCTCGGAGAAGTCTCTGCTTCCTTCTTGCGCTGTTGAAGTGGTTTTGGGGGCCAGGATCCAGTTGGTTGTTGTGCGTTTGGGTTGTATGAGCCACCGTGAGAGCTACTCGCCTGGTTGGTACCTTGCGAGCTCATGCTTTGATCCGTGAACGGGTGACAAGAGATCTGCGGGAATTTTCAGGAGGGCAATAAAATGCCTGCGTGTAGACTGGATGGGAAAGGAAATAATGGGTGCTGACTTCTGGCCAAATTTGCGGAAGGGTAGGAAAGAACGCCATCATTATACGAGTTTTCAGCTGTTCCAGGTAGAAGCAAGCTGCTAAGCCTTGATCGAAAGGCAATAAAAGAGGGGCGGAAAGGAGCAGAAGCTGCAGATCTTCATTTAGCGACTGCAATTTAGCCCTTGAATAACAGCCCGCGAGGAATTAGAATGGAAGGATTGTTAGCCCGATTGGTCGTTCAACAGTCAATTTACCTAACTTATGCCTTCGCCCCCAAATCAGCCACGCGCCTGGGTCCCTGGCTCGCTGGTCGGTCCTAGCTGGGTAAACACCGAAGACACGATTCTGCACAGGGCTGCGAGACCCCTCTTATTGCGTGCGTTATCTTAATTACGAGCTGGCAATGTTTCCATGCAGGTGATGACTGATATTGTTGAGGATGAATCGCGATATTACGACTTTGCGAACAAAGTCAGCTCACGCAGCCGGAATGAGACAGATGAACTCAACCTAAACATCGTCGAATGGTCCAGAGGTGCTAAATCCGATTGACACAAAATAATTAAGACAATGACTGATTTCAAGATCAAGGACAGCAGTATGGAGCGTTTTCCAGCTTCAGCCACGTCGCGGAACTCGAGAAACAAGTCGAGAAGCCATTGCGAGTGATGTAAGTGACAGCCTTGCGCATGCGGCATTGTGAACAATGACTTAGCAATTCATAGCTTTGCGCCTCTGGATATAGCGACGGATTCGAATGTCGGAGGTCTTCTAAGGCTTTTCCGGCATCTTGCCGTCCCGAGCGACTTCTTGAATGAAAGAATACATTCCGTTACTTGTGGATTTGGTTCTCGGCCTCGCAAGAACGGACACCATTGTAGGAGCGCTAGCGATTTTTGCAGCTTTAGTATTGACCATCCACAGGCTTATGGTTTCATTTCTTGTGCAAGGATATCGAAGTCGATGAGCATGATGAGATCAAACATAGAGACGTCAACCACAATCATCTAAATCTGAGCCAAGCAGATTATGTGTGGCAAAGAGCTGGGTTCTTTCTAAGCTGGCGAGACTATCACAGTCTCACATTGAATGATGGCCCGCGTCTCTCCGAGGATGAGGATTACGATCCCCAACAGCACCATCGCTTCGACAATGTGACGCTATGCTGCTGGGGCGTGCCGCGGGCGATGGAAGAGAGATTCGCTGAAATAGCTTACTCAGGAGATTGGAAAGAAGCACTTGAAGATCCATTTATCCTAGTAACCATCATCTTGGATCAGCTGTTTTCGCTTATGGACAAACAGAAGCAAAATCTGCGCAGAGCGGTCAACAAGATCGAGTTAGACACCCTTCTATCAGCAAAATCTCCTTCATCGATGATGCAAAGCTTCGATTTTGTTGCAATGTCTAATGTTGCCAAACACATTGACCACCTGGGCTGTGGCGCAATACTGGAGACAGTGGACGCGATTTGTCGTCATCACATCAAGTATTTCATAAGAAATCCCAGTCACTGCACCAATCGAGTTTTCCATCTGACGGAAGATGCATTCGAACATAAGGCCATGTTGTTCAAGTCTCTCAACTTCCAGGTCCAGAGTATGGAGAAAAAAATGCGCGATATGGCAAACTTGGCTTTCAACCTCGTCACTCAACAGAGCAATACTGCTGTAATAGATGATAGCAGATCCATGAGGACGATCGCAACTGTAACGCTGATTTTCCTCCCGTTTGCAGCCGTTGCGGCGATGTTTAGCACCCCATTTTTTGCAAATACACCAAATACCTCAGTTTGGGTCTCTCCAGATTTCGGCACTTTCTGGGCCATTGTCGTTCCGATGACAGCAGTCGTCCTCCTATGTTGGGATATTGCATACTTCGTTGCTGCTCAGAAGGTCAAGCTTAATCGAGAGGGAACTGGGCCAAGGCATGCATTTCTGACTTGGCTCGAGTGGCATGGCATTCAGGGAAGACGGAGGGAAAAGGTGAACACCAGCAAGATTGGCCAGTATTCGGCAGCTTTTGAAATGTCAAATATACCCTAGTGAAGAATTTCTCGACTATGTGCCCAGGGTGATGAGTCTCAAACATACAATATGCGTGTTCGTAAAGGTTTCTAGCGCTTCGGAACATTCCTAACGTCTACGATGATAGCAATTAGGCATCATACCCTTCCCGGATTTATAGTGGGTTGAATAATCGAGCAGCACCAATGGCTAAGAAACCACCAAGTTCGAGCCCGAGAGTTCTATGTATAGTCTTGAGTCCGACAATGAGTCGTGATGTCCCCTCTGGATACGTACAATAAGATGCCAATGGATGGTCTTCAACGATGTACGCCCATATACGAAATAGACCCGCTATACAAAAAACCTTCGACATAGTGAGCGTCGACATCGATCACAGCATTGCGCCAATTGGCTAAACACATTCCGTTGGGCTTGCTCGTCAGTTGCAGAACTGAGGAGAGCTTGGAAGACCTTTTGATGACATTCTTCAGTTCAGATCACGGATTGGTAATTCTATTCTGGCTAAAGCGGAGCCAAGACACTCTGACCACGCTGCTACTAGAGGTTCACAATTCAGAGCTATCAGCTATATCTATGGCATTCATGAAGAAGCACACAAGCTACCTAGAAGGCAAAAGTCTATAAAAAGCAACTTGTACAATAGAAAACCACGTTTCCATCCGTCAGTAAAGAATTACCATGATCTCCCACACCCCCGATCATGCTTGAAGTAACCATTTTCCTGTCATATTCCACAATCCGCACGTCACCACCCTCAATCTTGTTTCGAACAGTCTCAATGGTCCTTCCAGTGCCAACCAAGTCCTTAGCTGCCCGGGGCAACACGCCTCTTATGCAGGTGCGACACTAAAGACATAGCGCCTGAAGAAGGGCCATTGGATCGGCGAACATCACTCGAGACGCTTTCCCTCTTGATCGACTTTGACGAGTCCGTCGCTTGCAATGAAGCACCTTTCTCACTTGCTGACAAAGCTTGAGAGCTCAGCTTACCAACAAAATCGTCCTTTGAGCCTGTCTTCAATTCGGCAGGCTTGCTAGGAGAGGTTCCAGCGCTGTTGGACTTCGTCGTTTCTAAAGCGGCGTCTCTGAGGGCTCTCTTGAATTCCGTCTCATTTACCATGGTCTCAGGATCGGCCTCAAAAATATTCCGAATGCAGCGAATGTCAGCCGCCTTAAGACTGTGTATCTTAGTCCTTCGACGCAGGACCCGAGCTTTAGAGTATGATCCCAGAATTTCTTCAACTTTGTTCGCCTGTAAGTCATCCTGTTCATCGTTTGCATGCACGGGCTGTGTGGGCGCCTGCAATCCTGCTGGAGTGCTGTTGCGAGCGGTGCCCAGATCTTGGTCATATTTCCTAGAAGGTTTGACGCTGGGCTCTGCACGGTACATGGGGCGCACATTGGCCTCTCTGTCGATCACCACCGCCGTCTCTGTCGTCGCATAGTCATCGATGCGGTCCTTGATGGGATGGATTGTGGCGGTGGGCACGTCAATGACAGCCTGATCCGTGATTTTCGCCTTAATGGTCTGTCCTGATCTCTCACTTGCGTATGCACGCATGAAGTTTGCGAAGTCGTCCACATACTCTGTGTCTCCAGTGCTCTCCTTCTCACGGTAGTCTTCTAAATCAATAATAGTAGGACTACTCGCAGTGAAGTCTTCTTCACGGCGGTTCGCATTTGGAACCATGCGGGAAATATCGCTTTTGTGTGTATCTTCTTGCAAAACGCAAATACGGGAGTCCAAGGCAACAGCTCCAACTTCAACAGCATCACTTCCGTTATTTCCGTCGTCTCTCTCGATGACTCCCAACCTGATAAGGCCCTCTTCAAAGCTTTCCTTTGTTTTCCTGAACCCTTCGATGAACTCTTGGTGGATCTTGTCCATGTAATCATGCTCTCTTCCGTTGAAGTCACCACGACGTGCACTACATCGAGAAAGACCGACGACATAGAACAATTTGTTCTCAAAGGCTTGGTGCATTTCATCCAGCAGAATCCTAGGCACATTGGGTGCCTCGCTTGACGCGGTCTTGGATTTCTCGAATGCTGGCTCTGACCTGTCATGGCCCGACTGCTGCTGCCTTCGGGCTTCGCGTTCCGCGATGGCTCTTTTTCTTAGCTCTTCTAGGTCCGTAGCATTTTCAACTCTATCATACATGCCCTTGCTGGAGGCTACAGCCACAGGATATTGAATTGCATCAGGATCAGCAACATCTGCGATGTGGCAATAGAGTTCCGGGATATGTTTGGCTTCTTTGGCACCTGTAGAAAAAGACTCTTTGGGACTGAGGAATTCCAATGTTCTGTTGCGGCTCTGCGTGCGAGTTATGCGTACGTCCACAGAGCTGTTAGAGGATGACGACACTTCGGAAAGTGTTTTGCGTCGCTTCAGATCCCCTTTGCTGCCACCGATTGGCGTGGGTGGAAGGGCTCGTTTCGACGTCGCGTTGGATCGACCATCAGCTGGCGATTTAATGTTCTTATCTAGAGAGATAGGAGGAACGGAAGAACCGAATTGCTGTAGTTCATGATTGAAGGATAGGGTTGGTCTTTGTTTGGTATTTCCTCTTGTCACATCTTCTTCAACGCTCCGGAAAGGTACATTTGCTCTAGGCGGAGTGCTGCTGGAAATTTTATGGCGTTTGAGCGGCACCACGTCTGAGTGAGTGAAACGTGATTGTTCCTTTTGCGACAAAGGCGTCCCCGTCATGGAGACTGCAGTCTTTTTGACGTAAGCCCTGGGGCGCTTTGGATCGGGATAGGGAGTAGAAGCTTTGGCAGATGTGGACGTCCTTCCCAAGAGTAGTTCAGGGTCATGATGATGTCCAGCTTCTTCTCCACGTCCGCTCTCACTGTTTGACATAGGAGGTGGTTGCTTGGGTGGATCTCCTGTCAGGGAGCTCCCGGAAGGAAAATATGCTGATTCCAGTGCAGGCCTTGTCATCGGAGCACATGGAGCTTTGAAGCTGGTGGCTGAAGATTTTGGAACAGTACGATAAGGAAGAATTGCAGGGAGATCTACGGAGTCAGTGAAGAAGCTCGGCAAAGTCTAATCGAAGTTGTCTTTTCTACCTTCGGTGGGCTTGGAGTTAGCTTGCTTTTGTTCTGACACTAATCTTGTATCAATAGCCCCTAAAGGAGTTTCAGTAAGGATTAGTGTTCCATTCGGCTGTTCAAATCGCTCATTGAAAAGGGAATCGTCACTGGCGATATCCGGGGACAACTGTGGGGAGCTCCGCCTCGTACTGCAATTGGCCTTATCCGTGTACTGCCCCGCGAGATATTGTGCTATAACGTAGTCTAGATCTTTCCTTTGTATCTTCAGTTGGCTGGAGAGAGGTGAAGGGATGTTGACGAGTCTCTTGTGGCAAGCGTCGAGGAGGCGTCGGCGTGCAGTGGCCAGGTGGTGCTCCAACCTGGAAAGACGACTGATTCGTTCTATGAACTGCTTTCCGAGTTCAAACGAAGGCTGATAGCCCGGAGGGAGAGCTTCAGATGGAGAGCACCCCCAGAATCTCCTCACAGATAGACAGGCGACTCTGATACGGTGCTCGGTACCCGCGTTTCGTGCCTGGTTAGTATGAATATTAGGCTTGGAAGTGCACGACGACATATTTGTAAATAATACTTCAGAGACGTAGAGAGCTTGGGTTATCACAAACGCAGGACATGATGAGGTGAGTCACTATCAGTTCATAAGATCGCAGCGGCAACGTCGCGGGATCTGAGAAGAAGTAGAGTACGTGGTGCCTGTGAAAGGTCGAGATATGGGAAAGGTCGTAGAATGTTGACATGAGTCGCGGTTGCCTGAGTCGCGGTTGCCTTGGCCGCGTTTCTGCTGCCGAAATTGCGGAAGGTGTCCGTCAACACATATAGTACTTCAGTGATTATCCGCTACCCTTAGCTTAGTACCTACCTAGGTAGGTAGGCGAGCAGAGTCCCCAGCGTGATTTTGCGGGACATTAGGGATCCAATACGAGGATGTACGTGGAAAATTAGGACAAGTTCTAATGGCTCCTGGATATGGAGGTAGAGTGACTTTCTTTGGATAAACGAGACTTCCACTCTGGGCGAGTTTTCGACAGACTCAGGGTCTCGCTTAGTCCAGGATGCCGGACGGAAGAGTTGGAAATACTAGAACAGCTCTCCAATCTTCACACAAGCACCTTTTTGCAATATCCGCGTCCGTGGCGAGCTTGCCAATTGCAAAGCCAGACCTCGAACGCCATGCTCAGGAATCCCGCGATACAAATGCCACCGGAGTCACTCACGGTCGTTGCGGTCAAAGAGAATTCCCTATCCTTTTGCGGAACATTGTCTGTAATCTCGGCAAACGTACTGACATATACGATGCCACCGAGGAGCCCTTCCCAGAAAATGAAGCCAAATACAATCCAAACTGAAGGTATAAAGTTGAAGAGGGCGTGTAACGTTAGCAGAATTAAGTTGATAACCTGAAGCAGAGAGGGCGTATAGAGATTATGGATCCGAAAAAATGGCGTCGACGACCTGGACAGGAAAACACCCATCTGATAAATGGCATTGTATGTTGGGTAGAAGGACCGATATTCGCTGAACGGACTAGATTTCAGAGGAAATAGCAACGTGGGAGCGACGCCTTGATTAATAGTGTATTCTGAGATATACACAAGAAGCAGTGGAACCATGTAGGGCCAGAATAAGTTTCGCGATCTTGCTAAATTGTGCTTGAAGCTTATCCAGACACTGTATAGATGTCTTTGGGATTTTGTACCAGTGGCAGTCGGTGCTCTCAAAAGACTGTCCGATCCTAGTAGGTGTTCGCTGTGATCATCGTTCTCCTCTTCTTCCTCATCTACCTCCACTCTTTGGTACGATGTCTGTGAACCTGTCGATCTGCGCAGAGGCCCCTGCGGCAACACAAGAAAGAAGCTTCCAACCATGATCGCGGGTAACAAAGAAAAGGCAAGTAAGCTTGTGCGAATGCTAAGCCCAATGACGGTCGTTGCCAGCACGTATAATCCCGCCCCAAGGAGTCCAGCAGCCCCTGTCCCACTACTCCAAGCGGCCAGACTGAACTGGTCGTAGTAATGTGTCAGACCAAGAAAGCTCAACTCCCCTCCGCCGCTACATGCACTCGCCAACCCAACCCCAACCATCTTGACGGCGATTGCGCCAGCACTTTTGGAACCCGGAGTAAGTGCAATTAAAAGCATACCACAGCAAGATCCGGCTGCAAATGCGGGTATGCGACTGCGATAAGGCACCACATGGATGAAGTAGGGCGCTATAAGCTTGACGATGAATCCAGGAATTATGTCGGCGAGCAGCACAATGCCTTTTGGGACAGCCGGACCGACGAGATCGAGCGCGGCAGCGAGTATGACTATGTAGAGAATGTTGTTGACCGACCCTAGAAACAGAAAATCAACCACCCGCTTTGAAAGATAGCTGAATCCAAAACGTACCGAAGAGCCAAAAAGCCGCACACACATAAGGGTCAGCACCTGCGAAGATAGCCCGTAGACGGGCGTTATAAATTGATATGGATGAGGCAGGAGAACCTGGAACAGGAAGCATTGTCAGTTCAGATGCTCTGAGGCTGAGGCTCTGCAAGAGAAGGGACAACAAGATCTTTAGGTGAGAAGAAAACCTCGCATTGGTCGGCGTTGGTGTTACACACCGGTCGCTCGTCAGCCTGCCATTTGCAGTGTTTCCGGGTGCGAGTTTGCCTGAGATTTGGGATTGCGGCGTAGTGACACGTGAGATCCAAATGACGGGCGAATCATGTCTCAGGGCGCAAGCAATCAAGCCATCAAGCTACGGGCACCGACAGGGATCCAAGATCCAGGGCATTGGCAGCAAGCAGGGATACCGACCCAACCTTGATTGCGACTAGATTTTAAGCTCAAGGTGATCGTCTCTTCCCCGTCTCGTGCCTCTCTGGATTTGCCCGAACTCACGCCTGCTCACCGCATCCCATTTCCTCCCCTACGTCGTGATAACCTCCTCCGCCGACCATATTCACTCGATCGTACACGAGTGACACCCGTCATGTCCCGTCCATCGATTTGACATTCGGTCTTTCCAGCCACTGACTCGACCAGCTCATCCAACGCTGTCGACGGAAACATCGCCATGGACCACCAAAGACATCAATCGCAGCAGCTACAACAGTCACGACAGCCCGAGCGAGGTCTTGTGCACAACTCGCACCAGCAGCCACCACCGCACCAAGCGCACTCATTCCCGTCCTTCCCTCCACCGCCCGTGTCACAAGCTCCTGTACACGTTCCATTCTCTGCGGACCCATTTTCGCGACGAGACCCATTCATAGGCTCAAATCAGCAGAACAGACGGGATAGCTATGGCTTTCAGAACAGAGATACTGGGCAAGGAAGCTCAGGCGATCGTGGTGTGTGGATGAAAACTCCAGGTAAGCGACGGTGAAATGCTGTCCGTTCAAAATTTACTGCAACATCTTTGCGCCTTTTCACGCGTCCTATGGGAGCACCGTGACAATATCGCCATGCGCATACCAATTTCGATCTCATCTACGAAGACTCCATGCAGCGATCATCGCTCGTCTTCTCTACCTCTACATTCCGCCTGCCCGTCATGATGCAATTCGAACCAGGACGAACAGGCCTCCATCTGAATCTCGGTCCGTGCCTGAGGCCCATGAGATCTCGTTGAATGGTCATGGTTACTATGGAGTGACGTGGCAGCGATGCAAAGGGTCGAACCTGGTCAGCAGCGCGAGGGTACCATGGGCGAAATCCGGATGATGACCAGATCGCTCTTTGTGCCCTGACGATGCGGCTTTCCGATCCCTGCCGCGCTAACGCTAATCTTCCGTCCCCGCTTCGCGCTAACCATTCTGAAGCTTAGCTGACACGTGCTCCTAATTTGGTTAGGAACGGTTACGCATAATCTCCATCCATCTCCCCCGACCACTGCCAACGGCCCTGACTACATGTCGCATTCGTTCGATACTGCCCGAAGACGTTCTCTTGGAGCTGGGCCTGCGGCGCATCAATATGGAGGTAAGATGTTGGCATTGAAACCCGCCACAGCACCAGAATCAACTCTTCTAATCTCTGTCGGCGTTGTTAGCTCCCCTGGATCCTCCACCACCTCCACCACCACCGCCTCACCCGCCATCCTTAGGAGGACGTACAATGTTGCCACCGTCTTCTTCTCAGCAGCCAAGCGCCTCTAGTGCCTTCTCGAACCCTTTGTCTCGAGGTCACCCTCCCCCACCGTCTAGTTTTGGACCGGCGCGGGACTTGGTACCTCTGAACGCAGCGCACCGGCCAGGTAGCAGCATGTCTATATCTTCTATGCTCGGGTCGGACTCATCAGCGCCGAATCATGTATCTTCAAGTTCTTCAGCTGCAGCATCTTCGGCGCCGTCGACCTCCGCAAGACCTATGCAACCCCCTTCACCCCGCCGGCGGCTGTCCAACACATTCGGGCAATACTCCCAACAAACTTCATCCGATAAACCGTACAGTAGTAATGGATCAAGATCGGAGGGTACACAATCAGGGGGAGCAGGCTCACCTGGACATACCTTCAATACAAAGACTGAGTCTCCAGAATTCACGCGGTCGCTCCAACCGTCAATTTCTCAGAGTTCGGCTGCGTTGGGCTTTCGCTCCTTTCAGCCGCCGAGTGGTGAGAGTCAGGATCGCTCCGAGAACCGTTCGAATTCCACGTCTGTTCCTCCCCGACCAAATAGCCAGCCTGTTGGTCCTCGTGAACCCACCTTCTCACCTGCCAAACCAGGAAAGCCTGACGGTCACATTGCTCGAGTATTTCATGATGTCGCCTTTGAGCCGCGTAGGCTACAAGAGGGGCCGAATCGGAACCCTGGAAGTCACGACTTTCAGGAATCACCAAGTAATCCAACTAATCTGAGGGGACGTGCCAATACAATGCAGCCAACAACACATTCTGCTTTCAGTCCCCCTGGGGAAAGAGTAGTGGCTCCATACCAATCTAGGGACTATAGCCATCCAATATCGCAACAGCAGGAATGGAATTCCCCAAGCCTTCTTGGTAGGAACAGTCGAGATTTATCGAGAGAGCACGCATCGGACGTTTTTCGACCAAACCTTCATAGCCAACCTGTAAACTCTCGATTTCCGTCCACTGACTCTCGTTCTCTTTCCGACGATATCAAACAATACAGATCAGCGGACAGGCCTACCGACCGCATCGAAGGTGGCTTATTTGGCTCGGCTCGGTCGCCGGAGAGGATCGCCAATCCGATTTCACAAGCATCGAGCCTTGCCAATGGGCCTAGCTCTCAAAGCCGTTTACCATCATTTGACCATCGAATGACAGCATCTGAAGACCCTTCGCCTCAGCAGCGAAGTCTACTTGGTGTGAGTCCTGAGCTCAATCGGACCCGAGCTCGCGGTTCTCCGTTGCCGCAGGCGGTGCAGGGTGCACAGCCTCACCGATCCGGTCCAGGAGATGGCCCTGGAGTTAAACATGAATTTGGAAGAATGTTCTCGGGTCTGGGAAGTGGCGTTGGAAGCAACACCCCCATTGCTGGAATGACAGCAAATGGAAGCTCGACACCTGGTCGCCAAACGCCCACAAGAGCTTTTGATGAAGTAGAGAGAGTTAATCCTAGTCTCGATATCGATCCGGAAGGGGTCAGTCTAGTGAGAGAAGTGTCCCGGGGTGGTCGCAAAGGACGTAGGATCAAAGATGAAGACAAGTTAGGCAGTGACAGTGGTGAGAGCAGGGCGACTCCAGGGTTCTCTGGTCAGCGAGGGAGCAAGAGAGCCAAGACAAGCCACCCAAGCCACCATTTCCACGTCACGGCCCACGGCCATCAGTACGTATCCTTCTGTCGTTGTCCTGCATCGATACTAACAGCCAAAAGTCATCATCACACTCAACCTCCCGACGATGAGCTCTCCTTCGTTGGCTCAACGCCTTCGATGCCACAAAACGCTACGCCATTCAATCCTCTCAAATTTCAATCGACCTACCAATCCCAACCAATATTTTCTAGTCCATCTCAGCCTCATCATCACCATGGACACCATCACCACCATGCGTCCCCACACCACCACCACCATCCCCCCAAGTCGCACCATACGGTTTCCCAGCCCCACCGCAGACCAAGGACCCGCATCCTCTCCCAACCAATTCTCGCCTCCGTTTCCCACCTCCCACGTCATCATCTCGGCTCCGCTCTCTACAAGCCGGGCGTCTCCGCCCCGGCCTCGACAACGCCCTCGACCATCACCCTGAAACACGGGTTCACGTCTCGTGCCCGTCCGCTTCCTCGCTTCGACGCTTCCAAAGCGAACTGCACTTTTACCATCCGTGTGCCCCGTTACTACCTCCACGCCGCGCAGCGGGAGGCGGTATGTGGCGCGCGCTGTCTTTGGGGTACGGACGTGTACACCGACGACTCGGATCCGCTTGCCGCGTGCATTCATGGCGGTTGGGTGAAGGGTGAATGGGGCGAGGATGTCGATAGCGAGTTACTGGGGAAAGAAAGCAGCGATAGCAGCGGTCGTAATGGCTTCGTTGGGGACCTTGACGATGAGGATGGTTCTGCGGGTGGGGATGAGGCTGTGATGGCCCATGCTCCCAGATCGGGACCTGTGGCGCCACCGGATGGGAGAGATCTGCACATCACGGTGTTGATTCTGCCGCCACTGGAGGAATACGCATCGACAACCGGGTGGGGAATGAAGAGTCGGAGATGGGGAGGGAATCACGATGGGATGAGCTTCAAGATACTGAGGCTGGAGTGGGTGGATGAGGGCATGGGAAGGGCAGAAGAGAGGAGCGGAGCTGCTAGGAGGAGGAGGTTGGCGGGACGGAGTAGACTGATGCGGGAGATGATGATGGGTGGTATTGGGCCAGGGAGGATAGTTGAGGGGGTAGCATGAGTATAGAGGAAAGACTACCTAAGTTGCTGGAGTGTAAATGTGTAAATACCGGTATTGTATCTGTTATTACCTTATGAGTGATTGACTACCTAGGTCCATATGCATACTTTGGCCCTATCAGATGAGCAAATCTATGAGCCAGGTCGTCCCACCTGCTAAGTCAAATGACATCTGTCAGGTGAGCGGCAGATTCAGGATCGCCAGCGGGTGAGAGGACCGGGACATTGCTCATGCATCTACGAATAACACGATACTACGGCGATATAGTGCGGCTCACATTGTTACTAACAGCACCAGTCCTCTCCACCTCTTTCTAGGGCGATGCAGTGAGTCTATAATGTGAACGACTCATCTTTGTTGCGTTTCAAGGAAATTAGTGAGTCCGCAAAGGAACAGCATACAAAGCACCGATACACGCCCTTGAACCAAAGTCCCTCATCAAGAGCTGTGAAAAGGTTTACGTACAGGCAAGCCAGGTTGCTTTTGTCCTGTACCTTTGTTCAGTCTGACCGCAAGCGGAGTCGGATTACGAGCATTCACAAAGAGGACGTTCCTCGCTTGACGACTTCTTTCACCGTTTCAATCATCCCGAGGGCATAAAGGGATGGCATTTTGCATGAGTACGAATTTGTTCCGAGGAGCGTAACGAACGCTAGTGAGAGAAGGGCAGATGGCTCAGCCTGTTGACAGAAGGATGGTTGAGGATAGAAAGGAGGGAAAGGGTACCTCTAAAGCCGATAAGGCCCCGGTCCCGCAAGCGAGGGCGACGCCCGCCAGTGCTACACCGGAGATTTCTACTACTCCAGCCACGTCGACAGTTGCTTCCCATGGCCAACCGACCTCTACCAAACCGACCAAAACCGGCCGTCTTCTCAAGCCTCCCAGCAACTCCATGAGCAGTCCAGATGAATGCGATGCAGCTGCCACTTCCGCTCCAACCCAGTCTTCCCAAATCCTGGGCGGCACGGCCAGGCAACACGGTTTCATCAAGGGCAGAGTAGACGGGGGTCGCTACCCTGCCATACATGGCTGGCGTGTGCGAGAGCAGGACGAACCCATCCCAGGCCAGCCGCCCTGCATTTTCAGGGGAACTGCTAACGTCATTGCCACGTACAAGTACACCAAGGACGATGAAAAAAATAAGCTTGGAGATGGATTCACACTCACACCAGGCTACTCGAAAAAGCTCGCAGAGGCGCTATGCTCCATGATTGACCAAAACCCCCAGGGCTCGCGGGACCAAGAGCTGCAGCTCGAGACTGCCGATGCGCTGGCCTGCGGTCATAGAAGATGGCACTGGCACTTAGATGCCCCGAAGGTAGAACCGGAGCGAGTCTGGGCGTGGGCCCGACAGCAGCTTGGTAGCAGTGGCATTCGACTGCTTCTCGCCGACTATATCGAGTGTCTGACACAGGTCAAGATGTCGGACGGAAAATGCGATGCTAATTGTGTCAAGATCTACCTAGCCAAGTACCCGCCAGACGACGCGGCTCGCGAGACGGCAAAGACGGCCAATACGGCCAGTGCCTCGACCGAAGCCATTGACAGCTTTGTAGACTTTCCCACGGCAACTCCGATACTGATCATCACACTCCAGCTGATCGGTCGCTCCCGGAGTCGGTCTCCATTCTTTCGTCGCTGAGGGAACTGTAATGGATGATATCAATTTCCATGGCTTCGGTTGCAAGGCGTTTTGGAGCTTATTTGTCGATTCGATGTGATGTCTTCTTAGCTTTTGTATGAGGTAGCATGAGACTTTTCTAGCCGGTTCAGATTAATGTCATGAAGCCATTAAAGCCCTTCGAATCACCTTCTCGAGAGCTCGGACCGGGAGACCTCTGCTCTAAGAGTCACCTCAAAATGCCTAAATCGGGTTATCCCGAAGCATTGATCTGTAAGACGGTATATGTACGTTTGTTGGTATCATTTTCATCAACCTTCATGGTTTCGACCTTTGATTTCGCTTCCTAACTCGTTTTTGTTCGATTCCCAGTGTGCGTTCGTTGTAATCTCCTGCTACTCTCGTACAATCATTGAAACAGTCAGATTCACACTTTCATTTCATACCAAGCAGTTATCACCAAACTGGCTTTTCAGCCTGCCTGCCTCACCACGAATGTCGCTTCCAACAGCGCCATCCACACTCCTGTAGATTAGCCCAATAGCAAAGATTGATAACATAATTGACTCGGACTACCTCTAAATTCATGAATCGGCCAAGACGTATGAACGCATGGCCGTTAGTATCAACGTCTGCGGCGGTGCAGTTGCCAAGTCTCGCGAGTAAAAGTTGGATCACCGGGTTCGTGATAGGATTGACGGCTGGAAAATCTGCTGGCCATCAGGCACGGAATAAACGGATCTATTGACGTACTACGTGACTGCTTGTGTTCCTTTGGACTGCTCCTGTAGTCATTCATTCAGTGCTTCAACGGTGTGTGTCACAATGCATCGGCCACGATCAATTGGTCCCCCATAGCCATCTCTGTAAATTCCTCAGGGGCGTTCAGAGAAAGGCTCACAATACATCGGTACTTATCCAAGTGTAAGAAACAGATGGGTTCCCTTGAGAACGAAGTCGGTCGAGAGATGTATCTCTGAGAGCCGAAACATATTACCCTGTGTGAAACTGGGAAGATACGTGCGCCGGATTCAGCCGTGTGCTGTCTTATTATCATTACCTACCACCCTACCTAGGTAGGTATAGGTAGGTAGGTAGAGTAGAGTATTACATGTATCAGGGTAAGCACGCATGGGGCAGCGTAAGCTTCATGCTGCACGCGAGATCTTCCGCACACCCTCGGTCAGATCTGCTCCGCTGGGCATAACTACCAGGGTACTCCGTACTCTCACGACTCCCGGTGCCCTCGCCTCCAGCATTGAGCGATGGCGACTTCATTGGCTGGCTCTGATGGAGCTCAAGACGGGACGCAGGTCAACATAGGCAAATGAGAATAAGGATGGAAGCAGGATGAGGATGACGCAGCGCTCCTCCGCCTTCGGTGCACCGGATGGAGTGATGCGGGGAGCCTTCACCCCCTTCAGGCGGCATTGCTCTGTATGATAGCCGCAATAGCTTCGCCTAGAACGCCGCCTGCCGCTCCCTCTTCTTCATTGGATCTCTGGACACCCCCGGCCGGTCCTATATAAAGCTGCCTGAGCTTCGGCATACGTCCCTGGCATTGGTTTCCTTCCTGCAGCTACGCCTCTCCACCCTCAATTGTCTTCCCACGTGCCACTACTTCAACATGTCCGAAGGCGATGCTAAACCACCTCATCCTGTGGTTGCCGAAGCCCATGCCGTTGACACTTTTCACGTCCCGAAAGCCTTCTTCCAGTAAGTCACACTGCTTTCTTTGTCGCGCTGGTTGCGGGGGTGCGAGGGGTTGACTGTGTGCTCGCAGGAAGCATCCCAAGCAACCCCACCTCAAAGATCTTGATGAGTACAAGAAGCTTTACAAGGAATCAATTGAGCAACCCCACAAATTCTGGGCCCACCAGGCTAGAGACCTCCTGTCTTGGGAGCGCGATTTCCAAACTGTCCACACCGGTACCTTCGAGCACGGCGACAATGCCTGGTTCCTCGAAGGCCGCCTCAATGCCTCCTACAACTGCATTGACCGACATGTTGCCAAGCACCCAAACAAACCAGCTATCATCTACGAAGCCGATGAGGCGGATGAGGGCCGAACAATCACATATGCTGAGCTCCTCCGCGAAGTTTCCAAGCTCAGTTACGTCCTCAAGCAGATGGGCGTGCAAAAGGGCGACACGGTAGCTTTGTACTTGCCCATGATCCCCGAGGCACTCATTGCTTTCCTTGCGTGTACACGAATTGGAGCTGTGCACTCCGTCGTCTTCGCCGGGTTTTCATCCGACTCCTTACGAGATCGTATCCTCGATGCTCAGAGCAAGGTCGTCATCACCACGGACGAGGGCAAGCGGGGTGGTAAAGTCATAGGTACCAAGAAAATTGTAGACGAAGCGCTCAAGCAGTGCCCGAATGTAACACATTGCCTTGTGTCCAAGCGTACAGGTGCCGAGGTGCCCATGACGAAAGGGCGAGATTGGTGGTGGTCGGAGGAGACGGAGAAATACCCTGCCTATATTGCTCCTGAGTCTATGAGCTCAGAGGACCCCTTGTTCCTGCTGTACACATCTGGTTCAACGGGTAAGCCGAAAGGCGTCATGCACACGACTGCTGGGTACCTGCTGGGTGCCGCCATGACGGGCAAATATGTCTTCGATATCCATGACAGTGACATCTTCTTCTGTGGTGGTGATGTCGGCTGGATTACAGGCCATACTTATGTTGTCTATGCACCGCTACTGCTGGGTGTTGCGACTGTAGTGTTCGAGGGTACTCCCGCCTATCCCAACTTCAGCAGATATTGGGATGTGATTGAGAAGCACAATGTTACTCAATTCTATGTAGCACCGACAGCCCTGCGGTTATTGAAGAGGGCGGGTGATGAACATGTCAAGCATGAGATGAAGCACTTAAGGGTGCTGGGTAGTGTAGGTGAGCCGATTGCGGCAGAGGTGTGGAAGTGGTACTTCGAAATCGTCGGGAAGGAGGCAGCACATATCGTTGACGTACGTCATCCCTCTCCGTCCTGGCATTCACTCTTCACAGAAAAACTCAACGTTTGGTACAGACTTATTGGCAAACGGAGACTGGTTCTCACGTTATTACTCCTCTCGGAGGCATCACGCCTACCAAGCCCGGCAGTGCATCACTACCCTTTTTCGGCATTGAGCCCGCCATCATTGATCCAGTCTCTGGCGAAGAAATCCATGGCAATGATGTTGAAGGCGTCCTTGCCTTTAAGCAGCCTTGGCCAAGTATGGCACGTACCGTTTGGGGCGCACACAAGCGGTACATGGATACTTACTTGAATGTGTACAAGGGCTACTACGTAAGTGTCTTCCATGATTTGTCCGACCGCCTTCGCACGGGATTGAAACTCACGCAAAGCGCAGTTCACCGGAGACGGCGCTGGTCGTGACCACGAGGGCTACTACTGGATCCGAGGTCGTGTCGACGATGTTGTTAATGTATCTGGTCACCGCCTCTCCACTGCTGAAATTGAGGCCGCGCTTATCGAGCATCACGCCGTTGCGGAAGCCGCCGTCGTCGGTATCCAAGATGAACTCACTGGCCAAGCTGTCAATGCGTTCGTTGCCATCAAGGACCCTTCGACTAACGATCCGAACAGTCCAGAGCTGAGAAAGGACATGATAATGCAGGTCCGGAAGAGCATTGGGCCTTTCGCCGCCCCGAAAGCTGTCTTTGTCGTGCCAGATTTGCCGAAGACGAGGAGCGGGAAAATCATGAGGAGAATTCTGAGGAAGATTCTAGCAGGCGAAGAAGACCAACTGGGAGACACAAGCACGGTATGTGTCTTGATTCTCGTACATGGAAGAAATCCGTTTGAAGCAGATCACTAACTAAGTTCAGCTGTCTGACCCAAGTGTTGTTGATAAGATCATCGAGACTGTCCAAGCTTCCAAGAAAAAATAAGTGTAGGGGTTTAAATGTTGGATTACATGAATGAATGCAGGAGTTTCACCGGAGAATTGTTCGTTCTAAGTTTCTGACGCCTTATTTGGAGAATAGAGGAGGTTTGAATACCCTCTGGTTATGCAGCTACAATTATATGGGACGATGTAATGGGCACAACTTCTGGAATTGAGTGCGCAAATTGAGCCAGTTTGGATGTCAAAAAATCTGTTTGCCCATACTTGAAATCCCTCTGCATGTTGCCATCGTTTCTATATTGGAATTAGATCTCCTATTGCTGATGTCTGGTGGCTATTGTTTGGAGAGCAGTACTCTCGACCTTGCATAGGAATGATGCCACAAGCCCAAGGCTTGGGTGTCGGCATGCTTATGAGACTAATATTATGAATCATTGGTGTCTATTGTCCACGTACCCACTCACGTATAAATTGCAATACACTTTCCCTCTCGTGTTCCAATTCTATGCTGGCTCGGCATCCTTAGGAATTATCTACACTTGCGATCTATGAATTTGCAAAGTGATTATAGCTTGCCTGGTCGGCCGCAAGGGGTGATCCTCCCTTCCATTATATAAATTTGTCGATGGGCTAAACGTCGATAATTATTGAGAGACGATACAATGGTGTCTAATAAGTATAAATGATGGCCAAGGCCAAAGTGATCGTTGTCCCTCTCTGCCACTTGTATCGAAATGCTCGTTGTCTGATTGAGGCTCAACTATGACCGAGTGCCTCATCTACTTAGCCTTCGTAGCAAGTCTGGGCGCCCAAAGCGCGGGGACAGCTCGCACGCAGTCATCAACATAGCGTCAACTATTGCAGCCTCACACCCGCAGACCGATTCTTCTTTGCATTGATAGCGCCCACATTGTTCATTCCTGTAGCCTGGCTGCTATCCAACGCGCTTTGCGCCTCTCTCTTCTTCTCGTCCGCAACCTTCTTCAGATGCTTCTCCTGCTTTTGCTTCCCACTGCCCTTGCCGTGAAACTGATGACTAAGATGTTTGAAAGCCTCCTTTTCATTCATGTGCCGTCCGAAATCATCCACGTACTTGAGCTCGAAATTGGGCTTGTATTCCTTCTCGAAAATAGTAGAGGTGGTGCGGGATTCAAGTGCCTCACGGCTTTGGTTCGTCTGACGTGCATATTCCTCGCGCTCCCGGTTGGACATGCGATCCAAACGACCCGATTTCCTATCTCGCTCGCGCTGTTCACGTGCTTTACGTTCAATCTCCTCCTCACGCTTCTGCTTGCGGTAAAGGAAGGCCTGACGGTCGCGAAGTTGCTGATTGAGGTCATGCTCCTCAGGACGGCGGTCGATAAGACCACGATTCGTTAGCATATTCAGGAGACCGCCTATGCTGCCGTTGACCGTTTCTTCCTCGGCGAGACCAGTATTGGTGATTTCCTGGCCGTTTGTAGAAGACTCGCGTCTAATGCGAGCTTTAGATCCCTCCTCGTCTGACGCAACAGCATCATAGGAATCGTCAGGCCCGCCCTTGCTTGCCTCCTCGTCAGAGAAGGGAGAGCCGCTCGGCGCAGATGGAGCGTGAGCATATGATCGACGATGGGGTTCCTTTTCCACAGGGTTCTGTAAATTAGCAACGAATTCAGAAGTTTCGTCAAGAATGAGACCAGGCTCCTCCTCTCTGTCTTCGATGGTTGAGACAGGAGCGGGGGTCGCAGAGCCTTCTTCCCGCAGTTGTTGAGCAACATCCTCGGGACGCATCTTTTTGCGCTTCTTCAAAGCCTGACGTCGTTGCTGAGCTAGCTGGGCTTGCAAGTCTTCATCATCATTAAAATCATCAAGATTTCGCTTTTTGTGTGGGCCTGGGCCAGCTCCGTCAGCGTCCATGGCGTTCGCAGATGCCGCAAAATCCGTCATTTGGAACTTGTCTTCATCTTCGTCAACTGGTCTCTGACGTGTTGATTTTGATTTCTTCTTTTTCGGTTTCTTGACTTTGATTTCGGAAGGATCCACATAGTCCGAGATGGGAGTTTCATCTTTGAATAGATCTAGACTGATCTTAACACCCTTTTGCCTAGGCGCCAAGTCTTCCTCTAACTTTGGTACTTCTCTCGTGCTGCCTTGTCCATCGAGGGTGAACCTCTTCTCTTTCTTGCCGTCGATGACTTCGTCGTATTGCCCGAGCAAGGACTTTTTCTCGGCGGCGGCGGCGACGTCGTTTGGATTGTAAGCAGGTTTATTTTTCTTGAGTTCGAGCTTTTCATGTAGCTTCTCGCGCTCTTTTAGGTCAAGGTTCTCAAGCTCATCCTGCTCATCCTCGTCATCAACCGCTGTGTCCTTAAGTGTGAGAATATGTTCGGCTTCCTCGCCAAATGCATCGACCTCATGTCCGACTCGGACACCAGCCAAGTCTGCTGATGTATACGCCGCCTGCTTCTCTCGCTCCGCCAACTCTTCCTCCAACCGCCTTGCCTTGTCAATCTGCTTCTGTCTCTTCTTTTGCTGTCTCAGCCAGGTCTTTGTGTCGACATCACCAGCATCATCTGCTTCACCTAGTCCCTTGCCTTCAAGTTTTGAGAACCGCTGCGCATGCTCCCGTGCCTTTCTAATAGCTTCTTTCTGGGCTTCACGTTTGGCTCTTGCCTCTTGTTCCCCTTTGAGTTTTTCCCAATTATTGAAACCCGCAGCCTCACGCGTTTCTAGGGTACTTGCAGGCTCGTCTTCATCGGAGGAGCTGTTATCATCTTTGGATTCCTTGAACACTGGACCTGAAGAGGTGCCACTTACTGGCAGTGGTGCCATACCAAGGGCCTTGCGGACCCGGTTGGCTTCCTCAAGATCCAAGCCTTCTGCCATTTTGCGCGATGAAGTAGAACAACTGAGCTCTCGATTGATAGACCAAAGTGAAGCTCCCTATGCGACGAGCAAGTTGGGGGTTGGATAGAAATAAGGCGAAGTTGCGGGTGCGCAAGTGCCTACCTAGGTAAGGATGCGGCAAGAATCCACCTTACCATTATGAGACTAGTGGTTCGTCGGAAGCCTTTATAACCTTCCACGCAACACCATCAAATTTTTTCTTCCCCAGATCTGTGTCCAGAACTCCCAGCACACTTTGGCTTTGGTCATTGGGTCTTGTTTGGTCTGAGTCCGGGACAGTTCGGCATCAAGGAGCCATCCAAACCTATGTGGTGTCAATCTTCCAGCCGACAGATCTCAGACCGACATGGCATTCTGACTCCCTGCCTGAGCTCCCTGTGGGTGAGCTCGGTAAGTGTTGGGATGACCAGGCGCGCCATATTCTGGTCTACGGCTGATGCGCGTTGTGCTGTGATGCTTAGAAAAACCATGGCTGCGTACATTCCTTATATCCCGTGTCTAGGGGTTTCTCATGCTTCAATTTGAAACGAAGATCAAGTACCAAAAGCTGTGATTATCAACAATTTCGTTCGTGCACTAGCCTTTGGCAGAGTCCGACCGCCTGGCTGGGACTGGCATAAATAGCATCTTGCCTTTCGCGCCATTCTCTTATAACCGCTGATAGCCTAGAGCCTCCAAACTCGCCTCACAACAGTTTCAAATGGCCCGTAACCTGGTCTACCATCCCTTTCGGTGCCGGCCCGACCCCAAGAACTGTAGCGCTTCCACTGGCGATTTGTGTCCGTCCTGCATCATGTATAACTTGGGCGCAAATGCCCAGACTGACTGCCTGGGCCTGCAGCATCAGAAGATCATCCTCGCTCTTGACTTGCACTGCAATCTTTGCTTGCCCGTAGCGTTCCCAGCGCTTGAGTATGGATGAGTCTGGAGACTGGCGGAGGAATGCCTTGTAGCAAGCAAGCGTGGCGTGAGAACATTGGGCCGCGATTTTGCCTAGAAAGAGTCATTTAAGCGTTAGGTGGTATCTTTTGAAAAAGAAGCTGGAATTAGGCGAAAGCCCGAATCCTCTTACCTTTGGTCATACCCAAATCTGTCCTCACTGCCAACACTAGTTTGCATTCCTCATTGCTGTCTGAGAACGTGCTAAACTCCTGCTTCGCATCTTCTGCTTCATCTTCGTCTTCGTCTTCGTCTTCATCTTCGTCCAGCTCCCTTGCAAGCATTGACTCTGACGTTTTCGAACCACCAAATAGACCAATTGAAGAGCCTTGTCCGATGAAATAGCCTGTGACTAGTCCAACAATGCCAGTAGCAAGGGCCACGGCCGCAGTAGAAGGAGGAGGGCGATCCGGCACGAAAGCCATCCAGCCGAAATCTTCACTTAAATGCTGTCTAGGTAAACAGCCTCGCAAAAGGGGCTGCTATCTCGTCGTCATGTTTGATTACAAGAGACTAGAATACGCTATGAGTATCCTGAGAGAGACGTGGTGTATGAACAGCAGTGGGCAGCTAGGTAGGTCTGGCAGCTTGATTGCGGCGAAATGTTCACCGAGGCGGAACTTTTCAAGTGTAGCAACTCCACAGCACCACTAACATCTACCTACGTAGACCTCGCAGCTCCAGGAGAGGTCTTTGTATTTTTCTCCCCCTCCAATCTCAAATTCGATGATGCAATCGAGCACATCAATCAGACCTGCAGCTGTCTGCTGTACTCGCTCAGCGCAACGGTCCACTTGCCGCTCCTTCTCTATAACGTCTTCACGCCCCATCTACGTTAAGAATGCCCTTCGACGAGTGCTTCCTAAAGACCGGCGTGAGATACCTAATTATCCATACGGCCCGGCGCGATGGTTTAAGCAATCCAATAAAGGTCACTTCCATACCGCCTCCTATGCCTTGCTCCCGCCAACTCTATTCTACTGGCCGGGCTACTGACAAGCTCGCCTGCAGGTCTCTACGGCGGCCTCATGATCCAACACGGTAACAATATCGGCGAGAAATTCGCCATCAAAACCCGCCGAACCTGGCATCCCAATATCCAGCCGCACAGCCTCTACTCACGCGCCCTTGGACGCCCGGTCCGCCTCCGAGTTGCCACACGTGTCCTGCGCACAATCGACAAAGTCGGCGGATTGGATGAGTACTTGGTCGGAAGTAATACGAGCGCAAGGATCCGAGAATTGGGGGTAACGGGGTGGGCGCTGAGATGGAGGATCCTGCAGACCGAGGTGATGAGAAAGAGATTTGGGATTGGGAAACGGGAGAAGGATTGGCTGGGTCAAGCGAGACGTGCGAGGATGCTGGATACGGTGGAGGAGGAATTGGAGGGGACAGGAAAGAGGGGGTTTGACGAGGGAAATGCGTTGCAGGAGAGGGCAGAGGCGATTGGGGAGCCAGAGGTGGATGAGGAAACGAAAAGGGAGGTACAGGCTTTTGACAGGATTTTGGATGAGGAAGATCGAAAGGCCGCAGTGGAGGTGCAGGAAGAACCAGGGACGCTCGCAAGAGAAGGTGACAAGAAAGTAAGGGAAGCCGTAGAGGGCGAGCAGGCCGATAATAAGAGAGAGTCAGAGATGATACAGCAAAGACGTGGACTCATGGATCAAGTCAGAGGACTGTTCGATGGCAAGAAGTAATCCTCCAACGTCAATGGCTGGGGCTTATCTTCAGATATACCGATTACTGTAGAATAGATGTCCTTCTAGGTTTTGTAGATGCGAGGTTCTATAGTGACCAAACAAAATCGTTTATTAAATCAATTTAAGTACAAGATGCGGAAGAGGGGACAGTGGTCAAAAGTTCACTTGGAAATGAAATGTCGGTCGAATGGGAGGTCTGCTTTTCAACAAACTCGTGGGAGAAAACCCGAAGCGCTTGAGGTTTTCGCCTTGTCAATAATCATAACTGGTTGTCTGACATGCATAATGGTGCTGATTATTTATTATAGTCGCAGAAGAAAAATGATTACGCAGGGACCTTTCGTACAGCACATGATGCTGAGAAGTGACGGCCCTTCTTGGTCCCTGAGAAAGAATAATGGCAGATTATAGAAAAGCGGCGTTGGCTACGCTTAGGTTGCGTCGAGGGTAAAAACGATGTCATCGAGCTACTGACACTGACTCTTCGGCAGTTTCATGCTTAAAATGGTTTAATCCCAATGAATGATTGCAAAGCGACGTGACTTGTTCGAGAATCAACCAGTACCTCAATCAAAGCAGGCTCAAGAATGGGTCGTGATTATGAGCCATGGTGGAACGGTGAAGCATTAATCGGAAGGGTGTTTGATCCAGGAAACTCGAGATCAGGTTTGGCCCACATGCAAAGCAAATTATTGGGGGTTGAAATCTCAAATCTCAGAATGGGAAATCAGACGTGAAGCAGACTAGTGTCATGAGTCCCAGGGTATTCAGATCGATCCAGAAGGATTCACTCAGAGCACTTGGCACGCAAAAGTTTTGGTTGTTGGAAGATGGTAGACGAAGAGGTGTCAAGCAGCGGTCAAGCAGATCACAATCATGATCACGTCAAGGCGTGCGAGTTACGTTCTCACTGAGTCATCTTCACGAAGCTCCTGGGGGTCCTTGTTCGGCACTTGGGCCTGGTGGAATCTGTCCTGGCTGTCCTTGTCCTTGTTGCGCAACGGCGGCATACCACATAGCTAGGTAATTGTTATAACCACCCCAAGGGGCGTACGGGTCACCGGCAGCATTGGGGTCATCGTTGCTTGTACCTTGTGAGCCACCTGGAGCTCCATAGGCAGGCTGTTGAGCTTGTTGTTGTGAGTAGTCGCCACCGTAGTGGTCGGTCTCTCGGCCTCTTGCTCCACGACCGGACCTGTCCTTTACGCTATCAACCTTTTCCCAGATTGCATGTTTTGCGCTTTCGATAGCGTTTCTTGTGCCGATCAAGCCGATTTCTCGTTCGACATCGGGCGGTTTTGGCTGAGACACGTTGATCTTGCAGCCTGTCAAATTCTGCATGTCTTTGATCGTCTCGCCGCCCTTCCCAATGATCATGCCGACTGAATCCGAAGGAACGATGATGGACTCTGTAATCTTGTCGCTACCTCCGGCCACTTGGTCTCCGCCGTAAAAGATATCGTTAGCACGACCTTGCTGGCGTTGGTTGCCGGTGGCGCTGGTGGTGACACCAGTACCCATGCTTTTCGTGTCGCTGTCGACGATTTCCATGATAAGCTCCCTTGCTCGAGTCGCAGCTTGATGATTGCCAATGAGATTGACTGGACGCATTCCGTTCACGCTTTTATTCTCTCCCACGATGTTCACGTGGCAGCCGCTCCGATCTTGTAAATCGCGAATGGTTTCTCCCCCCCGACCTATTATAAGGCCAACAGTGCGGTCGGGCACCAGGATTTGTATGCTATTCTCGCCTTCGCGCAAGGCTGGCTGATTATCTTTGCCTTTGGCTCCGGCGCTGCCACCACGGCTTCCGCCGTTGTCGTCGATGACCTGATAGATTTCGCGTTTGGCATCGTCTCTTTGTCGCTGGGAGCCGGAAATTTTACACTGACGTCGTGGTCCGCTTCCCTCGGGGCCAGTCACAAATTGGACTCGAGCGCCAGTTTCGCGCTCGACTCGGGTCAGGTTTTCGCCATTGCGGCCGATTATGAGGCCGACCATGCGCGAGTCGACCGTGACCGTTTCAGTTCCGTGATCTCTCACGGGAGGAGATCTATCTCGGCCGACCCCGCGGTTAAAGCCTGGTGAATAAGTGCCACGGCCCCGAGGTGGGGAGTCGGAACGATCTCGACTGTAGGGATTCCCACCTCGTCTCGGGTCGTCACGTCGCTCGTCACGGTAAGGATTGAAGCTGTCACGGTAGGAATCGCGATCGCGCCGTGGCGGTGAACGTGAACGAGATCGCGAACGGCGATAAGAACGGCTAGCTACCCGAGGGTCTTCTCGATCTGTGACTGAGTTAGGTCTGTTCTCGCTCCGCTGGAGTTTTTTCAAATGGGTTCGGCTCTACGCACTACTTCTTCCATCGTAAGACGAGATTCCGTGCGACTGGGCAAATCCTCTTGCCCTTGCAATGGCGTCGTTAATGTTGATTTGACCAGAGCTGGATGGCTTGATCGCACTGATATCAACACTTCCGGAAGAGCTAGGCTGAGGTAGGGCAAGCCCTCCAAGCGCTGCTGGGGGTGTTGCCGTGTGGGTTGCCCCAGGAAAGCCAGATGGCAATTGCGGAGGCTGCTGAGCTTGGGCTTGAGCGCTGTCTTGCTTTTGAGCGGCTGTATAGGTATTGAGGTTAGACCCAATTGTGAAGGCGATGATGGAATGATAGCGAAGTACCTAAAGCAGCCAGCAGGGCAGAGATATCTGGCTGGCCGGCGGCCATGGTGCCAAGTTGGAAGTCTAGTGAAGCGCAAATTGAATCCAGCAGCGAAGATGCGCAGTGATGGAGGTATCGAAGCAAAGTTGAGCTTGATAGGACGTTGGAGATTGCGACTTGAGGGGAAGGGGTGTACTAAGTAGGTAGGTGGGTGGGTGGCAGAGAAAATGTTCCGGGAGAGTGAAGGCGTTGAAAGAAATTGAGGATTCGCCGATTCGCGTGGCCGGATGCGCACGGACCTCTCTAGCACAAAGGAAAGCCTTCAATCTGGGAACAGCAAAGATCACGGTACGATAGAGTACTCCGTACGGTGGTACTACCTAGATGTTACTCCCACGAGTCCTAGGACTTCTCCGATCCATACACTTCGTAGGACTCGCCCACCAGACATGCTTCTTCATCTATTAGTAGAGTCTAATTGTTTTTATTATCATTGCACAATGTATTGTTTGAGTCCCCTCAACCTCTCTTTTGCTGTTTCCAACACACTGTCATCCTTACACACGGCAAATCGCATATAGTCTTCGACTATGTGAGCATTTCCTGGCGTGAAAAATTCTGTCGGCGGTATTGCAGCGACCCCAATTTCCATAATCAGGAACCAGGCCAGCTTGAAGTCTCGAGGACGTTCGGCGACATGCGGGGGAAATTTGTAGTCCGAAGGTAGCTTGACTTTCGCCATGTTGACGAGGACAAAGTACCCGCCCTCCGGATCTGAATACTAAGCTCTTAGAATTAGTCGAGTTTTTCCAAGAGCTGTGTCTTCAGATATACGGGGAGGCCTACGGGAAGACCCAATTCTGACCACACTCGGTTAAATCGGTCCATCTTCCCCTTCATCTCCTTCACGCTTTCCTCCCAGAAACCCATTTCGTCTGCCTTCTCGAAGCCAATCGCTGTGGCTTCTTGCAGTGGACTAACACTGCTATAGCAAATCCGCGTATGTGCTGCGCTCACATACTTGATCAGATGCTCGGGTCCTATCAGCCAGCCTACCCGCCATCCTGTAGCGTAAAAGTTCTTCCCTCCACTTCCGACTGTCAGGGTCAGATCAGCAATTTTCGGCGAAAGTGTGGCGATGCGCGTGAATGGCGTGTAGTACAGTCGGTCGTAAACTTCATCACTGAGTATGAGGATGTTATGCTCCACGCACAATTCCCCAATCTCTCTTAGTTCGTGCTCTGAGAATACCTTGCCGATGGGATTGTGCGGTGAGTTCAGGACAATCATCCGAGTCTTGTCGCTGATCCTTGCCTTCACTTCATCCATGTCGATCCTCCACTTCCCCGCAGATTGCGTCTTCGTGGAACCAGATGCTGGAGGATGAATAGGCACATAGACGAGTCTCCCACCAGGCATCTCAATGTTAGATATGTACTGGTCGAAGAAGGGCTCGAAAACGATGACTTCGTCGCCAGGCTCGAGAAAAGCCATGAACGCGGAGAGCATGCCTTCATTGGCTCCTGTGGTTATGGTTACCTCAGTATCAGGATTTAACGTGCGGCCGAAGAAGGGTGAGTAGGCGTTTGCAATGGCTCTTTTTAATCTTGGCCGACCCTAAGTAAGGTATTTAGTGAACATCGAATACGTAAAATATTATTCGATCATTGACTTTCTCCAGGGTATGATATTAGAATCATGACGAATAGAGATATATTTATAGTAGTACCTTTGTGGGTGAGTATTGATTGCAGTCGACTTTGTCCAACGCCTCCTTGGCTGCATCAGTCACGAATTTGGGAGGATTGTAGCCAAAGAAGCCCTGGCCCATATTAACGATAGGTTGCACGGGAGAAGCTGCTGCTGCCTCATTGATAATTGACCTAACAGTATTAAGGAAAGGCACGCCGAAGTTGCGAGGATGTAAACTATACCAAACATCTTGCCTTTGACCTGCCACCCTCTGGGCTGGCCGAAATGGATCTGACCTCATTGTGCTTGTTACGAAGGCTCTTGTAGGGGGAGTTCTTGGGGAAACCCAGGATTTCTGCGGAAAAGAAAATTTGCAGATTCTAGGATTCAGGAAAGAATGTACTGTTCCGTTCATTATACGGGGGTTCTCCTCCGGACACTCATGTATGATAATTAAGCACGAGATGCTTTTGAATGTACGGTACCTAATTACCTAAGGTAGGTAGGTAATGACGTCTTTCGGCAGACCTTCCTTCTCAACTCTCTCCAAACATCGCGTCTTTTGACGACGCGCCATGCCCGTCCAATCAGGCACATAACACCATGGTGGAATGTCCAATATGTGGCAGCCAAGTCAAGGATAAAGATATCAATAACCATCTGGATTCAGGATGCAAGTCATTTCTAGATTCAACCCAGGGCAAGTTGCAGACAACAGAGCAACAGAGTTCCAGCCCAGCATCCAGCTTTTTCCAGACCCCTGGAGCACGAAGAAATCCTGTATACGGCACGGGAAAGGGTCAACTTCAGACGCTCGATTCGCAAAATGGACCTCGTGCGCTATTCAATAAGTCCAAGAGGGTACAGGAGCAGGATGATCCGGCTAATGGAGACCATGATTCATTGAGCCCAGCTCCTAAACGCAGCAAAACAAGTGGGATGCCAAATGTAGCGCCATTAGCAGAACGCATGCGTCCGAAAAGTCTTGATGAAGTCTGTGGCCAGGAGCTTGTGGGATCTACGGGAGTCATTCGAGGCTTAATCGAGCAAGACCGCGTTCCTTCCATGGTTCTATGGGGAGGCCCAGGAACTGGCAAGACTACGATTGCCCGACTGATAGCACAAGTGGCAGGCACGAGATTCGTGGAAATCAATAGCACCAGCAGTGGCGTGCAAGAGTGCAAAAAGCTCTTCGCTGAGGCAAAGAGCGAGCTTAGCTTGACAGGTCGGAAAACCATCATCTTCTGTGACGAGATACACCGCTTCAGCAAATCACAGCAAGACGTCTTTCTTGGCCCTGTGGAGTCAGGAGTCATCACACTGATTGGTGCGACCACGGAGAACCCGAGTTTCAAGGTTGTCAATCCACTGCTCTCCAGATGTAGAACATTCACTTTATCGAAGCTCACCGAGGAGGACATTATTACGATTTTGACCCGGGCACGCAACATCGAATTCGAAAATCGCGATCCTCCCGCACTTGTAGACGAGGAGCTACTGCATTATCTCTCGGCGTTTGCCGACGGCGATGCACGCACCGCTCTCAACCTGCTCGAACTTGCTATGGACCTTTCCACTCGCCCTAGTATGACTAAGGCGGAGGTCAAAAAGTCTCTGACACAGACGCTGGTCTACGACAGAGCGGGCGACCAGCACTACGACACTATCTCTGCATTCCATAAGTCCATTCGCGGGTCCGATCCAGACGCTGCTCTCTACTATCTGGCTCGTATGCTGCAGTCTGGCGAGGATCCACTTTACATCGCTCGCCGCCTCATCGTCGTTGCGTCCGAAGACATTGGCCTCGCTGACAACACTATGCTTTCTCTTGCTACTGCAGCCTACACTGCGGCCGAGAAAATCGGGATGCCGGAAGCTCGGATCAATCTTGCTCACGCGACAGTCGCATTTGCGTTGGCACCAAAGAGCACGCGAGCGTATCGTGGGCTTAATAATGCCTTTGATGCGCTAAGGGAACCAGGAATTGCTGGACTGACTGTACCCATTCATCTACGGAATGCACCCACGAAATTGATGAAGGAGCTTGACTACGGAAAGGAATACAAGTACAATCCCAACTACGTCGATGGGAAGGTCAAGCAAGAGTATTTACCAAAGCAGCTAAGAGGTAGGAAATTCTTGGAGGATCAGCACTTGGGTATCGAGATTGATTCAGATTATGACGATGGATGAAGCACAGTCCGCTATTGGTAAACCGGTCGGTGATGGTCGTGAGATCTTTAGTTTATCTTATTCAAAAAGGAGATGCTCGGCAAGAAGTCCGAGTAGCTTCTTCCGGAGGCCGTAAATGTAGGTTTTGCTGGCCAAGGAGTACCTATACAGTGGGAATGGACCAATTTTCCTATCACCCAAAGTTGTTTTGGCCTTCACTATGATTGGTGGCTCAGACAATCGGAATTAGTGTCTGGCGGTAAGTGGCAGTTGCAGTATCTTTTCTGGGGTTAAACCCATATTTTGGGACATCATTGGACACGATGACTCCTTAGTTTGGTTCACTCAATTGTGAAGAGGATCGATGTGAGAGGATGGAGGCTCCCAGTATGATTTTAGGTTCGAGGTACTCCCATCGGTTGTTGAAGAGCTAACGTACGGTAGCTTTACAATGCCGACCACTATATCTTTTGCAAGTCACTCAACTACAAAACGGGTAAAATGGAATTGGAATGACACTTAGGGCAAGGTCTAGTTTCAAATGCTATTGTAAAATCTTAGGCAATTTTGCAGTACCAATCCTCATCTCCGAATTATCGGATCAAAAGACTCTTGCTCAGTCCGCTTATATATAGAAAAGATAAGCACCGGACCGCGGAGACGCCAGTGCAATTCGAATTGCAATCAATTCCAATGAGATATCAAGCAGCCAATGTAGCTTTACAATTTTGGTCGCTACCTTTGCTGTCACAAACGGAATGGATGGTTCCCCCAGTACACGCCTATTCGTACAAGTCCGCAATCCGGGGTTGCTCCTTATCAACTATGGATCGTCAGATTTCCTTCCACTCGCCGCAACGATTACCCATTTCTTGAATGATAGTTGAGGGCGTCCACGGTCGCGGTTTCGCCAATACTGTGGCACCTTCCGGCGATTTTGCTAGCCTTCCGCAAGTCCTCTACTCATTTGCTGACTCATTCACTCACTCAAACAGCCTTAATATAATATTATGCAGAATGCCCCTGGCCCTCATCACCTTGACCGGGCAGCTCTCAGCCGCATTACCACCATAGACACCACGGTCCTTAGCCATTTTCTGATTTGGTACCTCTACCACGACCTTATTTACCCCCCTAGAACTCGCGCCTGGTATTGCGAACTCCCCGCCCTACCACTCTTCAACGCTCTTGGGCGCCTCGTCCCCTACACCTATGAGCATGGAGCCGAAACCGGCAATCTTCGTGATGGCACCCTTGCCGACGCCAACAACCCTCAGTTCCGTATGTCGCCTACTGTCAGTTTGCGTAGGCTCTCCGAATCGATCACGGCCTCCTGTCGAGGTCTGGGGCTGCTTGAGCGCACCGTACGATGGCGGATTTCGAGGTTCGGCGACCCAGCACTGATGGTGTATACGGAGATTGCGGCGCTCGCTCGCCGGGATTCTGAGCATCTGAATTACAGTGACCTACTGGTCACTCACACTCCAAGGAAGAAACTGTATCTGACGCCGCGAAGCGCGATCATCAAGATGAAATTGGCGGGGGACCTTCGTGAAGTAGTGAAGCTACGACCGGAACGTGACACGATTTGGTATGAGCGGAAGAAAGAGCTCATCAAACAAATCAAGGGGTATTTGCAGCTGACAGAGGGATTGGCATTTCCTATTGGGGCAGCTCTCATTGAAAATTTTCGGATTCTGGGGAATCGTCGACACGTTCCACTCGAAGTGTATACAGTCCAAAATCCGGCCATGCGGCGCCGAATTATCAAATGGCTGAAAAAACGTGAAAAGGTACCGAGGTAGGCTTGACTAGGATATAACCTCCGATCAAACAATGGCTAACGAGGCAATGGCGACAGACCAGAGCGGCGATCGCCTCTAACACGGTTAGAATCACTTGTTGCATATCGTCGCCGCATGACCGCGCCGCGTGTACAGAATGGGGCTCCGAGTATTTCAGCGTACATGAATCAATGACAGAGATGATCTATACAAAGACTGGGTCTCCTCCAGAAGGCTTCCGAATCCCATCCTCAAAACTTTTGATCACGTTTGAAAGATTGACCCTCTCATCCTCGATCAAGCTACTCTCCGCGACCACCACGGGGCCAGCACCTGGCCTCCTGCAAAAAGTTCCATGGTCCAATTTCCATCCCCTCTCAATCGCTTTTCCGAGCTCGGAGCTGCAGAAAGCATGAATCTCCTTCAACAATTTGTCTGAGAACTGAGGGTGTCCCGAAAAAGATGGTACATCTTCATTTAGTGCTCCGTCCAACAACCCTCTGATCCATCGAGCCATGCATATGATCGACGCTACAGTGGTGTATGCACAATAAGCAGCACCAGTCGCTCGATATAGATAATCTAGAAGCGGCAGAATCACAGTCACGGCCTCATAGACGAGAGTGATGAGACTCAAAGCATGCGAATCCAGTAGAAGTGCTCCGCGCAGAAGCCGCTGTTGAACACTACTTCCCAAGACCTGCAAAAACGTCGTGCAAAGATCGATGGCGGCCTCAGCACTCCTCCGATCAAACACGCTGCATTTTTCCAAGAGATCTTCAAATGCCGCCGTCGAAGCCCACAAGATTGGCCTAGCGAGGACAACGCCAGCGCCGCCATCGAGGCCGCACTCGATGAAGGCCGGAAAGATACCCAACAGTAACACTCGTCTCAGAGTGACCGCCCCAGCATCATGCTCGTACGCTTCTCTCATTGCCGTCCGCATCTGACTTGCAAGATACACCTGCTGCCCCTCTGCTGCGGCTCGCTGTGACGTCGTGAGGACGAAGGTGGCGAGCTGTTTGAAAGTTCGCGTGTCGCTGGTCTTTAGCCGGAGGGAATAGCTTTTGAGTCGGCCGACCACATACGAGGGATCGGTTACAGGCAAGGGGAAGGTGGCGGAGTCGGTAAAGAAGCGGTCGACGGGGTAGAATTCGTTGGTATACTGTTGGAGGAGTGACACGACGTTGTGAACGAAGGTGACATAGGCACCCTCGGCGACTGGTAGTTCGGGCAACTCAAGAGATAACGATGGGGCCGTGGAAGTGGAGTCCCGCTGCATCTCTTCATAGTTCCTTTTCATAGAGGATTGTAAACGGTGTAGAAGCAAGGTGCAGTCAGGTCGATTAGCGACTAGATCACCGACAGCATCGGAGGAATTCTCAAATACTCTCCTCACATTCCAAAGCAGTGCAGCAATGGTGCTTAACCGTCTCTCCCTAAACTCTGCCAACGTGATGTCGTACGTTCCGTCCGGTCGTGCTACGAATGGCAAATTATTCAGGAGAGGGTCATCCTTATCGACATGGAGCAGAGCGGCCGTCAAACGACTTTGGTAGTCGAATTTCGACTCACGCTCAACCAGAGTGTCTACCCAACAGACTTTGATAGCAGTAGCGTTCTCTAGAAGACACACCGGGTTGTTTTGTACAATTTGGGCAAGGAAATATGGCGTATACTTGCGCTTCTGCTTGGTCTCCCTCATTTGACTCCATGAGCCATAGGGTCCAAAATAAGAGCTCCAATCCTTGAACCCTTGACGCATAAGAATGTTCGCCAAACTCACCCAAACATCAATAATTTTAACCAACAATAAATCTTCGGGCGGATCTTCAGAACCAAAGGCATTGGAAACCAGGTTCTTGAGAGTGTCGAAGAGGAAAGTCAATCGAGACTGCTGGAAGGTAATCCCTTCAAAGTCGACGGCTTCGAATCCAGACCAATCGCCGTACTCTTGGCTTTCCTCGGATGCTTGCTGAGTACAGGGCCTCCCTTCAACCTGGTGGCAGTCAATATATATCGAAACGATATCCAAAGAGTCAGATATAATCGGATAGAGGGTACGATCTATTGATTTGAAAGAAGCGGTATTGAGCAGCTTTAGCACTGAAGATCCTTTCAACAAGCTCTCCGCAGCGTCGGTCTTCTTCGCACTTCGCTCAGCAGAAGCCATGGAAAACAACGCATCTCTGATGATGGCTACAACCTGTCGCTGATTGGTTGCGATGGTCGATTCAAGAAGATTACCGGAGATGGTGTCTTTTCTAGTGAAGTTTGCTTGCTGATAATGCGCTTCTGCCTCGTTGCGGGCAAGGCGATATTGATCCAGGTTGGCTTGAACAATATCATGATGCCAAAGTGCAAATGATTCTAAAGTTGAAGTAGGTTCATCGTTCGAGACCAGGAACCTAACAAGGTTGGACCAGCTTCGTACATTCAAGCGGCAGGCTTCCCTATGGGACTGGGCATGATCCACTAGATTGCGAATTAGGTCAAGACGCGGCCGACAAGGCGGAGGGACCGCCCAGTACAGGGTACAGAGGATATCGTGATGATTTCTCAATGCATCTAGGTGCCCTTGATGCAATTCATCCTCTTTTCGATGAGTTCGACCATGGTTTGGAATGAAACGCCACACTATACTCCGCAGTTTTGTCTCAGTGTGTACTGTCCGTAGTCGTTGAAGACCTAGAGCGAGCATCTTTAGAAAGATGTGAAAGGATGACTCCCCCGGCTGCAAAGATAATTCCAGTTCTTGGTCAAGCTGCTCAAGAAAGAGCGGAGAACCATTGCTCTGCTCCTTGTGCAGTGAACCCAGCCTATTCTGCGCAAAGAAGTCGAAAATGGTACCGAGGACGGTGTCGCATTTGGACCAGCCCCACGATTGCACGAGATTGAAGCATCTGGTCAGTGTCGCTCGGAAGTAGGCATTGATCGTAGAGCCTGGACTTCGCTCGCCATCTTTCACCAAAGGACATAGCTTTTTTAGCATCGCTTTAATCAGAGACCAGTCCTCCATAGACGACTGGTATCTCGATCCTACCAGAAGGAGGCCGTCCCTATCAAGTTCTAAAAACGGCAAAAGAGTGAATACATCGTACCAGATACAATCGAAGACACGGGCATCAGTAGTACTATTGACTTGCGACATGTAGTGTTCGTTCACAAGCTCCCAAAACATTGGCTTTTCCGGAAATGCCACTCCAAGTACGTGTTTGAGGACAACGACGCATTCCACCGCGATATCTTCCTGCCGTATACCGGCCTCGCGCAACGCATGTCGTCTATTTCGTTCCTGAAAGCTCCGTAGGAAACCCAGTCCCTTTGATAGTAGTAGGTGCAACAATGAGCGGCACGAATCGACAAAGAGTAATTCACACTCTTCTTGAAGCTTATCATCAACTTCGGAATGGTTTGATATTTGCAGGACCTGGTTGACAAGGACAATAATTCGTATTAAGATTTCAATAAAGGACGAGTAGATGGGTGAGTGGAAAGGCTGCTCCTGAGAGTATAGGCCTATGTCGACCATGACATTTGTCCAAAGAGTCTTGAAGAGATACAATGTCTTGGATAGACACGAGCCACGATCAATGGGGCCAAGGAAGAAAAGCGACCTTGATAACGAGCGGATGATATTTGACAAATTTTGCGAAGACTGAGTCGCGGCGTTTTGTAGA
The DNA here is from genome assembly GCA_010094025.1 of Viridothelium virens. Classification (NCBI taxonomy): domain Eukaryota; kingdom Fungi; phylum Ascomycota; class Dothideomycetes; order Trypetheliales; family Trypetheliaceae; genus Viridothelium; species Viridothelium virens. The sequence goes on from ML991784.1 coordinate 378,759, forward strand.
GAGTCTGAACTTGGAGGTCTGCCCTCTGCTAAATGAGCCACAATCGTCTCCAGTTCCGATTCAAGTTTGCTCTCCCAATAAGACCACATCGATTGATCCTCATCACAAGAGATAGCGGTTGCGACGGCGGGATCATCTAGGCCCGGATGCGTGAAATTGAGCGCCTCGGAAAAAGCGCCGCTTCCGACGAATGTACTTTGATGGAAGTATGTTCCAACTTGCAGGGGGAACACGTCGAAGCTGGTGGCGTAGTGAGTTCCGTATGGTCCAAGACCTTGAAGTGGACACTGACCTGTGGCGACAACAATGTTTGGGGTAATGACCGTTGTATCTCTAGTTGGAAGCGGTTCGATTGGCTGACGATATGGCCTTGTCTCAACATCAATGCGGGTGGGACCTTTGTCCTTCCGCCGCCTCCCAGATGGCGGCTGAAGCTGGGGAGTGGCCGTAGGCTCGGCAATATGGGAGAAGGAACCCGAGTGATCCAGTCGTGAAAGTTTTCTTCGAAAAGCGATTTCAGGGTAGGCAGTTTCATAAGCTACCTCAAGCGCTTCTAGCTGAGCAGCTCTCGTGGGCGGATGATGATCTTTGGCGTGGTGTGATAAACGAAACCGCTGAACCTTTTTGACGGAAGATTGCTGCCCTGCGGACTTTAAAGCTTCCGTCAACCGGGATATTTGCCGAGGATTGGAAGTGCTTTGTCTGGCAACAGAACTCATTTTTGCATTCGAGCTGCGGACTCTCGCCGTGTCAGCCATAGTAGCGTCTTCCTGACCACGCTTAGCTGGCGATATCTTTGTCCTTTGTTGATTGGATTGTTTTGGTTGCAGAGGTCGACGGTGGAGTGCCGAGGTTGGTAGGCTGTCGTCCTCATTTGGAGCTATTGTTCCAGCGCGCCAAGCGCGCAAGACTTCGTTGGCGTCCTCTGTGTCTCGCATTGTATGCAGCTTGATGTACTTTCCTCTAGCGCTGTGTCTGCCGTGATCAATCCTCTGTCGGGCTTGTCGAGCTGCAATTCGGATGAACTGTGGCGTTCCCGATGTAGTCTTGTTTGGTCGTGACTGGATATCGATGACACTCAACCTCGGAAGTTCGTTTGTATTGAGTCTTTTGCTGCTGAGATTTCTTTGCTTTCTATTATGCCCCTCCTTGGCTTTCATGTAATTTATGCTCGATGCTTGGCCGCCTGATTTGCTGTCCTTCCTGAATTCTTTGCATCGTCGAAATTCTGTCAGTTTTTTCTGTCTCTTTCCGCTTCTGTTGGTAGAGTTTTTTCGTCGCAGAGTAGCACTTGATAGCATTGGGTCTACACAAGATGTTTCCATGTCAGAGGTGTCTGGGTCATCCTCGAATATGGCGAGTATTGGGGTACCTCTGGTATCTGGTGACCTTTGTTGAGTAATATCCTCTTCGTCTACTTTACCATCAATCAATTGATCGACATCATCCGGCATTTCGAAAGTAACTCCGGTCCTTGATGTGCTGGGTGTAGTCTTTTGCGGTGAAAGAGTTCTCCTCACGTTCGTGATACGTTTGCGAGCGACACCACGCTGAGGTTCAGCAGTACGTAAAGGGCTTGGAGGTTGACGATTTCCTCGATTACTCTGGGGCCCACGAGCCAAACGTGATTGTCTGTCAAGCTTGAGCCAGGAAGCTGGCAAAACCCCTTTGATTCTCTTTTGAAAGCGCTGCACATTTCCCGAATCGCTTGAAGAAAAGTCGGAGTTCGAACCAGACGACTCTGAAGAGATGACGATCTGCCTATGTCTTCGTGAAGATGAAAATCCTTTGGAGGAGGCGACATACGCGTTCGATTCTGCTCCAGAGCTTAAAGTTCTATTAAGGGGTTGACCTATCTGCGAAGATTGCGCCGGCGTTATTGTAGCCAGGGACGCCATACCTGGCGGAAGCCGGAAGCCAGAGATGGTAGATTCTGATGGGTCTGGGATAGGTTCTCGGCCAGAAGTAGGAGGAGAGGGTGGCAGAAGAATGTTCTCTGTTGTAGGGCGCCGTGGCCGTATTCCATTGCCTGGGATAGAGACATGGGAAAGTTTGCGACGCTTTTGGTCGCGCTGAACTACTAAAGGAGCTCCCCTATGAAGGATAGCGTTCAAGTCGGGTAGATCGTCGTCACTATCGGGCAGTAGCTGCGCACAAGTGGCGTCTTGAGGTTTGGAAAAGCTGTTTGGAGAATAGTCTCGGACTGGTGAGTCAGAAGCAGTTTGGACGAAACGCGGCGGTGAGGAGCTATTCTGACCCAACGAAAAATGGTTATCTTGATCATTGTCACTCTCCTGTGCGGAAGCCTCTCGCTCGGCTGCGGGATTTGCAAGATGCACAGGTCGAACACCTCTTGCTCTCATTGTCTTGCGATACCGCTCTCCCTCCAAGAGGTACGGATGAAGCTGGATAGGGTTTCTCTTCCGAAAGCTGCGATGACGAGAGAGCTCGATAGCAAAATGTTGGGGATGGAGGCAATCTACATCAATGAACTGCCGTGGCTCTTCACACTGTGCGGGTGTCTGCCGATGTTTGAGCCAAGCATTTGTGTCACCACTATTGTGTACCATGTCTTTGTCTTCTTGCTGCATGTGCTGGTCTGAGATGAATATGGGCGGATCCTCCAGTATAGAAGGAACATCGCTCAGAGGTGAACTCGCTGCACTCCAAACGGGAGTGACTATATGCTCCGACCCGAGCTCCACTTGATCATCTTCGAACGGTTGTATGTCTGGTAGTTCATGTTCGAAGATGCCAGTTGGAGAAGTTGACTTTTCGCTGGAACCATCCTGGGATCTGGCCACTGGAGCTGGTTGTGAAGTTTTCATGTGCGTCTTCATCAGGGAACTAGCCTGCTCAAAATAGCCCTGCTCTTCACTGAAGCCATGGTCCCGATCCTGCGGAGTTTTTGAATGCAGCTTGCTTTTGTGTCCAGTCCTTTGAGAATTTGTACACGCATCTGCGTCTTCCTCGACTCTTAATTGAGATTCACTGTTGATGAGATCTTCTTCTTCCTCTGAATCCTCTACCACACCTTTGGTGCGCCAATCTGCCATGATGACGGCCGAACATGGCGTTATGTGCTAGATGAGATCGTGAAAAGCTCGAGCGCGAGAGTGATGGCAGTTGAACGGGAAAGACGGGTCTCTGGTACCGCGTTGTTGCATCTAAAGACGCGTCGGGACCCAGCGCCTCCGCAATATCACGTGACTCTATATCTTGTACAAGACCCTGTCGTGCCTGTGTACAAAGTCGGTGGGCAATTCATGAATAATGCCTAGGTACCTAGGTACGGAGGACTCACCTCCAGATGGACTCATTCGGGTCCAATCTTTCAAATCTAGGCAAAGTATGGATACTGACACCGATCTGTACCTGATGATTCAAAGTTCCGAAGAAATTTGGACTATCTAAGGCGCCTCCTACCTGGCAAGTATATGCTGGCTAGGCTCGTGACGGTCGAGTTCACAAGCGAACAGTAGGATGGAAGAAAGCAATTAGATAAGATCAAGGAATGTCGACCCGCTCTAGACACTATTCCGGCCGAGCTGTGTAATCCAAACCAGTTACCTAAGTGCAGAGCCAAACATGCCGAACCCTTTGTCGACTTTTTGAGAAGCCCCGTTGGCCAAGCTACCAAGATCTATCAACCACGTCGTGATCTGCTGCTTTCTTTCTTCTTACCAGATACTTCGTCTACAAGAACTGAGACGAACCCTGTTTATGCATTCAGGATATCCCGACCACCTACCACAAGGATATCGGAGCATCTTCATCAAAAGGATCTGGAGCTGTTAACCTAAATTTAAGAATACTATTGGTCAAATAGTGATGCTTCAAATTATATACACAACATCCCCAAACGTGGGAATCCAGTCTGGCACGTTACGCATAGCAAAATTTCTATGTCGCTTTCTGAAAGACCTGTCCGGAACCAGCGGTGGATCTAGTGCTTACTCTACCGCAAATCCTCTTTTACCTTGTGACCCACCACCCACGTCCTTCGGCCACTATACGGAGTATTTTGGATCCCACGGCAGGCATGGCACGGTCCGAAGTACTGAGTACATTACTGGTTCGCCGGTTCCTCATATATCTACACCGCAATCGCCCCTCCTTTGCTTTCTCCCTTGGGCAACATATTGGATACGTTTAGGATTCAAATGACCGTAGCAATCTTACGCTCTCAGATCTGCTCGATTTAGGATCTCAGACTGAGAGCACCAGCACTGCACGACGTCTTCCAAGATCAGCTACCGTCCTGCTGATTCTTACCAGGGAGTGACAGCACCGTTCAGTCTCGTGCTCTCGGTGACACTCAAACGCCTCGAGTCTCGGATGCAATGGAAATGGCGGACCCGAAAGCATATTCGCTTCCCCATAAACTTGAGGGGAAATTGAAGGTAATTCCATCAAGGGACTGTCGACCCAGCGAAGAGATTATCTCGAACATTAAAGCGCCACCGCCCGTCACCACTGAGCAGAACGTCTGGGCATTCTGGCATTCGGGATTGGATAATATGCCAGCTTGGACGAAGCGGAATGTTGTCAATTGGGCGCGTCTTCTCGGGCCTGATTGGACTATCCGAGTGCTCGATACCCTTCCGGATTCTCCTTCGAACGCTCTGAATTTCGTACCGCCTACCTTGCTTCCATCGGCTTTCGTAGAGCATCAAATGAGTGGCGATTATGTCGGTCCCCATAGCGCAGACTTGCTGAAAGGTGCTTGTTTGTTTTTACATGGAGGTGCCTGGCTTGACGTGGGAATTCTTTTGTTCCGCCATTTGGAAAAGATTTGCTGGGCGGCTCTTTGCGACCCCAAGCAACCGTATGAAGTCGCCGTGCCACATGCTTGGTCGCTCATGACCAGTAACGCTTTCCTTATGGCCCGAAAGGGCAGTCCTTTCATTCAGCGGTGGCACGAAATTTTCTGCGCCTTGTGGCGCGATGGCCGCACAAATCATAAAGGCATGGCCTCGGATCCCCTGTTGACAGCATTACTCCCTGCATTGAGCCGTCCGAAACCACCGGAAGATGCCGCTAAGGAAGCACAGTACAAATTTGACTACGCCGTCTCTTTTGCGGAAATTTTGGAGTACGTCTCCCAAGTTTTGTCATGGATGCGGGTGTGTCTTCTCGATTCCCCGGGAAAGGATCGTGAGGGTTTTAGCGGCCGTAAGTACTGGGAACAGAAGGTTCTCCTTATCGACTCGCTGGACGAAATTTGGCTTGCCGAGAAACTTACAGGTTTCGACACACAAAAAGTCTTTGATCTGCTGGCAACAAAATTTGACGATGAAGATACAGCGAAAGTAGAAGAGGCAGGAAATCTGGTCTGGACTCTTCTTGAACAGGCATCAATGCAAAAAGTTTACCATGGGAAAAAGTTGCTCAAGACACCAGCTCTCGGGCAGCTCTGGGATCGTTCAGAGAACGGGAACGCTGATTGTGCTGAGGGTACCTTTGCAGCATTGCTTAGATATGGGAGCGTGCACTTTGAGCAGACAAGGCATGTGCCAGTTGTGAAAGCACCAAGGGTTAATGAGCAGGACGTTTTGCGGTTGGGACTTCTTGAGACGACCTAAGATCGGAGCCATCACAAGCATCGAAAGGGCGGTAAAAGCGTCAGTAGACTTGGGAAAAGTCGCATTGGATATATTAGTTCAATTCGAAAATATACAAGGTAGAATATTTGACATTTGCGAAGACGAAACCAACGTTCATGGTATCCCAAACAAGCCGGTGCTGTCCTACAGACATCCCAAAGCTGCAAGAGCGATGGCAATACATCCTATTGGAGAGACGTGAATGTTGTCAGCCGCCCCCGTGAATGCCGACGGGCGAGCTGTGGTAGCTGTTGCATTTGATGCGCGGAAAGAAGAGGTTTGGACCGATGCAATGGGTGCTGTCCCATTGGAGGGCTGAGGTGTCGGGACAGACACTATAGGGGAGCTGTTGCCAGTCATGACCGGGACGACAGATCCGACGGATTTCGTAGAAGGGACGGTGTAGGTTTGATCGCTAGTGGCTGTTGTAGTAATCGTAGGAGCTGGATAGGAAGCAGAGGCAGGAGACGTTGCAGGAGACATGGATCCGTATGTTCCTGGGCCAAGCTCGAAGATCAGAGAAGAGGTCGCGCAACAAGCCGTTTTTGCGTCAATTCCATTTTCGCAGCAGTAGTTCGCCGGGTTGGCGTAGCCTTCGCTTCCACACTCAAACACAGCAGCGCCGTTGCTATCAGGACTACCTGGCTGAGCTGTTCAGGCAGACGTTAGCTTCGAGATCGCATGACGAGAAGGCAAGATCCACGGAGGACTACTCACAGCTGAGACAATGCTGGAAGCAAGCTGGGTCTTGCCAAGTGGGATCTGTGCAGCCGCCCCTGGCAAATTCCACCCCAGAATTTAGGAAACCGCCTAGACCATCACTCGTGTCGCCGACCGCACAAAGACCGTTGGCGAGACATTTGGAGACGTCACCGCAACATGTGGAGACTTCGCCGTCTGGGTTGCACGGAACATTACCATATGCGATATTGCCGGCGGGAAAGTAACAAGTAGCGGAATCACTGCTGCCGTAATTGGAATCACCGTCATAATAATTGGTATCGCCGTTATAATAGTCGTAGTCGGTACTGTAGGGTTCGTCTTGGGCCAAGGCAAGGAGCGACGCCTGGGCGGCGAGAAAGAAGTAAGCAAAAAATGGAGCCATATTTTCAGTTTGAACCTCAAGAAAAGCGAATGTCAAATAATGAACGAAGTCTTCTTCAAACGAGTGTAGGTGATATCGAGGAGGTCAGGGAATGGAGCTACTCTGTTTTTATAAAGCAAACGTGCGATGCTTCCAACTTAAGAAGAGGCGTGCAGCATAATAAAGGCGCAAAACGCAATGTCGCTAGCGATACGAGCCAATATTGTTCCGTGGTCAAGCTATGAGTTTCGTTATGCACAACGGCCTACCTAGCTAGATACGGTAGTATTTAAGCCAGCCATAGGATTAAAATAGGCATCAAGCGATGTCCTCATCCTTCTGGGATAAGCGCAAGGTGGCGCTGATGTCCAGCCTGAACTCCGTACAGAGTAAGCCGTTTTGCGGAGTGCGGATTCAGGCCAGTAAAGTGACCTGCACCATACTTCGGAGGAAAGGAGCTTTAGGGGAAGGCGCAATAGCAATCAATGACGTACAGATTTCCGATCGCTTCTAGAAATCCAATCCTAGCTGCTGAGAGTTCGATGGACATGCTCTTATGAAACGTGCTTGGGTCGACAAGCTCGAGCTAGCGGAGGCGCCAGCCGACTGTAAATAGACGCGGTACGGTGTCGTGGATGTGCCCCTGATTTCTTTGAAGCTCTTAAGCAAGCGTCTTGAGGCGACAGACCGGCGCTCGTCTACAGAGTATATGATTAGGGTTGCTCCAGAGCCAGCAGTGCACACACTGTGCACTCTTCATATGTCGAATTCGTCCAAGAATGCGAGGTTTGCTTTATTGTTCGCTAGGTACGGAGTATCAGTTTAGAAAATACGGAATACCAAGCCCCTAACTGCTCACCTACTCCATAGTCCCGTCTGCGCCACAATCCTCCGGCGCTTGGGATGGGTAATCTTCAATGCTGGGATTGATAGATTAATGCAATCCTGCTCTGAAGCATGTGCACTATTTTTGATTTTATGCAACCTCACCCTCGCCCAGACGGTCACGGGGACGGGACCACCGAGCTGCGATCCATATGACTAAGCAATACCCTAGTCCCAACCAGTCTCGTCGAATTCGGTTACAAACCAAACATATTCGATCTACTACCTCGTGTGGAACTGCAGCGGTCTGGATTATGAGTCGGTTGTATAATGCCAGTGCCTTAGGTTTCATCACACTTTTTGGTGTCATCACCTGTACAAAAATCCATCCTCTGACTCCTTTTCGAGATCTCCAGCTAACGTGCTGCTCAGCGGTGTATTCCTTCAAACCCGAATTTGAGAAAACGGCAAGAGAAAGATCGCTCAACCAACAGTACTTCCCTATAACTCGTATTATGTTGTATTTCGGAGACTGATCTCGTCTAGGATCGAGAAAAAGGCGACTCAGCAGCCAGCAGCAAACAAAAATGATGGTCTAGCAGCCGAGGGCGCGAAAAGCACCCAGCCGCCGGATGATCTAGCAAAACGTGAAACCGATAATTCGCTATCATGATAGTCGCACCACCTCTCAGTCGTATATCTTCACGTCGACAATGAATATATAGCCGAGTTTACAAACGAGGTGCATTTTTTCCAACACGGATGTCTCTGCAACTACTGCATTTTGTAAATAGTTCTTTGCAATACATTGGTGCATTCTGCTACGTGCTACAGCTATCATCATCATGAAAAGTGATTGTCGTATGAATCAGTCTTGGTAGCTGCTGCACAATCTTTTGGATTAGTAGCAGGACGACTTGACAGTCTCACGTCTCAAAATGTTCAAGATTCGACTTACCTACCACTTCAGGACACACTACTGAAGACTTTTAGAGCGCCAGCATGGTGCAAATATTAGGCATCGAAAATTGTGGCAGCATTAAGACTGGGATGGAAAACGATATAATTTTATAGGAACGTCATAGATCTCTGCTTGATCGTGTGCAACCAGGTCGTACCGAGTTACATGTGGCCTTTCAATAGTGATCGTGATGGTCATGATGATCATGATCTGGATTGCGAGATACGCAGTGTTGCGGGCTGTTGACTGGATATGTGAAGAATAGCTCAGGCTGGCAGATCGTAGAGAAGACAGCAGCCAGGTCATCATTTACTCTTTCTTGGCTGTATCCGGATAGACGGTCTAACTGCATAGCTACGTCCCTGAGTACCGAAAGGAAATGAGTGTCCGGGACAGAATTCTCCTACGCAGGTATAAGTCACCTACCTAACACAGTTGGTAAAAGGCACCAGTGAGAGCAAGGTCAGTAGGTCTCCGGCGGTGAGACTCTATCTGAGTCTTCGCACTCCTCAGATCAGGGCCAAATTGTCCCCTCGTATAAGCTGAATGGATGTTGAGACCAGGACCAGCGATGGAATGGGGGTGGTCAAGACCCCTACCACGCCTTGTCGAAGGCTCCAAATAGGCACGTATGCTGGGCTTCTTGAGGGATCAAGAAATTTGAGACTGAACTGGAACCTACACAGAGTGAACATGCAAAGGCGGTGACTGACCGGGGGGAAGATTTGCAATAACGAGGCACGGGAGGAGTTGATGCGGGTAACCCCTGCCATGAGCTACCCTCCCTCCTATAAGAACCACACCTCCCACTTTTCCCACTTCCATTCTTACACTTGCTCGACTCGATCTCTTTTCATCCAAAGTCGCCATCCGTGCTCAAGACATCGCCTGGCATCGCACGGAAGTCATTTTCGGGCCTTGCGAACAGACATAGCCAAGTCTAGTATCTTTCGAGACCCCATTCAGCTCAAACCCAATCCAGCATCCGCAACGATGCCGTCGTTGCCGACCTCTTCAAGGACAGGCCCCTCCACGCGTGACTTGGCTTCACAAAAAGATGCATGGGTAGGGCAGTCCTGTAGGTATCGTCGCTCAGTCAAAATCGACGGGGAGATCGTCCGAATGTCAGAAAGCCGTCGACAGATATTTGAAGCCAGTCCATTTGATCCGATGACTCCCAAGTATGAAGCGCAGCTCAAGGAGGCTATGAGATACCAGATGGCCGCTGGTGACGGGGATGCAGTTCACCTACGTACTCATGGGTGGAGGCCGACGTGGGGGCCTGAACTCTCAGGCATCACCGAGCACGTGACTCTCACCACTCCAAAGATCGAGCCAAGGCGCGGGGAGCCAAAAGTGATCCATAGCCGCCATCGAGAAGGAGAGAATCATGCTTCTCGCTCAGATACGCCAAAGGCGCAGCCAATGAATTCCGCACTGCTGCCGACACCGCCTCCCACGCCCAGGAGCTGTCGGTTGCCAACGCCTGAGCTACCAAGATGTGAGCAGAAGCAGTTTTGCGCCTGTGGTGCTTGTGTTCATCCTACGAAGTTCGCGTGGCGCTGCCAAGGTAATGGTCCGTCCGAACAACAAGCCTACAGTTTGGTAAGACGACCCTTTGACATGACCATTGCTGGAAGCTAATCGGATGCTAGGAATGATTCCAGTTCTTAGTAGGGTGACGAAGATGAAAGAAATGTATCCTGAGCCCAGATCTTATCTGGAGTGTTGAGAAGTTCTGGATGGTCACCTCCACATAAACTGACCGGCCCAAGACGTGATCCTTTGCGGTACACCTTGATGTAGCTGATATGTGATTGCTTGTCGTCTTGGCACAATTTCCAGAAACCCACAGAGTCGATAGGTTATATCATCATTTTCATGATTCCGTGTCTTTTGCGTTCTCGACAATGAAGAATCTGCCGACCTTGCGTTCAGCATGAGCAAGTACATCCCAATCTTCGGCTCCGTCAGTGTCGACTCGGAAATTTTGCCTCCGCCGTATTCGCAAATGGTGCTTGCCCATGGTCACTTCCTGGTCGAAAACCTCTTTCAGATCATCCAAGCCAATCTCGCACTCTTTTCGAGCTTCTGCTGTCTCATCCCTCAGACTGCGTAATGGCACTATCTCTTCTGTATCAACCTTTTGAATTTCTCTGACAAAGTGTAGCTGAGTATCTAACGTCCTGAGCATGTGAGTTTCCTCCTCTGGACTTGATGGTGGCGGTAACGCAGAAAGCCGGAGAAGATGTCGGAGCTGATTTGATGAGACGCCATCGGCGGCTTGATCATGGCCGTCAGTAGGTAGAAGAGACTTGACGGACCATGTCGGAGTCGATAATAGGTGTTTGATATCGGAGTCCGAGAGCGATGAGCTATGCCTTGCATGTAGATTAAGAGCGTAGCTCGGAAGGGAGCGAGGGAGCCCAAGAGGTCTATGAGCCAATGACCTCCGTAACTGATGAAAGGCTACCATTCTTGGGGTGTCAGGAGGGAGGATATTCGGAGACCGACACAGTGAAGTGGGACATGGAGAGATGCGGAGGTCTATGGGTCAGGTTGAGGTTGAAGCTGATGATGGTTGTCACCATGGGCGTGGTGTGGTCTTCGCAGCGGGACTGATGGACACCGCATTATGCACTAAGCCCGAATAGGACAAGCGCAAGGCTTCTAATGTCGTGGGGTTCAGAGTGGGCTGCTGGCTACGACAGACTCAATTTACAACACTTTGAAACCAACGTTCGATTCTTATTTGCGTTAAGGTCTCGATTGTCGCCCATTATCTGCCAATATACCTTCACTTCGTCCTTCAAGATGTCACAAGATCCGCGAGCTCTGCTCCAAAAGGTATTCATTCGGGATACCAAGCTCACGACTGAGCTAAGATACGCAGGCAGAGAAGTTGCAGCAGAGTGCCTCCGGTGGCTTCTCGCTATTCGGGGGCAAGCAGAATAAACTGGAGGAAGCCGCCGACACGTTTACACAGGCTGCAAATGCCTTTCGACTCCAGAAGATGGGTATAGAAGCTGGACGAGCCTTTGAGAGGGCAGCCAATATCCAACAAAACGCACTCAAAGAAGCTGATGACGCGGCAAATACATATTCAGAAGCTTTCAAGACCTATCGGAAAGATTCACCAGAGGACGCAGCACGATGCTTGCAATATTCTATCAATCATTATACCTTGAAGGGCAACTTCCGCCGAGCAGCGACAAATCAACAACACTTGGCTGAACTGTTTGAGGAGATTGGTGACAACAAGCGGGCTTTAGGAGCTTACGACACCGCTGCAGGCTGTAAGCTCCTACTCTCCGGTGCAGTGCTCTTCCAGTTGATTGCTGATAAATTCCCACTCCATAGGGTTTGAGCAGGTACGACAACCTTGAGAACGGACCAGCATATGCTTTTGAGTTGAATAGGACCTTCTATCCAAAGTCTCACTGCTGATAATACATTCTGCATCCAGGATAATGCCGAAGCTTTGGCAAACAAGTTATTTCTGAAAACCGCGGATATTGCAGCACTCGAACACGACTATCCGAGAGCCATTGAGTACTATGAGAAGGTCGCGAGTAAGAACCCTTTGTTGCCTATGTGTGCTCTTCCGAGTTGACTCGACAAAACTAGAATCCTCAATCAACAACAACCTAATGAAGTGGAGTGTGAAGACCTACTTCCTCCATGCAGGCATGGTGAGTGCACTTGACGGATGAATGAGAATGCTGCTTTGCGTTGACCGCTGTCTCAATTAGTGCCACTTGGCTACGAATGACTTAGTTGCAGTGAACAGAGCGCTCGAAAACTATCGAGAGATGGATCCCTCCTTCGCTTCGCAAAGAGAGCATCAGCTGCTCAGCGATCTAGCCGAGGCAATTGAGAGAGGCGATCAGGAGATGTTCGCTGATAAACTTGTACATGCTAGCGCTCGTCCCCCGCACGGCTCGAGGTCATGCTGACAATCACCAGTTCCAATATGACTCGCTATCGAAGCTGAGCAAGTGGGAGACAACGATATTGTTACGAGTGAAAGAGCAGATCGTGGAGAAAGAAGAAGACTTCTCATAGGACTATATTCGTCTGTATTCTGTCTAGCGACTGGCTGCAGGTGTATGATACTGTTTGATCGCGTTACCGGTGGTTCGGGGCTTTAACAGGCGAAATGGGCGTTGGTACTAGACCGTAAAGAAAAGGTAAGTCATTGGGTTCGGAATCATGTGGAGATCAATTGCCATACCCTGATTACCTTAGGTTTCGAGCTTCAAATCCCAAGTACCTCCTAAAGTGGAAATGGCTTTAGTCCCAACCTCTGTGACAGATCGGCATCTTTCGAATCGTACATCATAGAATTACGCAAGCTAGAATATACCCAGAGGTGCCAGTCCTTGATGGCGAAAAGCCCGACACCAGTTGAGACACTTGAAGTGCTGAGTGTTGTGGAGTCGAAGCCATGTCTAAACCACTAAAGTGTTTGCCCGCTATGCCAGACTATAGGACTCGATGCTTAGCGATATCTTGTTGCGCTGACATCAAGCAATCCCCGCAATATTCTCGATGCAAGCCCTCTAATCTCGAGAGACAGTGTGTACATAAGGTGCCAAGAAGCCAAGACGGTCTTATTCTTCCGCCATCGCTTCCGCCAAGAAATTTGACGAAACGCGAAACAAACCGTCCTCCACCAATCAATCCTTTCGACAGTATCCACTGCTGGCTGCTCATTCAGCGTGTCTGAGCTTGCTGATCAATACCTTACGGCGGCTGGGGGGTTCCTCAACTGGTAATTAATACAACCTTATTTCGACTTTACTATTATGACCATGTTGGCCCATGTTAAGACGTTGTTAAAATGGACCAACAAGGTCATAATAGCAAAGTCGAAATAAGGTTGTATTAATTACCAGTTGAGGAACCCCCCAGCCGCCGTAAGGTATGTTTCTTGGCCCCTAGCCTTCCTATGTTCTGTCCACCAACCCCGGACCTTGATTTCCGAATAGCTGAGCTGCCAAGAGAATTATATTGTATCCTGTATAATTTCCCCGAGTTCTGCGTCGTTTGCATTTGATCTAGAGACTATCAGCATGCCTCTGAACGTGGTGAAGTGCATATAAACCTTCGTTCTCTGCCATAATGATATTCTCAACGTACTCTTGGTCACTTCTGAACTGTACGCACGAACTTGAGCACGGTCAATCTTGATAAAAATCTACATGAAGATGAAATTAGCAAACTTTCTCGCTGTTTCAATACCCGCTCTTGGAGCTCTTGGGTCTCCCCTCGTTGCCTCCAATGATGAGGGCGCAACTGGATCATCCGTAATCAGTGGAACATCCACGATTGAGAACTCTGGGGCGGCTATTAGAGAGGTCAACGCTGCTAGTGCGGCCATCACCGACGCAGCATCTGTTGGGTATGCAACGTTGAATGGTGGGTAAGTTATATTTCCTAACGCCGCACTGTCAAAAGAGACATTTCTGATACTTGTGATAGCACCAAGGGTGGTGCTGGGGGTACCACTACGACCGTCTCAACTTATGCTCAATTTACTGCTGCCGTTGCAGACGATGTCGCCCGAGTAGTTGTCATCGCAGGCACCATCAGCCAGGCTGCGCAGGTGAGAGTCGGTTCAAACAAATCCATCGTCGGAAAGAACAGCAGCGCTAGTAAGTAGCCATCACCAGGTGACTTGGCTGGACACCTTCTGATAAATTGCGTTCAGAACTCGTTGGTGCGGGCCTTTATATCAAGAGTAAGAAAAATGTCATCGTTCGCAACCTCACAATCCAGAAAGTTCTAGCGGAAAACGGTGATGCCATCGGAATTCAGGCCAGCAGCAACGTCTGGGTAGACCACTGTGACGTGTCATCTGATAGGGACCATGACAAGGACTACTATGACGGGCTTATCGACGTTACACATGCTTCCGACTACGTAACCATCTCAAATACGTTTCTGCATGACCACTGGAAAGCTTCGCTTGTGGGGCACTCCGATTCTAATGGTGCTGAAGATACTGGTCACCTAACTGTGACTTACGCGAACAACTATTGGTATAACATCAATAGTCGTGGGCCGTCTTACCGTTTTGGTACTGGACATGTATTCAACAGCTACTTTGACACTGTCAGCGATGGCATCAACACTCGTGACGGAGCACAGCTCCTGGTCGAGAGCAACGCCTTCGTGAACAGCAAGAAGCCACTCTACTCGACAGACGATGGGTATGCTGTGAGCCGAGACAACAACTTTGGTGGTGAAGCCGATGAGGCTGAGCAGGGTTCTTTAACCAGCGTGCCGTACTCTTACAAGACTTTGGGCTCGACGAATGTGAAGGCTGCAGTCGTCGGGACAGCTGGCGCCACTCTCACTTTCTAGGTACATGACCAAAACCCTTGTTTGAGGTCCATTTTTGTCCGTTCGCAATGGAAAATGGAATGGTTTGATGTATAGTGCGAGGATCTGGTTTAAAACGTCTTCTACGCCGAGAGCAGCAGAGGGTGCTTGGCTGATTACTCCATTGAAAATTGATGACGGTCGGGTGTCAGAACTCAATGGGCACTGGCCTACAATGTCGCCGAAACATTAATTCGCCTAAGATATTTAGTTCTAGGAGGGTGAGCCCTTCCCTAGGTGAAGAGGTAGACATAGTAGTTTCAAACTATGAACCAGAATCATCAGAACTGGGGAGACGCTAAAAAACAAAGTAGGGGATGAACTATCTTTAAAAGCTTAGTAGGCCGTGCTGTATTTTTCCCTCCGTATAGATAGGAGTAGACTTGACTCATTGCTTAATCTCGCTGAGGTGCTCCCCTATTCGAGACACAGTATAAGCGTCGTTGTTGCTAAGGCCGCCAGTGATCACTCACTACTGCTCACATTCTCGACCCGAGAGATCGTCACTTATTTATTCTCGTGAAGAAAACACGCTCAATGGAGCTACTCAACAGAATCTAATCACTAAATTGAGAAACAAGTGTGGTTCTAGGCAAACATATTCGTATTAGGTAGTTTCCACTTGGAATGTCACTTTGGATAATCTCTAATCCTGCTTTTCTATGCTGGACTCTCCAGCCCTCTCGAAAGCGCTCTTCGACGGAACAGACACATATAGACGACACGCAATCCACTCATAACCTTGCCGAGGCAGCATTCTTCTCTGCTACCATTATAATTCTCACTGGCCACAGTTGTAGCACGACCCAGGTGCTAGACAATCAAAAGCCATGACCGATCAAGATAACAAAAGCGCAATTACTATCAACGCCAATGGCGAGTTAAGCCTGACTTCCAAGGACTGTGCCTATTTCAAAACAGTCGTTCAAGCGGTACGTGCACGCCTCCCAATTTCTCCCCTGTCTCGCTCACTCTAATAGTCTCAGGGTAAGGATATTTACATCACCCTCATCAACTGTAGTATCGTTACCATCAATGGACAAGAAATCCTCCTGGACCTGGTCAATAAGGTTGAGGCAAAGGGTTACCGCATCCACTTGCAGGCAGTACCAGGATTTCTAGCTCCAGAACCTGCTTCCCGCGCCAGACAAAGAAACGAAGCTAGGCCCGAAATCAAAGATGGCAAAGAGGTGGAGGATAGTCTTCGGCGCTCCCCTCGTATCTGCTCCGATGACATTGCCCACAAGCGGAAATGGAGCACCACAGAACGTGGAATACTCGAGGACATATATCTCATTGCTACAGGTAGCGGACCCGACTCCATGACTCGCACGCACAGGTACGGCCAGGCTGGACCTGCGAACGATGAACGCACCTGGAGATTACTTCAGTGGTTCGACTGGAAGCGTATGGTTCTGGTCGTGACAGCATCTTTGTGCACCTTAATCGTTGGTGCGACTCTGTTACTTGCGATATGGCTTCATAAACAGCAGCATCTTTGGGAGATATTGTGGCGCACTGCCCGTGAGGTTGACTCCATCATAGAGCATTTTTACGACTGGGCATACGAGTTGTGCAGTCGGTTGACACCTTCGTAAAGTGGCTGCCAGGAAGTCTGTTGGGTGGAAAGCAACGTATAGATGAGATGTTGGCAAGTGTTGGAACTTGGAATGCTGTGGGGGCAGTAGGAGAAATCTGCGAGATGACCGAATGTGAAAAAGATGCAAAAGTGATGTTGCACCAAGCAAGAGAGCATTTGCTTCATGTTCAATACAATGGGTATGTCGGACGACATCAAATTACAGGTTCACTCCTGTTAGTGTATATAGGCTCGCTAACGCCAAAATATTGGAATTGCCACCCGTTCTTCTCTATATGTGGAACGCGAACATCAATAAACTTGACCAGACTACTATTACTTCGCCCTAAGTCCTTTAGGTCCAAAGAGGAATTGATTGGGAGTGGAGAAAGCAACGGCAATGGAGTAAAGACTCTGAGTAGCTCCTTCGTCTTTCACGCATGAAGGAAAACTGCCTTACCGCGGAGGGGGCTTTCCTCAACTGGTAATCAATACAACGTTACCTCAATTTTACTGTTATGACCATGTTGACCCATATTAAGGCGGCGTGAACAGGGGCCAACAAGGTCATAATAGTAAAGATGAAATAACATTGTATTGATTACCAATTGAGGAACCCCCCAATCGTGGCAAGGTAGGGATGTCTGACAAGCAATCTTTACGAAGCGCACACGACGCAAGGACGAGAAAGTCTTTGTACCAACTTTTGTCAAGTTCCCTGTGGGGCTTTTGCTCATCATTTCTGATACCATATTGATAAGTACCTCGAACATGTTGAGGTCGAAATTATGATCCTCGCCATGTCAACAAGCCTTGTTAGTACCAACTTCTCTTATTCCAACCCGTTGGTGGGGAACAATTCAAGCGTTGCGTGGTTACGTTGAAACAATCATAATCAAATACTGCTATGTCAGAATGCCGCTATCCTTTACGGAGGCTCCGGTCCGGTGGTTAACAAGCAACACCTATTTCCGGCGAATACGAAGCGGGAGCGAAGCACTTAAATGCTAATGAAAAAGCTCTTCTCACCTTCTCTCGGCTCCACCTTTGCCCTTTCTAAGATTGGGTCCGCACAACTCGTTCGAATCCTCTCAACTGTTGCAGGACTTGCCAAACTCAAGACTCGTTGCTCTCCCCATTCCTTTCTCGCCGCCTTCAATGCGTCCCGAATCGCAAAGAACACAGCACTACCCATAAAAAGTGGCGGCTCGCCTACCCCTCTTGAACGCTGAATTGTGCGCAAGTGCTCCCACTCGACATCCTTGAGCAGACTGACGTTGAACTCTTGTGGAATGTCTCGGAACCCAGGAATCTTGTAGGTCCCTGGACCGCGCGTAAAGATCTGCCCAGTGGCCCGGGACCACAGCGACTCCTCAAGCGTGAAGAGGCCCATGCCCTGCACAAATGCGCCCTCGATCTGCCCGTAGTCGATAGCCGGGTTGATGCTCCTCCCAACATCCATCTTGATATCGGCCCGTAGGCAGGTCCAGTCACCTGTGAGCGTGTCAATCTCGACACTGGCAGCCGTCACGCCCTGTGTAAAGTAGTAGTACATCTGTCCCGTGTTCGGGCCCCAGACGTAGCCGATGTCCGGCGTCTTGTAGAACCCGTTGGCACTTAGATTCACGCGGTCGAAGTAGGCAGCGTGGGCGAGGTCCTTCATTGTGGCAGAGTGACCGAGTTTCTCCCGATACGGCGCCAAGCGCTCGTTAAGCTGAGCGCACGCGTTCCAGATGGCGTAGCCGTTGAGGTCTGACGACGCAGAAGCAGCGGTAGAAGAGGCGTTGGCAACGGTGTTGGTAGCAGTCTCAGATATGAAGACATTTTCCTGGGGTACCCCCAGCGCTTCGGCCGCAATCATGGTCATTTTTGTGTGGAGGCCTTGGCCCATTTCTGTGCCGCCGTGGGCTACGAGAACGGAGCCATCGTGGTAGATGTGTACCAGGGCACCGGCCTGGTTGAGGAACAATGCGGTAAACGAAATGCCGAATTTGGTGGGGATGAGAGCAAGGCCGCGTTTGTTCCATCTGTGGGTAGCGTTGAATTCATCAATTTCCTTGCGTCGCTGCCAGTATGAGGATTCGTCTTGAACTTGTTTATACATTAGAGGCACAAACCAATCTTTGAGCTCTTGGTTGAAATGGGTGCTCTCATGTGGCTTGTACATGTTTACCTCGCGGAGCTTCTCGACAGGGATGTTGAGGTGATCAGCGACTTCACTCATGTAGCTCTCAGCAATGAACATTCCTTGTGGACCTCCGAAGCCACGAAATGCTGTGTTTGATACAGTATTAGTCTTAGCAACGCGTCCGCGGACGTTGATATTATCGAAGTGGTAAACACCATCGATATGCGAGAGAGCTCGATCAACCACAGCTCCACTGAGGTCTTGACTCCAACCACCATTGGCAAAGACCTCTGCATCAAGTGCCTGTAATTTTCCGTCGCCATTGACAGCAACTTTCCATCTTGCAAGGAATGGATGTCGTTGACCCGAAGTCAAAATATCTTCATCCCGATTAAGCATGCAGCGAACAGGCCTGGCAGTTTTGCGAGCAGCTACTGCACAAATAACAGCAAGCTGAATGGAGCGTGTCTCTTTGCCGCCAAAACCTCCGCCTAATCGTTTCACTCGCGAGACAATTTTGTTTGCAGCTACACCAGTCGCCGCCGCGACATAACTTTGTGTCTCGGAGGGATTCTGAGTGCTGCTGAAAACCTCCATAGCTCCGTCTTCTGGTTTTGGCACAACCACGCACGCCTGCGTTTCCAAATAAAAGTGCTCTTGGCCTCCAATTCTGGTAACGCCATTGAACACGTGGTCTGCATGTGCAAATGCATCTTCGGGATCTCCTTTCTTTAAATAGCGGTAGTGATCAAAATAGCTTTCTTTTAGTATGGCCTCCTCAATGGTGTAAATTGCTGGGAGATCTTCATATTCGACTTTGACAGCTTTGGCGGCAGCTTCCGCATGTTTTGCTGAATCAGCGAGAACCATACCAATCGGCTGACCAGCTGTGAAAACTTCGTCAACGGCAAAGAATACTTCATCGCAAACTGGAGCGCCCCACCAATTGGCCTCCGGAGTGGAGAAGTCACGATGATCGATCCAGTCAACGACACCAGGAAGGTTTGTAGCAGGAGAGAAATCCACGTCGAGGATCTTGGCATGTGCCTTGGTCGACAGGACGAGGCAGCCATAGAGTTCATTCTTTTGCGACGGGATATCATCCGTATACTGAGCTTCGCCAGTACACTGTTTCAAGGCCGCCACATGGGGCTGCTCTTTACCAATGATTTTCTTCTCGTACTTTTCTCCGACTTTGTGATCTTTCTCGCCAAATGAGATTGCTCGCTCAATTGTGCCAATAGCTTGTTCATCAAGCTCGGAGTGTTTTGTTTGCAGCTGGGATAGTACCTCGTGGTAAAACTTGTAGAAGAATCCAAGGGCCAGGGACTTGCGGTAGGTTGCCATTGCTCCGGGAACACCGAATCTGAGCTCGAATTCTTCTTCCAAAGTAACCATAATCCCTTCAAGGGTTTTAGGGTCAGTCCAGTCTTTTCCTTGGAGGTACTGCATGGCCCTCTTAGCCGCCACAGTGGTTGGAGCCATGCCACCATACACCAGGCTCGAATTCTCTACAATATTCGCTGCATTCAAAGAGACACGAAGGGCCGCATTGGTGATAGCAATGTCATCATCCTTTCGTTTAGCTTGCTTATAAGCTCGGAGAAACTCGCCTTTCTTCTTCGCGACGGGTATCCGCAAGCTAATAATGACAGCGTCTGCAGGCAAAGCGGTCACGCGGTAGCCTCGGAAGAATTCAGACATGGCGATTTCAGTAGTCCTTTCTAACGACCTAGCAATGAGGGTAGAGTTCGCGGCGACAAAGACGGGATTGAGGTCCGAAATGGGAGACGCAGTTGCAAGGTTTCCAGCGGGAGTGCCAACATTCCGAATCTGCCGTCCAGCAAAGTAACGGATTTGTTTTTTTATCGCGGCGAATGGCTGACCCTGTATGTCGCCGTACCGTTCGACAGCTTCGTCGCAAATTTGTTCCAAATCTGTGAGGCAGACATTGCCACCGAGTTCCAAATGATCCTCGTGGAAAGAATAATGGCGAAGCTCAGGAATGTCTCCGACATAGACGGAGGCTGTGTACTGCATGTCCTTGAATTTGACCTCAATTTGGGTTTCAGTACTCCCTCCAATTATTTTGGCAGAAGGGTATACGCTTTTGATCTCTAGCAGTTGTTCTAGTGTGACGGGTCTGAACCACCTCTTGCGCTTGTTACCAAAGGCAAGCGGCTTGAAGTCATGTTTCCGCAATTGCGGTGGAAATATGAGCTCAGTATCTGGCTTGTACTCGATGAAACCTGGAGGCGTGAACTTCTTAGTAGGCTTCGAAATTCGGTTACTACCGTCAACGCTGTTACCACAAGAGCTATTCGAGCTTCCATTGATGCTGGCGTTCTCCATGCAGCAGCCAGTCCCATCATTCACGGTCGATTTGGCACAAGCTTTTTGTGCACTAAAAGTTTGTGCCGCATCAAGAAGGGGTCGGTATCCGGTGCATCTGCATAAATTTCCATCGAATGCCTCCTCAACCTCTAGCTCGGAAGGAGTGCCATGGTTTCGAAGAAGCGCGTACAAACTCTGCGGAGATATATAAGTGAGTGTAGCGGATCTATGAAAGACTCACTTACCATGACTATCCCAGGAGTACAGAATCCGCATTGGCTACCATTACTTTTTGCGATTCGCTCCTGGGCTGGATGTGGTCCTTTCACAGACCCGATGCCTTCAACAGTAATGACATGCTTGCCATCGACGCTCACAAGGGGTGCCAGACATGCATTAACAGAAGCGTGGTAGATTTTCGCCGTGGTGGGGTTGTATTGCGAAACGACCTTCTGGCTTTAGTACTGGAATGATTATTGTTGGCATCTCATGAAACATACGACCGTACATGCTCCACAACCCCCTTCAGCACATCCCAGTTTAGTTCCTGTGAGACCAATGCCGCGTAAATACTCTAGCAATGTTACTTCGGGATCAGCATCATCTAGCACAACTTTGGAACCGTTGAGGTAGAATCTGATAGTGTCATCATATGGTTCGGTTAACAATGCGAGAGATCTTGAGGCGGAACTTGAAACCGCAGGTTCGACAAGCCCAGGAGCCATATTGCTAAGGAAAGTTCACCTGTGTGCCTTACTCTATCCTAGATGGACGATCCGCTCAAGGAGGCAGATATGAGGAGAAAGCATGTCCAGGGAGGCGTCGAGAACTGGAATGAAGGCACCTGGCGATGATCAATTTATCCTATCAAGGAAAACGGTGGGTAGAAAAGAATGTCAAGGCGTGAATCGACCGGTCGAGGTCAGCACCATTGTCGTAGAACTCAAATTTAAGTCACCAATCAGAGCTGGAGTGGGGTTAACTCCGCTTCTAGTTCTGAATCGAAGCTCGGCCAACTCCGATGCCTAAGATCTCCAGCAGTAACGTACGTAGCTCTCTTAGCGGCAAACTACGAGAAATATTTCCGGGACCACTACCACCTGATGCGAACGCAACGTCATAATCTACAGTCGACTCATCGATGGAACTGGCTATGACAAACGGGGTATGTTAAATCTTGACACAAACTGAAACCTGCGTACCTCTTATCTACCGTACCACGAGGTTTTGCACCATGTAATACAAAGGCCCATACCTCATCCTCACATTTCAATGCTCGGCTCCCCGAACTCAGGACTTGTTCCGCCCCTTATTGGGCCGCTGGTGCAGCCTGTCCACTTTGTTGACCTTGCCTCAACGGCCTGTCGGGACCCATGCGCCTGCTCATGAAGCTCCGACTGAAGAAGCTAATAGCAATCATGAACGCCCAGCTAGGTACCATAGCCACATAGAAGATAAGCCAACCCAGGTAAATGTTCAGTCCCTGCTGCGCAAGAAAACTATCAAAGGGGTGAAAATAGCCTTCATAAGGTTCGGTGTCCTTGTATGTACCCTTCCCGGATGCTGCTATCTCCCATATATCGGATGCGACAACAGAGGTTCGATTGAGTCCAATGAAGCGGACAGTGGTAGATGGGGTGGATTGATCAGGCAATGGCCGTGGAAGGAAAGCGTGAACGACCATTGGAGGGCCTATAGCCCATGCATTACACAGGACGGGAGACGTCTCACAGTTGAGAGCGCCAAGGTGAGGCGCTTTGGGCGTGCTGCTGAGGAGTGCAGTCGATTCCTACAAGTAGGTGTAAGTGGGCTTCAAAGGCTCAATAAGTCGGCGCAACCCAAGGCGCAGGGGGAACACGGATCGCAGTGCTCCATATGAAATGGGTAGCTTACATTCCAAGCTTTGTCTGCCTGAGCGCATAGGCCATAGCACGTTTTGTTTGCACCTGTCACGTAAATCATCCATTCTTCCGGTTCATTGCTCTTTGCGCTGATGCTGGGCTTCAAGACGTCTTTCCAGTTGTCCAACGCGATAGGCACCACGGATACCTCTGCGACCTTTGATGCACCTACATCAATCGGATTCGTGACCACTGGAGGGACGGCAGATTGCACATAAGACTGAGCCCTGCCAAACCAGCCTCTGACCTGATCTAGCAGAGGCACCTGATCTTGCGCAGCCGCAAGTGCGGAAAGAATGAGAAGTACGATTGATTGAACGGCAAGCATCATTGCGGTTGCGCGAGATGAGGCTATTCAGCTCCTCAGTAGTCTCGTTGTTGGCGAAGTGATAATGGGATGGGAAAGAGAATCGGAGCCTGAGCATGGGTGACAGGGCGGGTCGGAGATGAGGCGCACCAGCCCCAGCTCCAACCTATAGCACGCCTGGCCCAAGCTCTCACCCGCCGCTTGACCAAGGAGGTTTATGCTATGTTCATTATGCTGAGTAGGATAACATGAATTTGTCCATTTTGACGAAATGCGTTGTGCCATACATGTACCTACATCTATCGAATGCACTTTGAAGTAGGATTTGTGTGCATCCTCGAGCCTATCTACGCTTAACGAAGCCATACTTTTCCTTAGGGACATTGGGTAGTCTTCCACCCTTTCCACTTCACCCTTTCTACCCTTTCTGTGCGAGTCGAAGCCTTCTTGGATCAATTCCGACCTCATCGATCGATGTGATTGCCCAGCAAACCTGACTCTACCGGCCTCTCATATCCGTGCGATCTCCCTTGAACCTAGCGCTTGACGAGCTGAAGAGCTCGGCAGGAGGCTTCTTAAATTCCGAGAGCCCGTGCAAGTTGGTTGACCATCTTGCTCGAAATCTGTCCAAGGGGATCTGTAAGAGATAATCGCTTTTCGCGGTCAGCAAGCCGACCGCAAACGAGCGCTTATCTATCCTGCAGATGAATTTTTCGATGTCTCGCCGTAGGCTTGAGCCCCATTGTCGATATCCCGGCAGACTTCTTGTAGTCTTATAAGACTTTCGAGTGCCTCTTGGTTCAAATTGTCCGTATTTGGGGTGCTACTTGATCCATCAAAGCCCCGGTATCCAAGTGCGCTCAGGTCGTCAATCGTTGATCTTGCATTGCCAAGTAATGAACCAGCCTCTGCTTCCATCTCCGCGATCTCGACTTCTAGCTCCTTGCAAGCATTTGCTATAGCGTGCTGTATGGTACGGATACTATGTGGTTTTGCCTGAGGGAGGTCTGAACGATCGCCAAAGAGCTACGGCGTAATTAGACTTGGAAGCATTGATACACTCCTCTGAGCACTTGCCGTGACCTCCATGGCAGTGTCCCTCGCATCAAAACCGTCCATCTTGTGACCTTGACTCTCTGCTTTCCTGGTTCGCATAATATCCCTCTTCATCTTATCTCCACGTCTGACCTCAAGCTCAATATTGTGTTGAACGTCATCAGCATCGATAGCTCGCTGGTGTTGAAGTTCCCTGTAAAGCTGCCCAACTTCGGGAGAGTCCTTCTTGGTGTCTGGGAAGAGGTCTGCGAATTCCTCATTGGTAACAGCTGAAGAGAGTGTTGCAGCGGAGAGCAAGAAATTGCTGAGTATGGATGATTCGGTGGGCGGCATGCTCTTGACTGTGTTTAGGGCTGGCGCATGAGGTTCGCTTTCATGGCCAAAGATAAATAGAGTAGAGTACCTGTCGGGAGCTGCGGGGGAAAACGCGTAGGAAACAATTGCAAGAAAAACGAGCGACGCGCGCTGGCACGAGCTTCACACATGGATCGTACCGATGGTAGTATTCACTTCTGGTCCACACTCTCATTATTCTCACATGTAGGAGTAGCACGTGCAGCACTTCAGACCTGTTTTATTCCCTTCAAGCCCTCTTCATTTCTGTGCACGACTTCACGGTCGTACACTTTACCCAAACTTCGCTGATCCGCTACCATGGCGCCCTCAAACGCTCCGGCATACGCCAAGGACGAAAAGGTCCTTTGCTTTCATCATGAACTCCTCTACGAGGCCAAAGTCCTAGAGTCGAAGGCTGTTGATCCTACCGACAAGAAAACATCCTACCAGTATAGAGTTCACTACAAAGGTTGGAAAAACACGTAAGTGCCCACTCTTTGTATTTTCACGATATAGGAAGGAGTACTCGGATCGGTCTCCGAAGGTCTCTTTACTGGGCTTCTTCTGCTTGGAAGGATGCTTCACACCCTCACGTCGTCTGGAGCTTGTAGATGATGAGTGCTGAAATTGGCTGGTTCTGCGGCGTTTTGGTGCTCCTTTCTTCTCTACAAAGTGGGAAATCAGTGGACCGGATACCTTTATGTCCTCGTCCTTGCTTCGTCTCTACTTTGCCTTCATAGTGCTTCTCCAAAAATACAATTGCCTTTACTAAAGTGACTTTTGTACGCCAGTTGGGACGACTGGGTGCCGCAAGATAGGCTTCGAAAGCTCAATGACGAGAACAAGGAGCTCGCGGCGAACCTTAAGAATGCTATGGAAGCAAACCGAGCCCAATCGCGACCATCGAAATCTGGTCCCCCGTCTCACAAGAAGAAACTACCCTCTGAGGTCGGGAGCATGCGTGGAAGTGAGGAACGCGCCACCGCAGCGAGAGGGCAAAAGAGGGGACGGGATTTCGACTTGGAGAAGGCAAGTCTCGTTTGAACCCTGAAGCTGTTCATCGTCCATCACATCCGTCAGGCATTTGCGTGAGGTTCTGTCTTGCAACACTCGTTTGCTCTCCTGAAAATGTGGCCTGCGTGATCGACGCGTTCCCCACGCTGTTGTCGTGGACAGAACGTATGCGTTCTGTGCAATCCCTTTCTGTATTTATTTCCCCCACCACGCAAGATACTCTTCAACGGTCATGGCGCGCCGAAAGGGGCGAGTAAGGCCTTCTCTTCAGCGCCCCAAACCACAGCAAAGCGTGCAAGCAGCTCGCCTCTCGTCTTCTCCCCATTTCCCATTAGCTCGCAACCCTTCTAATTTGACACCGCCTGCAACTTCTTCCTCAACTGACAGACCTGCGCACCCTCTCCTCGGCCGTTCATCCGAAATAACTCATGATAAACAGGAAGAAGCAGCCGAGAGACGCCCCACAGTCCGCATATTCTTTCCCGACAATCTCAAGGAGATCCTCGTCGACGACTGGGAGAAAGTCACGAAAAACATGCAGCTTGTTGTACTGCCGTCCAAGACGCCTGTCACCTACATACTCGACCAGTTCTTCGCCGAGGAGATCGTCAAACGCCGCGAAGGCAGCGCCGAGGCCGACGTCCTTGAAGAGGTCCGCCAGGGTATTGTTGACTACTTCAACCGCTCGCTCGGCAAAATTTTACTGTATCGTTTCGAGCGTGAGCAGCTGAGAGAGATGTACGAACGTATCAACTCTGGGACGGATGACTTGGCTGGGAAGACTCTCGCGGATGTCTATGGCGCGGAGCACTTGTGTCGTTTGCTGGGTATGCAGTTATCCTGCTTTGCGATGATTCCTGTGCTAGTCAGAAGACTAACATCATCCTCCACAGTTTCCTTCCCTGAGCTTATCAGCCAGACAAACATGGATGCCCCCTCTGTTGAGCGTCTCAAGCGCGAACTCTCCATACTCATCACTTGGCTGAACAAGAACATTCCAACCTACTTGTCGACCGAATATGTGAGCGCTTCGCAGGAGTACATCGATCAGGTATGTCGTTCAGAACTTTCATGTAGCTCATTTTCTAACTGCATTCTTGTGTAGTTTACGAGCTAGCTCAATGACATTTCCGCCGGAGCTTTGGCGTGGGGTTTTACAGTGGGCTCGGGCGTGTACTATAGGCGAAGAAGGCAAGTTTCTCGGTGAATGGAGCATGGGTGGGAATATTAGTTGAGCAACAAGGCTCACACCTAGCGGGATATATTCTCGCAATGTATTCTATGCCTTCCTCTGCGGTCCTCCGGAATAGTTATTCGCGGTAATGGACACGGAAATTCACACTCGTTGCATGCGAATGGAGCTTGAAAAATATCTTTTAAACATGAAACTACTTTCGTCACCTATTGCGTGAAAAGGCGGGCCCTCCTTGGCCATACCCTCTTGTACAGACTAATTGCAACAGCATCCATTGGGTTGACCTTCGCGTCGAACGTTGCCTTGAAGTATCCATGCGTGCCTAAGCTTTCCTTGATATGACCTACTCGTCCTCTCTTCGTCCACAACTGCAGCGCTTTGAACCATTGCACGTCATCGGGATTAAAGAACATGTATCTCACGGTGACAAGCTTCTTGTGAATTTTATATGGATGACCTGTGAGGATGATCCGTTTGGCAATAACGCGACTAGTAGAGGGAGCGAGTGATGTGCCAGTAGCGACGAGTGCGATTCCATCAGATGGCGAAAAGGACGAGGCCGTTGAGTGGGTAACACCATTGTCAGTGCCGTCGTTGACTGAAGGTGGGAGAGCCATGCGTTTGAAAAACAGTGCAGGTGTGGGACCCCAGGTAAGAGGACCAACGAAAGATGCTATAGCACTGCGGCCGGAATGGAGGAAGCGCTCGAATTTGTGAACGTCGTTGGGCGTATCTCCAGCTTGAGAGAAAAGAGGATTGATAAT
Organism: Viridothelium virens; assembly: GCA_010094025.1. Taxonomy (NCBI): domain Eukaryota; kingdom Fungi; phylum Ascomycota; class Dothideomycetes; order Trypetheliales; family Trypetheliaceae; genus Viridothelium; species Viridothelium virens. The sequence continues at coordinate 406,236 of ML991784.1, forward strand.
GCAGCGTCGAGGTCCACATTGTAGAATAAGCTCGTCTTTGGATTTGAGCTCAGTCGGGTATGCGGAATTAAGAGTGATGTTGTAGTTGACCGCAGCATGTTTCCGTTCGTGACGCAGAAGGGAGAAAAGTGAGACGGGAGGCGAGGCTTCTGAATTCTGTAGAGTAACAGGAACGTTCCGAAGGTAGACGTGCACACGAGTACCCGGCTTGACCCCGTTGACCAGAGCCTCTTTGATGAATCTGTTCTTGGCAGCCTTATAGTTTCCAATTTCGAGCAATCTGGGCCATTCTTCTGGCTCATAGAATCTGTCTTCTTCTGTCTCCCAGTGGCTGGTTCGAAGGCTTTTCAACCCTCGATACCGTGCTAGGCGCTCTCTTGCGAGGACATTTGGATGCAATTCGATCTCATCGGGGAAGTCGAGATTGTCTTCCGCTTCTTTTCTTCTTTGGGCGCGGTACGCAGCAATTTGTTCCTCCTCCTCGTCTGGTGAAGGGTCGAGGAATACCTCAGACTGTGGATATTCTGATGGTCCTGCCTCAGTCATCGGTTGATCGTAATCGACTGGACCATCCCGCCCTTCTGCGGGATGTGTAGAACCATCAATACTGACTCCGCCTGCGATATCGTCCACATCCTCCATGTCTGAGCCAGAATCAGAGATATCTCCAAGGTACCAGGCGGATTGGTACTCTGAAGTGCCCCGTGGTAGACGTCTCGGCACCTCCGGCCCATCTTCCTTATCCTCATCAAAGTAGTGATGATCGTCAAGAAGGACACCTTTCCTTTCTGAAGGGGCAATTGAGTATACCTGGGTTTCGGCTTCTTCCATAGTGATCTCCTCCGGTGCTAGCTCTGCAAGATCCTCTTGGTCATTTGTGGGGTTGTCCAAGATTTTCCCTTGTGACGAATCGATTTCCATTGAGTCCTTTTCTCGGCCGACCTTTTCTATAGGCGCCGCTGTGATCCTGTCAATTTGGTAATCACCCCAATCGCCTAAATGAACCAGCCGGTTCGAACTGAGATTTCGACCTCTGACAGTACCCGTGACCTTGACTTCGGCAGAACTATCCGTCTCATTGTGAGCTATACCGACCTCACTCCACTCGAGGCCTTCGATGAACATCCAACTTCTATTGTCTCTCCACGACACGCCTTTTGGTGATTTTGAACAAATCCATTGCATGATTGTCGCACAGTCACGCGATACGTCCAGACATCGAAGCCTATCTTGTTCGGGAAAACGCTGTTTCATGAACATCTGGACTGTCTCTGTGGCAGCAGGTTTCCTATTTTGTGAATCCATGACAAGTGAACCCTCCAGTCGTCGCATTAGCGGACTTGGTTGCTGATCGATATACTTGAGAAACATACTTGAGTTGCCATCATGAAGTGAGATATCCCCTGAGCTTTTGCCGCTGTGAGTACAAGATCACCGAAATCATCCAGCATTTCTTGCGCTGACAAGACAAAAATGACGAAGTCAGCAACCCGACAGGCATCCAAAGTAGCGAATAAATCTTTCGGAGGTAGGGCCATGTAGCGGACGGACGTCCTATGGGCCGGAATTTTGATGCAGATCGATCCAACCGCTGGAATCTCCTCATGGATTTTACAGCTTTCATTGATACGAGCAATCGCGGCAGCAGCAGAGGCAGTGGGATGAAGCGGTACGACAGCCACGATACGGGGTGCGCCAATTTTGGGGCTGAAAATAGTCGTCTGCTCATGGAGCGCGTGTCGTTCATTTTGGCGCTTTTGCTTGGCTTGGTTTTTACGGTCGAACTTCGACATGATTTGTTGATGACGAGTCTTGCGGGAGGTCTTATCCCCTATCTCAACTTTGCCTTTGGAAATATCTCTGAGGGCATTTTTGGTGGCATGCCGGGATTTGTACGGTTTGTTCGTTACTTTAGTGGTATGGCGATGGTGGTGTTGTGTGGGAAGCATAGCTCCGCCTGCTTTGAAACGAAATGGAAGCGGTGCTTCCATTAAGGATGCTCTTCACTATGCTCTTCACTAAGGAAGCTAATGTCAAAGGTTGAGTCTGTGGCTGGTTGAAATTTGCCGTATGAATAGAACCCGCAGGGACTCTTTATCGATAGTGTGCGAAATCTTGGCACTGATGGCAAAAGTGTTAAAATTCGGCTAGCGCTTGCCGTGCGGCTCTGCAAGACAATGGTAATCCCAAGCAATAATTAGACTGAAAAGATCGGTACCAAGCCTATCCTTTCGCAAGAAGTATTATCGAGGGAGAGACCATTCATTGTTCCTTCAAAGCTTGCCAGGGTTCGATGTGTCTTCTACATTACACCACCAGCCACCAACGGAGCGCGCATCGGGTCAATGCCGGTCCGAGCCTTGTTGTTCCTGTCTTGCCGGATGATTGTCGGCTTCAAGTCTCGACAGGGATTTTTTGCCAGTTGGATGCGGCTTGTACGAATAGTCGGCCTTTCTATATGAAGTCGCACGACATCTCTACACCCACCACGGGAGCTGGCAGATGAGACTGACAGTATGGAGCCAGGACAGACGGAGGTGGAACGGCAGGCCAATCCCAATATCACTAGTGCCCAGCCTACATCACGGAAAGCCCACGCCTCAACTGCCAAACCCGCTGCAGAGACAGCAGGAGCGAAGAGAAGGGCAGCGGAGGCCCACAAAACCTATGGTCGGGGTCGTAAAATAGAGACACGCAAGATCAAAGACAAAAAGCTCCGAGGAAGCCTACGCACTCTTGAGACCAAATATAAAGATGCCACGGTTAAAGCTAAGGACGCGGAAATACTGCTGGAGAATGACGCTGGTTTTTTGCAACCAGAAGGCGAGCTGGAGAGGACTTATAAGATCCGACAAAATGAGATCAAGGAAAACGCGACTAGGGAAACGGCCAAAAAAGGGTTTGATTTGAAGCTTGACCAAATGGGACCTTACCTCTTCGATTACACTCGCAACGGTCGTGACTTGCTGCTGGGCGGTCGGCTTGGGCATATCGCTACCATGGACTGGCGAAGTGGAAAATTGGGCTGTGAGCTCAATCTGGGTGAGAGTGTTCGCGATGTGAAGTGGCTGCACAATAACCAATCATTTGCTGTTGCGCAAAAAAAATACGTTTACATATATGACCGAGCAGGTGTGGAGATTCATAAGCTGCAAAATCACATCGATGTCACACATATGGAATTTTTGCCCTATCACTTTCTGCTCGCAACCATTGGCAACGCAGGCTATCTGAAATACACGGACACATCCACGGGCCAAACGGTCATAGAGCTACCCACGAAGAAAGGTACCCCAACCGCATTCGCCCAAAACCCGTATAATGCAGTTTGTCATGTTGGCCATCAAAATGGAACTGTCAGTCTCTGGTCTCCCAATTCATCTACTCCACTTGTAAAGCTTCTCGCCCATCGTGGTCCCGTCCGAGCTCTTGCAATGGATCGGGAAGGTCGATACATGGTCTCGACAGGACAAGATTTACGCATGTCAATTTGGGACATTCGAAACTTCAAAGAAGTCGACAATTACGGCATGCGACAGCCTGGCTCCTCTATCGCTATCAGCGACCGTGGTCTGACGTCTGTGAGCTGGGGAACTAGCGTAACCATCTGGAAAGACGTTTTCAATAAATCCAACGATGATCAGCAGAGGGTACACCTTCCGTATATGAATTGGGGTGGTGAAGGCAACACCATTTGTCGCGCACGTTGGTGCCCTTTGGAAGATGTCCTTGGCATATCACATGACAAGGGCTTTTCCAGTATTCTTGTTCCCGGTGCTGGAGAGCCTAACTTCGACGCTCTGGAAGTTAATCCATTTGAAACAGTCAAGCAGCGCCAGGAAGCTGAGGTCAAAGGGCTCCTCAATAAATTACAACCTGAGATGATATCATTGGATCCTAACTTCATCGGAAATGTAGACCTCGCGCCTGCTGATCAACGGAGGCGAGAACTGGAAGCCACTCAGACTCCTGCAGAGATCGTTGCAAGATTGAAAAAGAAAGGCAAAGGAAAGAACAGTGCTCTGAAGCGTTATCTGAGGAAAAAAAGCGGCAAAAACATTATCGATGCCAAGCGGCTACGGATCGAAGCGCTAGTCGAACAGCAGAGGAAGAAAGCAGATCTTAATCGGCAGCAACAGGAAGATGATTTTGGACCGGCTCTGGCGAGGTTCGCGAGAAAGAATGTTTGACGTAATTCGAACTGATGATTGCATTGACTCTATACTAGCCTAACTACCAGGGACAATGTACATGCCAAAGGAAACACAGGAACTTCAGGCTGGCGCCTGTGAGCCATTGGAGTTTGCCAAGTCGCAATGTGTGGCATCGCGAGCTCTGTAGACACGGACTTAGGATCGGCACACCTCAGTCTTTGGATTACATCGACCCTCCTGATATCACTGAGCATTCGAAGAAATTAGCTTCAGCTTGATTTGGAGTGTAATATCGCCAAGTCAGATGGAGGCGCTCCCAAATAACGCTCTGATCGCCAGCTCCGCACGATGACATCATGCGGCGATCATACGAGTCTATTTATCTCCTCTGGTCGCATGGAATATTAACCCAGAAAGTTATCTCAAATACCATATGAGAAGTAGTGCAAGCAGCTGTGCAAATTGTGTATCCAAGGGCGTTGCCTCGTTGCTTCGAACGCCCAATGACCGACACAGAGCTTGTCACCTCTTTGCGACATCAATATGGCTGGTCGCGCCACGCTCAACCCCGTCGCCATTGATGACACACGTTGGGAGCACGGAAATGTCTTTCTCGATGCATCTCGTTCCATCCGCCTCCATTACATCGACTGCTTGCCCCCCAAACCGGCTGTTGGTGCTATCCTCTTAGTTCACGGCTTTCCCCAGACCTCCTATCAATTTCGGCACGTCATTACACCTCTCTCTGATGCAGGGTACCGAGTCATAGCTCCTGACTACCGTGGTGCCGGTGAATCTTCCCATCCCAAAACCGGCTTTGATAAGACTACCATCGCGAATGACCTCCATACCCTCGTTTATTCCGTCCTTGGTATCAAAGACAAAATCCACGTCATTGGCTAAGATATTGGGGGCATGATTGCTCATGCCTATGCTTTGCATCATGCCTCGGATACCAAATCCGTCATGTGGGGCGAATGTCCGCTGCCTGGCGCTGATCCATATGAATCTGGCTTCAAGTACAGCCCAGGCATGTGGCACTTCACGTTCCAGCAGCAGCTCGATCTTCCAGAGGCATTGGTCTACGGACGGGAGAAGATCTATCTCAAGCACTTCTACGACCGGCTCTGCGTCAACCCGGCCGGCATCACATCGCGCGATCTCGAGCATTATGCGACGAATTTCGCGATGCCGGGTGCAATGAGGTGTGGATTTGAGCTGTATCGGGCATTCCCGCAGGATGCGGAGGATAATCTGCAGTGGTTGAAGAAGAACGGGAAGAGTGGAATACCCGCTGCGGCGCTGGATGGAGATAGGAGCCTGTTGCTAGAAGTAGCAGAGGCACAGACGCGGCAATTCTACGAGCAGTGGGAGGTTATCACGGTACAGGGTAGTGGGCACTGGACAGCGGAGGAAAATCCGGAGGATTTCGTAAGGAAGGTGCTGGGTTTCGTACAGAAGCATGATTGAAGGCCTTTTCCTGAAGAAGCACAACTAAACGGGGCGCCTTAAATTTCAGACTCATTCCATCGTTAGAGCCTTCAATGGTGATAAAAAGTTTCTCTATCTCTGTAAGAGAACCAATCAGACTTTGTTCACTTAACCTTTCAGGAGAGTAATCAAACATCGCTAGGACAAGACTTCTCCCCTATACATAATTTTTAGAAGGATTTCTCGTCGAGAATTACAAATGCGGAACAATCCACACTAAAGCTACTTAAACTCCCGCTAAGAGCCTGCCGTGAGCGATATCACTGTTCAGCCCCTTCATTATTGGTTGACTGGTACTCATGCTCGACCAGCTTTTTCACACTGGACGGACTGTTGACGTTCTAAGTGCGGATGTCTTCGAATGACGAACCGGTAACAGTTTCTCCAATCGATAACGGGCAAATCTATCGGTGGAGCCTTTAACAGACTAGGAGATCTGAAGGTACAGCATATTATGGAAACTTAACATGTCTCGAATTTGATTTCGGCTGTTTTGGGATAGGAGTGGCTAAATGAAAAGAGCTAGGAGATTCACTTAATTCTCCTTCTCTCTTATGAGAGATTGCACGTCCAGAACAGCCACTCTTGCTATCCTTTTCAGCACCGTCTTGTGGTCAGCCTCTCGGAATCGCTCCCAATGATCCAAATCTTCTTTTCTCTGGATCGACAGGCCTTCGTAGCCTTCTTTGATGACTTTACTGACTTGACGTGGCCCAAGGTGCTTATTTCGAAGCTTCCCTTTCTCACTCTCAAGCAACCTATAGTAATGGTTCGACACATTGATCAGAATTTCGACCGAATTTGACGAAGCGTGCTGCGAGAGATTATAGGCGTCGCGGAACTTAATCAATATATCGCCAGTCTCGACGATTTTATAGAAAAGATCATCATAGGAGGCAGTATCAGGGAGGAATGATTCGCCACATGAAAGAGCCAGCACGATGAGACTGACGAGATCGTCTATAAGTTGACGAGCTCTAGAAAGAGTGATGATGTCGGCTGAGTAGGTAGTGAGAAAGCGAAGGAACGATAGCAACGAACGCCAAAGCTCCGACCAATGATATGGTAGCCGGAACCGAGATCGGCTAAGAAAAGAAATCAGTCGTAACATAATGCCAATGGAAAGGATAAAAAATTGGGTATCAAGCTTCCGGCGCAGGTTATGATTTATGCCGTCCACCATAATGTCCAAAATTACCAAAGCTGCGATGCGATGGTCTTTGATAAGCGGAAGTTGTGGCGGCCGCTGTCGGCACAGTCGCACGGCGACTCTTCCCTCGTCTGTGCACATTCGTTTGGCCAGGACCTGATCCTCAACAAGGTTTTGAAGAATGAACAGCGTCAGGTATCCATATAAGGAAGCACGTGGCGATCGAAAAGCATGCTGGAAAAGGTATGAAGTGAAAGATAGGAAAGAGCCAAATGGAGAAGGCTCGGATTTGTCAAGAGACGACAGGGTTACTAGGTTGAAGCAGAAGAGCTTGTTTGAATTGACAAAGTCATACGTCGCAAGAAGGATCGCTGCGCTGGGTGATGGCCTACGTGGATCAGCTACGATGCGAACATAAGCATGCACACGTACTGGGCGTTAAACAGTATCTTTGCTTCTTCGTTACTCGGTGCTGTGGATGTGGATTGCCTTCCGGCCAAAGCGCCGAGGCCAATGTAGCCAAGCGTGTTGCCAAAACTCCAGCTCTCCGGAAGATCGTTTTGTATTGCAAGGTATCGATCTCTTGCAGACCTACATATGCAACCGACACCTTGAGCGATCTTTCCGATTGCGGTATCGTTGACAAAATCGTCCAGTCGTAATTGATAGGGGTTTTGGAATTCATATTTGTTATAGTTGGCAAGTAGTCCTAGGAGTATAAAAGGCTCTGCTGTTTGCGAGGGGTCCTCTGTCTCTTGGACAAACTGGGCCTGAACTCAGCGTCGTGTCCGGACACATGTCGAGGCGGCATACCTTCATCAATGACGGAAAGAGATCGCGCTGGGTAAAGTAGCTTATTAGGCTAGTCTGGTAAGCTCCTGATATGAGTGTCAAGGCCGTTGTAATAGCCTTTTTCCGGACCTGGACTGATAACGCTCAGCATCATATTTATGTACGCTTGCACATATCTGCCTTACCACTCCTTCCGCTGCGAATAACGCCATCTAGAGTAGCCACAAAATCTGCAAAGACGCTATCAACGTCATCCAATCCAGCTATTATTGCAATTGTATCTGAGCTTGGATTGGTGTACTTCTTTGTCAGGACGCTGCCTAAGAAGACTGTCAAAGTCTGAGCCGTAAGTTGACGGGTAATCCAGGAGCGTTATGTGGCTGGCTTACATCGAGGGCGGTTTCGTCAGTTGGATCTTTGCCATCTTTGACACGGACGATGGCTTCTTGCAGAAGCCGGTGGGAAGAGTGCTTGGAGGATCAGCTTGAATAAGACAGGCTCCTGAGGTCTTATCAACTTACTTGAAGGTGTAAGAGATCTTCTGGACTGAGGTCTGCAAGAATGCGCTGCAAACCTGGCGGACTGGGGTTCAAGAGAAACAGCTCTTGCCAAAACCCTTCAGATTGTTCATGGTCGTCTTCAGTCTAGGCCGGCGTCAGTCTGGAATAGTATGAGTTGGAATCACTCAGCTGATCTCACTTCGGCGAAGAGTGCCTCATACAGGTGGACAATTTTTGGCTTGAAGCTCTCGGGCCGGGATTGCTGTGTTAGAGGCGACTGCTCCATGCCTCGTAAGAAGGGAAGGGACGAGCCAATGGCCGGGTAATGAGATGATAGAGGGGCACTCCGGACGAGATCTGCAGAATCGAGGCTGACGTCGCTAGCCAGGCATGTCGCTAGCCAGGCATGTCGCGTGCACGTTTAACGTACGGTGATACTGTATGCGCAACGCGCATGCCATGAAACTATTCAAGCTAGTCGCAGTTGAGCTAGCTTTTCCGTGTACCGCCATTGTAATAATTCGAACCCATCCATCATCAACTTGGCGGTTGTCTGCCCATCTTATGAAGAATGGTCAGCGTGCTTCAGCGCATGCGCAAGCTGAGAACTGTGAGATTTCCATCAATATCAATATTGTCACGCCACTAACGATTATACAGAAAGTACACACATCTTCCGCATGTACCCCATTCACCACTAATTGATCTTTTCAGCTTCTTGCAGTTCGACTCGGTCCCGGAGCTCTAGTCCTGCCTCAAGACGTCAAAAGAATTCACCTGTCGTTTGCATCCAAAATCAATGACGGACACATGGGACCACGGTAATCAGTCCCGTGAATTTGATCCACCCAAGATTATTCTCTTTCTGTTAATCTCGTCGAGACGGTATATCTTGTCTAACACAATTGCTTCCCTAGGAAATTCTGGCGTCATTGCCTTCCTCGTCTAAAATACCACAATCCTGCCGTGTCCATGACCGTCGATCGCACCATAGATCAGTCAGCACCGGCAACACTCACTCTCTTCTATGCACCGAAACCCTCTTCAGGTTCGCCCACCGCATCTCCGGCGCCTACAAACTCAACCACATCGACCTCCGTATCACCTGATCATGACCCATTTGAGCGTACAGATAGCATCGATATGAAACACCGCACCGATACGCAAATCCTGCAGGAATTGGTGAAAGTGACGAAAGCTATAGAAATTTCGCCGACTCCTGAGGATGAGGCGATGATAGCAGAGCTGGAAGACCAGAGAAACCGTAGTGAGAAAGATCGGCAATTGATGGCCAGTGTGATGAGAGACAGGAAGGCTGAAGAGGCAAGACTAATGCAGGCGAGGGGAGAAGTAGAAAGACTGCAGACTGGACAATAATGCTTGCCGCTCGTGGCAAAGAACACCTAGCCTTGGCATCGTTATGGGAGGACGAGTCCAATACAATCTTTCCCAGACCAAGAGTCCGAAGGCTCTCCCCAAAGCATCGGAGAGTTTGGTGCATGGAATGGCGTGTCGTATATCTAGAAACCTTCGTCATTTGTACAAAAGATTCAACGCTCTATAAATGGGTATCTCTGCTGCGGTCTAGCTAGGTTGCAACCTTCCCCTTCCACCAAGCTAGAGCACCAAGCACAAACACAACTACCATAGCATCGCTCACGACGGTGGTCCACATAACCCCGTACCGTGCCATTATCGCCACATAGCTCTTGAACGGCTCCGGTAGTACATTACCAACCATTCCCAACCATCCGGTCTCTGGAAGGCGCCCTTTTTCAACAAAATATCTCGTGCTCTGCAATGCCAGCTCGGCAGTTGCAAACATCCAGAAGAGTCGAAGAGTGACCCCACCACCCAACTCACTATCAGAGACTATGGTCGACCGCGAGAGCTTGGAACCATTGAAAGTGCTCGACAACGCGATATAGAGCGCTAGCGTCAAGGCAAAGAGAGAATGGACGAGTCGCCACATGTACCCGCCATTGCTCGGTGGCGCCTGCTGCTTCGTTTCCTGCCCGGACATGACCTGCTGCATCAGACGTGTCATGGGATCGTTCGCGTCTGGCTGATTCAAATTGCTTGGATTACTAGGATCAGAGCCCAGCATTTGTTGCATCAGACGCATTGTTGGATCATTCATGTTCTCTGTCACAGAGGGTTGTGCCGGACTCTCATTCCTGGAAAGAGGTTGGCCGGCGAACGGTCTGGAAATGTCCACCTCATCAGGATCATCTACTGCAGTGGGCTGTTGTGCAGTGTTTGCGGCTGCCGAAGCTATGGTTTTCAAGATAGTTAGAATCTGATTCTCTTAGGTCGCTCTGTAGTTTGAAAGACGCCTTGTACCTTCATCCATTTGTGCGACCGTCCGCCCACTCAAGCTTGCAATAGCCTGGAGGCGATCCTTTCCTCCGGAAGTGACCTTCTGCTGTCGGCGCTCACGGCGCAAACGTGCTTGGCGTTGAGCTGGCGACTCATCTGAAGCACTCGTGTTGACGTCGGAAGAGTCGGCCATTACACAAGTGCTACTCTGGAGGCTTTCGAGGGTCAGACGTTGTTTCTCGCACCGACGTCCCTAATTGCATGAAAAGCCAGTAACCGGAGGCGCCCAACAGATTTGGGTTTTAGCTATGGAGTAAGTGAAAGCGAAGGTTCCGCGATGGGTTATAGTACCTAGCGCGTAGTACGTTGAACGAATGACGTTGCGGGCGGAAGCAGCCGAGCAGTGGAGAGTACCTACCTGGCCTGGTAGTGAGATGAACAGAAATGGCAAGACCTTCAGCTTAAATGCTTCCAACGCAATCATATGTAGATTGACATAGAAAATACCATAAGTTGTCCCCTGCGTCCTTTTCCACTCGCGCTTTATGTTCTATTTCGTTTTTGTTTTCTAGGGAAATAATTATAAAAAAACTTGTGAAGTATTCCGGGGAAATAATTACTCTGGCGGACGCCGGTCGCGCATGCGGTGAGCGACAACGTTAGTAAACGACAAATCTTCAACACTATCATCCTCATTCAGTCTCGGCTCATGATTTACAGGCTACCTCCGAATGCACGCTGTCAGATGGCGTTCCTCTAGAGCGCCCACACATTTGCCTAGTCAGGCAATTCCTTGTCGACGACGATGCTTCTACTGGACACCCAGGCAAAACAACGCGCCAGAAACCAACACCGACGAAACACCAGACGCCCTTCGCGATTCTGATCGTACTAGTCGAGAGAGTGACACAAGAGAGGGAGAACGTGGTTCGGGGTCTGCGGCGGCTGGCCATGCTAAACAGAAGAATTCGCACGGAAGTATAACAGGCGGCCGTGTATCACGGTGGAGACCAAAGGTTAACGGCAATGGAACCGCGTCGATCTCTGGTTCAGAGTCGAAAGTAAATGGAGGACTCCCTCCTGTTGAGATACCAGATTGGTTTCTTGAGAGGAATGTCAAATTGAGTGAGGAATTGCGAACCCGTAAGGACCTCAACACAGCTCTTCATCTGAAAGATCCCGAGAATGGTCATCTGATCGCATCTCTGCCCTCTTGGCACAATTTTCGGCACAGTACCTACGGCCCTTCTACCAGCAAAGAGGAGAGGTTAGAAAAGGGTCTGATACGATCAGGGAAGGATGGCATGTTTATGAGTTCTGTGGTGATCGCCGAAATCGCAGCTTCTATATCGGCTGGCCTGTCAATCCCTCTCTCAAAGACTGGGCAATCCTTTCCTGCAGCAAAATCAAACCTCATCCTCCACTGCCCCTTTAATGGGTTTGACGATCTACTGCAGGCAATAGTTCACGTTCTTGCAGCGCATCTAAACGCTGACGTAATCACGATCAATGCTCAGGACATTTCTGAGGTCATCGGGGATCATCTCTCAGATCCTCAAGAACCTGAATACCGGGAAAACTCGTGGCGCAATCTGGTTTACGATGTCCAGGATGCAGAGCGGCGACTACGACAATTGTCGGAGAAGGCTCAGCAGGCTCACGATGATGCTGGCACCGAGAACGAAATGCAAGACATGGAAGACTCGGAACCGGCTTCTCGCAAAGCATTCGCTTTGTCCAACTCGAAGGGCTTAGATGGAATCTCCTATCATCCAGTGTCCAGTGTGGCAGATTTAGTCAAGCTCACGCAATCACTCAAATCGATATCGCAAAATTACTTTGACTCATCAGATGACAGTGGAAGATCGAGTTCATATTCATTTCTCGGACGAGGTACGTCTTCGTCTGCCAGACAATGGGAGGAACTCAAACTTTCTACGGTCTTGGAGAGCCTTTTAGAGACGAACAAAACGAAACGACAGGCCATTGAGACGATACCCACCCCTAGTAGCTCAGATGGCCGAACAGCTTACACAGCCTCTCCGGAAAGTATTGTGGCCCACTCTGAAGAACTTCGTCCTGATCCATATTTCGAGCAGGAAATGGCTGTTATGAACGAGTTTTTCCAATCAATACGGATGGGTCATGAGAAGTCGATGTTCTGCATTGAAACCAGTCCTTCCGCAAGTAAAGAGTCGAATCAACAGAGCCTGGTTCCGATTACTAACGAGCAACCTTTGATTGTTCTGGTCGAGGACATTAAGAATCTCAATGATACCATCAACGGTACCCGTTTTCTCCAGAAATTGGAGAAAATCGTCAGACAGAAACGAAGTGAAGGATCCCCGGTTGTAATCGTTGGTATCTCCTCAAACGAGCATCACTCTCCGGATAGAGATAGCGACTCAGGTTCTGATATCAGCCAGTGGCAAGCAGATATGGAGAGCTCAGTCTACAGAACGATAATTGTACCCCCTTGTCTTGGAAGGCTTCAGGACATGCCGATTGTTCCGGCCCCATCTGAAGATATGGCTGAACTAGCATTTCAAGGTTCGACAGCGTCCGACATCCAAAAAATTATAGCCAATTCTCGGAGTCTGGCGGCCATGTGTAAACGAGTCAATGGCCATCTGACGCCTCCTTCACTCGGTCGATTTCTAGTGGATCACATGCCGTTATATGGGAATTCCCTTGACTTCAACGACGCTCACAGACTTACCCTCGTAGCACGCGGCCTGCGCCAAAATGTCGCTGCCGATGAAATGCACCCGGCCCAATTTGTAGCTGCCCTCGCCCTTATTATTTGGAGTGACAAGATCAAGGCATTCTGGGTCCAAAGAGGAAGAGAACAACGAGTGCCGTCACTTGAAGACACAGATTCCTCTGGCACCTCGTCGACAAACCAGAAATTGCCACGTGCCAAGGTCTCTGTCGAGTCAAGGCTCAAACAATTGGAGAAAGTGGCAACGCATCACGAGAAACGCTTGCTGCCTGGGGTCATCGATCCTCGAAACTTGACCACAACCTTCTCTTCCGTACATACCTCTCCTCGCACGATCGAAGCCCTGAAAACCTTGACCTCCCTCTCGCTCAGTCGTCCAGATGCTTTTACATACGGTGTCCTCGCCAGCTCCAAAATTCCAGGCCTCCTGCTTTATGGGCCGCCTGGGACTGGCAAGACGCTGCTCGCGAAGGCCGTAGCCAGTGAAAGCGGCGCCACCATGCTTGAAGTGAGCGGCGGAGATATTTACGATATGTATGTCGGCGAAGGTGAGAAGAACGTGAAGGCCATTTTCTCGCTTGCGAGAAAGCTAAGTCCTTGTGTTGTCTTCATTGACGAGGCCGATGCGATTTTCCGGTCCCGGGGTGGGGAGCGTTCGGCAACGAGTCATCGAGAAATCATTAACCAATTTCTGCGTGAATGGGATGGTATGAATGACGCCAAAGAGAGTGTTTTCATCATGGTGGCGACAAATCGGCCATTTGATCTAGATGATGCTGTCCTACGTCGTTTGCCCAGACGATTGCTAGTGGATCTGCCGGTCCAGCAGGATCGTGAGGCGATCCTGAGGATTCATCTCAGAGACGAAATCCTAGATCCGGACGTCAAGCTCACTGATTTAGCGAAGCGCACGCCACTTTATTCGGGGTCCGATCTCAAGAATCTGTGTGTTGCGGCCGCTCTGGCTTGCGTTCGCGATGAAAATGAGTTCCTTCATAGCCACCAGCTACAAGTTGCTGCCAGCAAGACTTCTGGACAGGCTACGAAGATTCCGACGGCCCAATCAGACTCGCAACATCTGGAGCAGGAGGCTGAAAATGCAAAAAGTGAGAAGTCCTTTGAAGCTTTTCGTCTCCCGGAGAAACGCATTCTTCGTGAGCATCATTTCGACAAGGCAATGGAAGAGATTGGCGCTAGTATCAGTGAAGATATGAGCTCCTTGAATGCGATGAAACAATTCGATGAAAAATATGGTGATCGTCAAGGTCGCAAAGGTCGTACACCCTGGGGGTTTGGCGCTGGAAAAGGGCTGGAGGAGGCAGGGGAAGGGGCCAGGGTAAGAAAGGATTGAGGAACCGGATCGAGGCTGTAAATATGCCTTTCATTTGACATCACTTCTGTTGGCATTGCAACTCTTGCGAGGATAGACAATGCATACACTGGCGTTCCATTGCGGGAAGATGTCTGGTCTAGTCATACCATAGCCGTAGATAGGCCTGTGAGAGTATTCAATGCTTTAATATTTGTACAAAGATCAGTATTCCAGCAGTTTTGGTCTCGATAGCATCGTGCAAATTCCCGTATTCCTCGAAGCTTTATAGGCTTCTCTCGCTTAGGGGCTCGCTCGGTCCCTACGGAATTCATAAGTCTCTGTAAAGTACGACGGGACAATTACGGTCGACTGTTGTTTTGCATCCTACTTAGCGCTCGTCTAACTCTCTCGATCCACAATCATCGTGGGTCCCTCAGGTACGTCAAGGCCAAAATATCTGGCACCAGCAGTTGCTAGGACGTTTCTTATCTTCCCTCTTAATGTAGCAGAGGATAAACTGATCTCATTTAGTATCCTATATATTAGTAGGAGGGCTATTTACTTGGCAAGTCCTGTGTAAAGTCCTACTCAAATGCGTATACGCCTCAATCAGCTGGTCGTTGCGAAGTCTTCCAATACTTGCTCGAAACCGAAGGAGGCTACACTATGCTCATAGTATTGTTAGAGGTTCTCCGAGCTCTACGAAATAGGATTATATCTAATCGCTAGTTTGAGTCTCCCATATGTCGACATCCGTTGCATACCTACCCTTCCCAATCCTTGGGCTCATTGTTGCACGATGCGGAGTGTTCCTCCTTCCGATTGTATCGTCCAGCACTACGTGTACATTAGGCACTTTACATCTTCACTATACATTATTCAAGTTACAGTACGGAGTAGCATGGCATAACATTAGGTTTATGCGATAATACTACGAAATTGCGATGACGTTCGTTATGAGCGAATGCGGTTTAGATGATGCGCTCTTCTCCAGCCTAATACAGTACTCTGTAGACCTCGCCGACATTTCTTATTGCAGCCCATATTAGGTAAGTAGCCTTCACTACATACTACGGCTCTGCGCTGATTAGTATTCTGCGTTGTCGATGAGCTTGACTGTTATGCGTTAGAAAAGCAGTCGCCCACCCCAAAATCGTGACGGGCCGACGGCTCACCGCTGGCCGAGGAAGAATAAGCCGTATCGAGATCAAGCTTTGTTCCTGCCGTGCCCCTAGCATACCCTCATTTTCCTTTCATATGATTTCAAACCTCTACAAAGCAAATCCTACAAAGATTACCGCAAGTGCAGAGGCAAGACGTCGTCGGCCGAAGTACTCCTCAGGAACAATTTTCATGAAGCCACTCTTTCCTCGCCTTGAATCGCAGTCCTTGGTGCCACTGTACCAACACCTGACAGAATCTGGTGCTAATGAGAGGATGTTGCCGCAAGAATCGAGAGCGGGTAATGAACTATGACGCAACCATGGTCCGTGAATAATGTCACTTGCAGTAGGATTTACTTTGAGTTTAGCCAGTGCTTCAGAGTCTGATCTCATTACTAAGAAGCTGGGTAAGGAGTCAAATCCGCTCATATGATTGTTGCGTTGAGTCGAGAGTTTCCCGAAGTCTGATGTGGCACGGCACGCACGGGTAGCCATCCAGGGCATCTGTCATCTGTCTGGTGCAGCATGTGGAGTGCAATTAATTTGTTGTAGCGCTGGTAGGGACACCCAAAGACCTTGCTTGTCCTCGCCTCCGATCAAACAACCGCGGTTGTCCTTTACTCTTATTCCATTTTATCCGCCTCTACATTTTGCCATCAGAAGAAGAAACAAGACCTTCCCAGTTTCCCCTGTTCGGAGTTTGAGTAGCTGACGGGGTCGAAAAGTCTGGAGAATCTCACCTTTCCCGAGTATGGATTACATCCCAGACCAATGTAATAGCTTGCCGCTAAGTTTTTGGCCTGCCAGGCTGCGTGCATAGACGACCCAAGCAGTACGGAGCGTTATGGATCGCGATCTACGTGGTTTTGTATCGCTGTGGCCGGTTGAATGACACACGCAAGAAGTGCTCGCATAAGGGGCGAGCTAATTCTTGCCTATCCAATAGCATGGCAATTAATGGCCTAATAACTGTGTCGACGACGCACTAGGATGCCTCGTACAAATTGCTGCTTCGACAGAGCCGCTGGTAAAATGCAGTTAGCTGCCCGGCTTGGTTACGGACTCGGATTTCCGGCTATCTATTCATTCTTTCAGATCTCACTCATCTAGCGCAATACGGATAGATTGGCACCCCTCCATCAAAATGAGCCCCGGTGACCCTCAATCATTTCAGTACATACTCACGCTTAGCCGTAAGCCCAAGAATAGAAGGAGAGTCCCCATTCGACTCGGCCGACCAGCCTTTGGTAGCATGATTTAAAGGACCTACGATTTCACCAGTACTGTAAGTCTTGCAATTCCTAGAATATCTTCGTGTTCCTGTCATTCAGGCCTTCTCGAGTCCGCAAAAAACAGATTTGATCACCTATTGCTGTTCATTTCCCACTGTGAACATGAAGACAACAAATTTCGCCTTGGGGCTTGCAATTCCTGCAGCATCTACATTTGGCCAAGCTCAGGCTGCACTCCGATACGGAGGTTAGTGATCCATAAAAGAATAATATACACTGGGAGTCATGGTCGTCTGACATCTTCGTCTAGGTGTAAACATTGCAGGCTTTGACTTCGGATGTGATACATCAGGCAACTGTGTTCTCTCCGAGATTGCCCCTCCAGGCGCGAACGGGACGCATCAGATCGATCATTTTGTCAGTGAAGGCTTGAATGCTTTCCGACTTCCCGTAGGCTGGCAATTCCTTGTGAACAACAATCTCGGTGGTACACTCGATTCGAACAACCTGGCCCAGTATGACGGTCTTGTGCAGTCATGCCTCTCAGTCGCTCAATTATGCATCGTCGATATCCATAATTATGCTCGTTACAACGGCGCCATTATCGGTCAGGGAGGACCGACAAATGCGCAGTTTGCGAGTCTCTGGAGTCAATTAGCCAAAAAGTACGCTTCGCAGCCGAAAATTGCCTTTGGTGTAATGAATGAGCCCCATGACACCAACATTGCTGAATGGGCAGTCTCTGTTCAAGCCGCGGTAACAGCCATTCGGAATGCGGGAGCTTCATCACAGATAATTCTCCTTCCAGGAAATGACTACACCAGTGCTGGATCATACATTAGTGACGGGTCCGCGGCTGCCTTAAGCAATGTTACAAATCCTAATGGATCGACAACGAATCTTATCTTTGATGTTCACAAATACCTCGACAGTGACAATAGCGGAACTCACTCCAATTGCGTTACAAACAACATCGACTCCGCCTTCTCCCCCCTTGCCACATACCTCCGCCAGAACAAGCGCCAAGCATTCTTGAGCGAGACGGGTGGTGGACCGACTGATCCCACATGCTTGACCAATTTGTGTCAGCAACTTGAATATCTACAAGAAAACTCCGACGTCTACCTCGGCTACACTAGTTGGGCAGCAGGAAGTTTTGCCACATCCTACACATTGTCCGAAACTCCATTCGGCTCTGGCACGGCCTTAACAGACCAGGAGCTCGTTACGCAGTGCGTCGTTGGAGTTTTTACCGGGAAATACACGAATGGCACGGGGCAATAGTGCTTCACACTTGCGCAATGGTAAATGATCCATGAACTACTTTTGCCATCGTTATGCATCCATCCCTTCACTCAAAATGAAAATATTGTCTTCTTGTATATATATACATACTACACCAATCAATTGACGCTTGACAAATGCAAATGGGGAAGTTGACAAACGCCGTGATGCTTGAAATGGATATCCAATCGGGGGACAAAAGGGCCACCGCGACTCTTTTATATTGACTTAGAAGGTCCAGTACTGAGGAAATCTTGTTCTGTGGGAGCGACCAGGAAGATTTGCTCCTCAAATAAGCTCAAGTTTGAATGATGTGACTATCGCCCCACAGCTTCAGCTCCAGTACTTGATACACCACTTATCCGTAAAATCCTCTTGACGCCCTCCATGCCTTTCCTCAAATTTCCATGGCCTAGCCCATCTCCCCCCTGTTTTCTCCGTTTCGCAATCGAAGGCTCCAGGACACCTCCCTTGGGAGGCCATTCTCCGTCGTCTATCCAGCCTTGCACGCAGGCCTTAATCATGTCGACAAGATTAATAGGTACAGATGGAGACCTAGAATTGATGACGACCTGGGTATAAATTTGAGGGTACGACGAAGGGTTGATGGTAGCGCGAATGGGGTGGTCAGGAGGAAGGATCGGCTCGACGAGAGGAACAAGCGTAGGTTGCCAATACACATTCTTCGAATATTGAGGCCGAACAGGGAGGTGAAAGGTGCACGGATCTGCAGGATTGAAGATGAGACGATTTTTGCCATCCGCAGAAGGTTCGTGGTTGGACAGAACATTGGAGGGACTGGATGAAGGAATCTGGGAAGGGCTGCCAGGAGATTCGGGAGAGCCGGTGGAAGAGGGAGATGATAGTATGAGATTGGAAGCTATAGCAGAATCATGGATGCCACTCCGAGCACCTGTCCATGCGTCGCGTCTTGCTTCGAAGATAGCGAGACCTTCATTCCAGGACTTTTCTTCCTCTAACGCAGCTTGTCGTTTTCGTTTCCGGCTCGCTCTTCTGTTAGCTAAGGCTGCACCTACAGTATCTGGTGATTCGAATTTAAAGTCATTGTCGGTGCCATTTCTATGGTTCTCATCGTCCTCAGCATCCGATTCAGACGGCGAAGACGTATTGAACAATCGCTCAGTCCACTCAAGCGGCGATGACTTGTAGCTGTGTCGATTTGGGTCTTCATACTGGCATGGCTCCAGCCGGCAATGCAGTGGCCACGGCTCGTATTCCCAATCATCCCGAACCCGTTCAAGCAGCATCTTTCGCGCTTCACGGATCGCAGCTTGGCCGGCTTTTGTAGCTGGGCTTCTATGGTGGCCAGACACACCCAGATGAAGAGGCATATTTAGGGAAAGATCGCAGTGGCTTCTATTTCGTTTCGTTCGCTTAGTTCGCTCAATGTGTGTTATCGACTCTCGCTTTCTGCTATGACAGGCCCAGCAGTGAGAACGCACGCGCGAAGAAAGCTGCCGTATAGAGACATGTTAGGATTTGGAGAGACGAGGAGAAGTAGACAAGGTTGGGGATGACCGACGACGTCATCTAGCTTGATGAGTGACATGGAAAGTGACGATTGGGAGTGCGAATTACCTAGTAGATTTCGGCGAGTACGGCGGTGATCGGTACAGTTGGGTACTCTATCCCGTAGACAAGCGACCTCTTCGCTTGGAAACGATCAAGCATCGCAACCTTCATGGAAATATGCATACCTCGTAGTACAGCTTGCTCTCAGGTAACGAAGTGGCATGTCAGAAGATGTCGGCCGGTTTGGCCGAGATCCTCTTTTAGTCTCCTAGGAGAAGGCACTCCGCACCAGAAGAAAATGAGAGGAGAGCGGGGAAGATAGCAAGGTCTGCAATCGAGAGGAAGGACGTCTCTTAATTATAGATGTGTCATCAGTTCATCTCTATCGATAAATCTATCCTTCTATAATAGCCATTCCCTGTCGAAACCAAGCACTGTGTAATGAAATATTTTGCAAAGCGTAGGCGCTTTCTATATGATAGTCCTGTCAGATCTCCCGTCGTCACCGAGGCTTCCCCCAACTCCGTCTCCTTTGTGCTGCACCGTCCCCACTCAGCGTATTAGTTGAGGGACCCTCTTCTATATTGGATTCAGTCATAAATTCTCCAAGATTCATCTCGTCCCACGGCTGCCGCTGAGCCTCTGGATCTCCTTGAAAAGGAGCCATGTTCCGGGGTAAACTTGATTCTTCGCTATTCCGCCGGCCACTACTATCCTGCAAACGACTATTACCATAATTCTTCTTGGTCTTGGCCAGTATATTACTTCTCAAAGTTCCGCTTTGATTCGACGAAATGCCGACGCCGTGGAGAACATGCGAGGAGAATCGCCGACCACGGATACGTAAACGCTGGAGCAAACCATGGGGCTCTCCATCAGCAAGGCCCATCCCCGCACTATTCGAGGTCCGAACCGGACGCTGTTGACTCGGATTCTCAAATGAGCCAAGCTTAAACATGCGACGAAGGAGCGTCCAAAGGAAGGGAAGGTTTGCGACAATCATTGCGGTGCTACTCTCTCGAACGTACCAATACGTCCACTGGCTTCCAAATGGCTGGTTGAAACTGTAGTATTTATTGAGCACCGCTGCAAAAATGACAAAAATACCAAGACCGAAGATACCGCAGAGCAGGAGTTTACGGCGGAGTGGAAGCTTGGACCGTATAAACATCTGGAGCGCGAGTGCAAGGGTGAGAACGTCTGAGGAGATGTTGAAGACGGCGTTAGTGATGAGATGGTGGATGGCGGCACTGCATTGGGGGTTCGGTGTGGGAACAGCCCAGTAATCGTGAAAGGGTCGGCACCAGACGCCAAAATAGAAGATTTCCATGAAGACAAATCCAAAGGCTACGTATATGGCCAGCGCGACGACAGCTACATTTTCCTTCCGCACTATACTGTTCATATTATAAGCCAATGTCCCTTTGGAGTAAAATGAAATAAAACTCGCAATATTGATGTTGTGTATCTTGGGGGAGGCGCGGTTGGGCTGAACAGGTGCGTCAATCGTAGGAGCAGACTTACGTTAAGCGGTAGTACATGATGAGAAGGCATGTCTTCACAGCCCAGACTATGACTTGATCAGAACGAGTTCGGCCATGAGTACTGAAGATTGGGGATGAAGTACCAGTGAGGATTTGGGTTTGTTCAACAACTAGCACCAGTTTGCTACCGATTTTACGTTCCCTGATGTCATCTTTCGTAAGACTATTTATATCAAAGCCCGGAGGCAGGAGATTCGTCTCGTCATCCGAAACAATGTTTATGGTCACGATAAGCACTGTGTATGTACATAACGCCAACAAGACAACGTAGTCGTCAGCCTGGAGGTTGCGAAAGGAGCCAAGCGCGAGACTCCGGGAGATACTAGCGACGAAGATGATATATTAGTTCGATGACATTGGTTTTTCATACGGGCCTGAGGGAATAGAGTTGATGACCTACAACCGCGCAATGGTGACGGCCAGAACGAACCCGTACCAGATCCATGATTCTACGGTCAACCCAATCATGCCTAACAGTTGGCATGAGATGGGAATTGTAATGCACCGGAGGCGACGCGCGCAGTGAGATACAAGTTTTGCGGTCGAGTCGAGTCCAGCATGCGGATGGTCATTTCGCCAAATAATCCGACGAGGCGGGATAGAAGAAGGTGAAGATTTCCTAGACAAAGGCTAGGAGCTATTGGAGTCGAAGGGCGCAAGCGTGTCAGGAGGCTATCGCCGCTACCAAGCACCTAGGTAGTTAGCAGTCATATGGAGGTGGGTCAGTGGACGATCGCTGTTGGGACTCGGCGACCCTAGACCTGCCCCTGCTAGGTAGAAGTCTGCAGTCCGACGTCCTGCTGCGCCTGTAAGTGTGCGAAACATTCCACGTTTGCGACTTACATGAGAGAGAGGAGTCGATCTTCCTTTTCGTCGAGAAAGCATGGCTTGGACCTTCGCCTAGGGAACTTGCTTGGTCGCATATTGTCGACTTATCGTCCGTCACGCAGCGCCACCCAAAGACGGTGTGAGACAAGACAGAAGCCCAACTGCCGAAGCACCAAAGCGTCCGTCATCAAGCTGCATTCCTCTCCAACTGTACTCTATCTTACGGAGAACCCTGTTTGAGGTACTCCGAGAGGTTGGCACCTCCAGTCAAAAATTGAAACGACGTTGACAATTGAGAGAGAAATTGAATTTCATCCCATCATAAGATTTGGCCGATGCTCTAACTCCACCTCCTAGTCCAGGACTCCCCCAGTGAAGCATTCCACGATAACTACCAATGGAGAAATCGGATCCCATATCATCATCAGAACGATTCATACCGGCGGGGTTCTTGAAGATCGTTGTCATCATTATGGACTCATTGGAGTATCTGGTCTACCGTGGCTCGTTTCATCACGCCTGTACGGGCCACCATTCCGTGGATACAAGACGTCTGAAATGAGCTAGAGGAGCGTCGTGCTTTTGAAGACCGCTTCAAGGACATAGAAAAATCTGTCGTGCCTGCTGTGCCGGATCAAGGATATCGAGACTCAACTAGACAATCAACCAATGGCTAGTGGTCCAGTTGTCTCAGTCAGACCCGACGACAAACCCTCTGCTCTGAAATCCAGATTGAGCACTATCTGAACTATTTTTAGACAAAGCGGCCGCTTGAGGATGAGCTACATAGTCAAAGACGGGCCCCATTTGACCTTGGAAAAAACTTGTCTTGAAGAAAAAGGAAATGGAAAACCTTTTGCATATCAGACACATACAGAAAAAGCTCTCTGATGATGACTCGTAGCTCAAGTACGAGGCCTACTCTCATATTCGGGAACTGAAACAAGACAAGGATAGAAAATGGGTTCCAGGAATTTCAGAACGGATTTGCCCGTATTCGTTAGACAAGCCAGCGACACTGGCGTCTACAGTCATTCTACTAGGAACCACAGTTTCATCACTTCAGACAACGTAGATCAGCAGTGATATCAAGATCAGGCATGGCAAACCCCAACCACTTGAGTATTCTTGGAACCTCGCCGCTGGTCGAAGCTGTTAAAAACTCTCGTCATGGAATTTAAGACGTGCTGTAGAGCCGGAAAGCTTTGGATGTTCAATTGCAAGGCTCAGGGCGAGAGGCTCGATTAGCTTTATTTTGGGACCATGTACGGTGCACCAGAGATTGTAAGGCAGGAGATTTCGACTTATCTCGAGGATTTGCAAAAGCACGTCAATACGGCCGCGAAGGATAGGCGCCTCGGCCTACTCAGGAAGATGCGAAACCTAGATCCGAAGGTGTTCGAAGTGAGTGACCTGGAAGTGAAAGAAAAGAGATCGCAATCGTCGGATTCTCTACCTCCTTGTCAAGACGCGATGCAGACTGACCGTGATAATAGCATGAATACGACCTCGAGGCGTGAGCAAGGTGGGAAGTGAATCAACAAGTTCCCTCCGAAATCCAGCACTCTCCCATCTCATAGATCGACAACAACTACGATCAATATCCAAAACAGAACTGGCATTTCTCTCGTATTCATGATTGGCTAGCTCGCTATTCTGTGGCTGAACCGTATATGACACGATGTTGTGAGTCTTCCTTCGCACGACACTGAGAAGACTTGGCGGTGAATCCTGGGCACAGATACAGGCTTCGATTTTCTATACCAGCTACAAGGCCCTCAGCAAAACTTTCGGCTACCGGCTAGTCAGGAGTTCCGTGACGTCCCAGTGGAGAGGAAATCAGATGTGATAATGACGGCCCCGTGGCGTTCTTTGGAATTTTTGCTCGTGAGATGTATCACATGGTCGGCGTTTGCAACACGAGCGTCGGAAAAAGATCACCTCACTTTCCAAAGACGTCCATGTCGGCGTGACTAATACGACCGCAGACGTGGCCCACTTAAGTGACTGATACAAAATCTACATCCTCCGACAGATACAACTTTACTCATCCTTCAGGTGCTTCTTGATCTCTTACCTTACAAAGCTCACGAACAATTTCCATACGCTACGTCAGCCTTTTCACCTTCAACCAGCTAAGAATCACTTCGGCACCAATCACGATGCCGCCCAAGACCGAAGGAACAAGCTTGTCACCACAGGAGATGACACTGCTTATGAGCATCATCCGTCACAAGACAGGAAATATAGCAGTAAGTCAACATCTACATCTCCTCGTCTGTGCATCTGACGGTGTCGATTTCTAGGATATGACAGACTGGGACCAAGTCGCTATCGATTCAGGATACAAGAATGTAGCGAACGCGAAGACAATGTTTTCTCGTCTTTGCAAGAACAAGCTTGGAAAGAGCGATAATCCTAGCGGCGGTATACATATCCAGTTTCTCACTTCAATTAGGCGCTCACTCATTTGTACCTAGGGTCGGGTGTCCCGAGTGGTGGGGTAGTCAAGTCAGGCACTCCCAAGGCCCAGAAAGCGGCACCCAAGAAAGCGAAAGCCAACATTGAACAGCAGACTAAGGTCAAGGAAGAAAGTGATGACGTAGATGATGAAGAAGTCTAAGAGCCCATCTTGAAGCAGGAATAGACCTGATATAGGATGCGTGACAGTACACAGTGGGCGATGGGTTGGATGAATCAGGGCATACCCTCACGATGAAATAGATCACTGCAGTAAGATCAGAATTTTCTACCAGTTGTCAACGTGCTTGAAATTTTCACTAGGGCGGCCTAAAGTAGGTGGCTAAAAAAAAAGTATCAGGCAAATCAGCTGATGAATTGAGGTAAAGTATACTGCGTGCTCTCAGAGAATGCATCCGACTTAATAGGGTAATACTGTAGGCCTTATGCAGTTAACTTTTACAAGGCTGCCGTAAACGAAGGGGCTTGAACAGAGTAAAGCATCTTTCTACATCGATGTCCACCTTCCGACTTGCATTAGCATGCTTTCATATAGAGTCATGAAAATTACTATTCCAGAGGGAAATTTGGAAGATTGTGGAGTATTTCTCTCACCTCTGATTCGCCAAGGTCCTTGGGAAACCCTTTCGGATAGGTTTAAATGGCCCCGTTGAAGGATGACGTAGACATCGGAGGAGGAAGACGCTGTTTCTACCAACCTTAGCCTGCTTGGATAGTCCCTGCACAGCTTTCTCTGCTACGAGAGAGTGATAGAAGCAGACTCCACGTCCAACTAATTAGTGTCCGAAATTGACAAGGACCGCTACACCCCCAAAACCTCTCATCTCATCCAATTTGGTGTTTCAATATTGGCTCATTTGGCCGTCTGCATTGCGCGTTTCGTGCAGCCTTCTGTAGTAGCCATTGTACATAAATCGAATCTACTTTTGAGTCACCTCCTCCTTCTGTAAACGCTTGGGTTGCTATTGTTATTCATTGTTGGTCCGTACAGATATCAACTTTCAGACGCAGTGACTTTGGTTGCTTAGATATCTGACCAATATTCACACGGCCTTTCTGCTTTGTCTGACCTGTTGTGCCTGTCCTTGTCTCTCTTTGATCCAAACTTGCAACTTTTAAACCTTCCGTCAATACAACTCTATCCACAGTACCCAATTCTAGTTCAGCTGTTGATAACGACGATCAATTCGATCATCAGTCTCTTCATTGAATTTATGACTCGGAATGCATGCGCCAGCTCACCCCATAAAAGTACTATGCCTGACCACTACAGTGATATGCGATAGAAATCAAATGCCAGCGTGAGACCACCCTCAGTTTGTTCAGTATGTTGTTATGAGGTGTAAGGGACCCCGGGAAGTATACATTGATTTTAAGTAAAAAAAAAAAAAAAAAAAAAAAACAGAGAGAGAGAATCAGCCTTTGCAGTCCGCTATGGAAGAGTATTTAGTTTATCCACCTTAACTAACTATCCTGAAACCTGCATTCGGCATGATAGAACCCAGGCGCCGATCCGGGACGGACTGCCGCCAATGACGCGGAGGCGCAGGGGTAATTACGGTGACTAGCATCCAGCTATTTTCCAAGGAACGCGCTGTTTTCGACCTGCTTACGAGCTTCATCCTTCCTCCAATCACCACGGTACCCTTTCTAAAGTCCTCTAAGACAGTCAAAACAGTCGTCGTGCAGACGAGTCGGTCCCCATATCTTTCCTTGGCAGGGTTTTCAGCACTGTGCTCAGCATGGTAGGTAAAAGGCAACGGCCCGAACTCGCCTCCAATGGCACAAGCACTTCAGCAAAAAAGCTTGGTAATGGTGACGTTGAGAGTGGCTCTGCAGCAGCACACGGAGTCGGCGTACGCCGAAGAGTTGCACCTAAATTCGGCTTTCGCGACGCCGTCAATTACGAAATCGCTCAACAACGGCGCGATAGCTTGAAGAAAGCACTGCTGGAGGGCATCGAGAGCCTCCGCTTCGAAGAGTACAGGAAGAGTCGGACAGATTTGGAGGAAATCAAGAACAAAAAGGTCAGGGAGTTTTACGAGAGACAAAACGACAGGATCAATGATTGGGCGGAGGTGGATAGCTTGGTTGTCGAGTTGAGCGACGACGTCGTCGATAGTTTCAATCCAGATGCAGACCATGATGGGGTCGCAGAAAGATGGGGTCCACTTCAAAGGACAGAGGGTGGGTTAGAAACGTTCCTGCCGGAGGATGAACGTGACAAGAGGAGGAGAGACGCAAAAAAGGCCAAGTGGGCTGTCAATGTAAGAGACAAGTCCCTTGGCTTTCCTCATCTTCCTTCAGTGTGCAGACTGTTTTCGTGCCATTTGCCTTGCGTGCTAAGCTGAACAAATGAGCCAAATATATTTGTACCATGTCTTCCATGTTAACGAAACCAGCACTGACGATTGCCATGAGCTCTAGATTAATGTTGTGGCCAATGTTTTGCTCGTCGTCATCAAGATCGTCGCTGCATCTGCTACTGGATCTCTCTCTCTCTTGGCATCACTTCTGGATTCCGTCCTTGATCTCCTGTGTACGCTCATCGTTTGGACTACAAACAAACTCGTGCAATGGCGCTTAGCATCGCTACGAAAAAAGTTCCCCGTTGGTCGGCGACGTCTCGAACCTTTAGGTATTCTGGTATTCAGTATCATCATGGTCGTGTCATTCCTCCAAATCTTGCAAGAGTCGGTACAGAAACTGTTGCCAAATGGAGACCATGAAGTTGCCTCTCTGCCAGCTGTTGCGATTGGAGCCATGGCTGGGAACGCGGTTGTGAAGGGTATAATTGGTATCGGATGTTGGCCAATCAAGACCACTCAGGTCCAAGCGCTCGTTCAAGGTGAGTAGTCATTTCCAAGGAGTACACTTGGTTCACTGAGGCAAGAATACGAAGTCCTACAAGAACTCGTCAGTGATCAGCGATGTTGTTGTACCTGCGTTTCTACCTCATAAAGCTATTCTTTACCTTGTAGTGGAGGCTTACGTGGAAGATCTTAGATTGTAAAACCGATGTCTACTTCAACACTGCCTCTCTTTTGTTCCCTCTTCTCGGCCACGTCCTCAATGTCTGGTGGCTTGACCCGGTTGGGGCTGCAATCCTCTCCCTCTATATAATCTATGATTGGGCCGATACCTGCCTCGAGAACATCAATCGTCTCACTGGCGCAGCAGTATCGGAGCGAATGTGGCAGAAGCTCATGCTATTGGCATATCGCTTCAGTCCTGTTTTAGGTGGATACAAGACATTAACAGCCTATCACGCCGGTGATGGAGTCTGGGTGGAGATTGATATTATCTTGGATGAAAATGAGAAAGTGCACCGCGCTCATGACGTTGCGGAGACACTACAGTATTGTTGTGAAGGTGTGCCTGGCTTTCCAAATCAGGATTAACATCCTGATCGCAAAGACATCATTACTGATATCGCAAAAGGTCTTGAGGAAGTCGATCGCGCATTTGTTACTGTTGACTGTACGTTTTCTGCTTTCCCAAATGCCCTCTGCGTCTACTGATAGTACGCAGATTCACAGATAGGACCGACTGGACACGCCACGGAGTCCGGATGACATGACATCTAATACGGGAAACGAGGTGCACATGCCTTGATCTCTCTGTTTGCATCATCGAGATACCCCGGGGATTTCCAGTGAGGTTCTCGCAGCAATCAAGGCACCCTGCAGTATTGTCAGATTATCTTATATTTTTGGTGTTTCATATTTGAGTTGTTCCTGTACATGTTCAAAAAGACAATGTCGTGTGTGCCTATGGAGCAAGACGAAAGAAGACTCGCATTGTGCGAAAGCTCTTCAGAGAATCATAAGTGCACTGCAAACTCGCGACAGCTTGACATGAGAGTCATGTATCAAGATATCATGCATGACTTTACGATCACCAAAAATTGTGATCATCCGTGGGGTGTTTATTATGAATAGAAGGTCAAAAGACGTACATGTACTGAATTACTATGGAGCCGGAAATCAGGTCTGACGATTTCTATACAAGTCTACGGGCTTCCCTACAGTGTGAAGCAAATCCTTCTCCACACAAACGGCCACCAAGAGTGAATTAAGAAACGTCGATGCCAGAGAGAGGAGACCTCCACTTAAATGGACTACGAGGCCATTTAAGAACTTCCAGTAGGAGACTCAAGAATAATGTACAATATTTCCCTGAAAATTCGATTCTAAACTTGCGCAACATAGGAAGATCCCAGCAGGATTCTAGCCAGGGGCAGGCATTATGAGCCTTGGTGCAGCCCGCGGACATTTTCTATTACACTCACTGGTACGGCCGAGTTTCGTCTCACGCCCATTAGCTTTCCATCTCAACGTTTCTCCCGTCAAGGTGCACGACATCGGTCTTATCTTCCGTGTACTCGATACTACCCTTACGCTGTTCCTGCAGAACTGTCTGAATGTGCTCATCAAGAGATGACTGACCAACCTTGGTCTGCCATGGCTTAGGACCACCAGGTCGGAACATCTCTTCAATTTCCTCAAGAGACTTCTTTGCGGTTTCAGGATAGGACACGTAAGCCTGAACAGCTGCACCAATGCAGAGGATGCCAAAGATCTTCAGAGGTCAGCTTCATATGTCACAAAATAGGCTTTTCCAAGCGAGCAAACTTACGATGAAAGTCTTCCACGAGATATTGTGAAATGCAGGAGGAACGAAAAGGCCCAAGGCAAAATTGAATAACCAATTTGCCGTTGCCGCTATACCCATACCGTAACCACGAGTTTCAAGAGACCAGACTTCGGACGCATAGACCCAGGCGACTGGTGCAAGAGTCAAAGCATACACAATAATCAAGAGGTAGGAGAATGCAATGACAACGTGACTTGGAGCACCAGTAACCGAAACCACGACGTTGGCATTACCTTGTACACCCCCAGGGACGTCTACACCGTACATACCGAGGACACCGCCAACCACAAGATGACATATAGCCATGCCAAGCGCACCGTAGATCAGGAGAGGTCGACGCCCAGTGCGGTCAATGAAGAAGAAAGTGACGACCGTGAAAATGATGAAGAGGGCGTATTGGATACCGCCCGAGATGAGATTGATATTGCCAGTCAGACCGGCCATTAGGAACACATATACGACGTAATAGGTCATAACGTTGGCACCACTCAACTGTTGCCAGGCTTGGACGGAAGCACCGGCGAATGTTCGTTTCCACATGCCTTTGTAGACGAATTTGCGCCATCCAGGGAGAGAATGGCGTTCAGCGGCAAGCGTGGTGGTAATCTCCTCCCACTCGGCAACGACAAGGGGGTCGGTACGATCTCCATGTGCTTGAATTTTGGCCAGTACGTCAATTGCTTCTTCAACACGTCCGACTTTGGCTAACCAACGCGGCGAGCGTGGAAGGAACGGAAAGCCAAGCAATAGAAGTGCGGCAGGAACGAATTGGATACCCCATGCAGTACGGAATGAAGCGGTGGAATGAGCAGTGCCAATGAAAGAGCATCCGTAACCAATAAAGAACATGATCAGGATACCAAATTCAATGGCAAGTTGCTGGATAACAACGATGGATCCACGTTTGTCTTTCTTGGCGATTTCGGCAAGGTAGACAGGAACTTGAGACGACGTAATACCGACACACACTCCATTGATGATACGGCCCGCAATCAGTTGACCAACGCTGTGGGTAGAGACTTGAACTGCTGTACCGACCAGCCACCAGAGGCAGCCAAAGGCGATTGAATCCCTTCGACCAAATTTATCCGAAATAAAACCCTGTAGATTTTCAACAAGACTGACTCACTGGGTTCCGGAGATGTCTGCTTACAGCAGCCGCTGCACCAACGATGGAACCCGCAGCAAGGGCAGACCCAATGGCCCCCTGGGTAACTCCATGAGGATTATTGAAGTACCAAATATATTGATCAGTGCCGACAATGGCTGACATGGACGAGATATCAAAACCAAAGCTATATTGCTATTAGCGAGACGTAGCCTTGAATATAGGAGAGGTCAGACATACAGCATACCACCAATGGTGGACACTATGGCAAGGAAATATGTGTTGTAGATTTTTGGGGACTGCATGGTCGGTGAGAAGAGAATAGAATTGAATGACTTCTCCTGCAGTTGAAAGAAAGTCGTCGTATCACCACAGCAGAACCTGGGTTGGCAGCTCATTGGGGTTTTATTTCATCTCATTCTTGAGAACCGTTTTCCCCGTCTGCATTGCCGTGCATGGAGTCCACCGAATTATCTTACGCTACGATGATCTAACCTGGGGAACCCCATGGTGGGACACCCTGTTCGTCCCACATTGCATGCAGCCAATCATATTTCTTCCAAGTTCGGGCCTCTAGATTTTTGCTCATTTTTCCACCTATCAGAGATGACGCAGACTCCATCCACAAGGCCAATTGCTGGAGAAGCTTGTACGTGGATGAGGATAAGCCAGGTATCGAAGACCCGATTTTGGCTAAAACATGTTGCGTCAAGTTGCCACTTTCATACTAAAATGCTTGCGCTAGGTGAATTTGAAGTTGTGAGGCCCCTTCTTTTTTTGCTTCTCTTGCTTCTCTTGCTTCTCTTGCTTCTGGAACTAAAGACGGTTTGCTTGTGATAGGCAGAGCTAACAGGCCTGCCATGTGGGTGAAAGGAGCTTCCGCATGCAAGGTACGACGTTAAGCTCAGAGCTGCAAAGCGATGTAATAGTCTCCGACGCAGGAGATTGCCGCGATTTTCGAAGGTAGATCAAGCAGTGCAGTGACGGGGTCGGAACAACTTGTTATGCATTATTTTCAACAGAGGCTTAGGTTCCGCTCATCGTATCGCCCTGACACTGCTTGGGAAATTTCGTGCGTTAAGTAGAACTCCCTTGACGCCGCGTATTTCTTTCTTGACTGCATCAATTGCATCGTCTTTGACGGATTTCTGACCATTGTCCATTCCGTACATGCCTTCGTAGTTATAATTGCTGTAACTGAGCGCTGGATAGGTCAAAGTATCCAAGTAGTGGCCCAAGTCTTTAACTATGTTCTTGGAGTCTTCAATTGAAGTTTCTTCTCTCTTGCCTTTGTCGAGAAGTTCGGAGAGGTGAGAGCGCATTATTTGAAGCCTGTTCTGATGGCCCTCGACTAGAGTTTCTCGCCCGGAAGGTCTGGTCGTATCAGTCGTCTCGGTGGTGGACGGCCGTCTCGACACATACGGGCTAGTTTGAGTACCAAAATCGCGATGATATAGCTCTGTAGGGTCAGATTCTGTGTCCGAGGTGTCAGAACTAGTGTCCGCGTATTGCTGATGAAGCACTTTATTCGCTGGCGGAGCTGCAGAAATAATCTTGCTAATCCGTTCGTTCAACTCCTCGATGAGGGTTTGGGTATGACTAGCTAGGTCATGACGCGCCTCCGTGAGGCTTTCTGTCATTGGCCCAATGATGTATTTTGAGAGACCGTAGAAAGCAGCCACAATACCGCCCGTGAAGTATGCTGTGTAAAGTAATCGACGTGCCGTGATGAGGGGTGGAGGATTCTGTGAGTGCACCAAGAATTCAGGATACGTGATGATTGGAGGTACGTCTGGAGCAGAACGGGTTCGAGATTGCTGTCGAAGTGTCCCGGCAGTATCTGCTGCTTGAGATCGACTTTCTGGTGGACTTGGATCGGTGGATGAGCGAATGAGTTTCTCGATCTTGTCGTCGCTCATGCCTTTCAATTTTAGGAACTCTACCTTGCGATCTCTTGACATACTCTTGACACTTGATTCCTGCAAGAACCTCCTACCTTGGTCTAGTATCGCGTCTTCGCCATCATTGTGCGCATTGCCAATTGAATCTTCTGTGCCAATTGAATCTTCTGTGCCAATTGAATCTTCTGCGCCAACTGCCACTGGAACGGATGGGGTGATAATAGAGTCACCTTCTCTTTCCCGCTCCGAGGCTCCCTGTTCCTGGGCTTCTGCAGACTCGCACGAGGCCGATTGTCGTTGCCAAGATGGAATTTGGGGTTTCGGCTTAGCAGGACTTGACATGACGATATTCTGCACTCAGTGCCCAGAGCTGGGAAGAGGCAAGATCACAGATGACTTGTGACTGATTGAGCGTATCGAAAAGATGGAGGCGCTTGGAGCGTGAGCGAAGAGCTTGAGCTACGTCGAACCTCGGCAGCTCGTCCTTCCCACCAGCGATGACGTAAGCAGCCACCTTCGGGTACCAAGTACTTGTGGGTTGAGGGCGTGGAGGAGCACATAGGCCTGAAGTTGAACCGGAGGCCACTGAGGAACAACGGCCACGGCCCCCAGCGAGCTACCTATTGCTATCCTTATTCTTATTGCTCGAAAAACATACATTGCTTGACAACATGGCTGAACGGCCGGTCAAGCGGCTGCGCAGACTTAGCACTGAAAATGACGACTCCGAAAGTGCGGACGATTGGATGCCGGAACCAGCCAAGAATCGCAACGCAGGCGACGGGCGAGCTTCTCAGTCGTGAGTTCTTCTCCCGTCCCTTAGCCCATCTGAAGATGACGGGTGAGCGCTGCCTAAACGGGAGTGGCATTGTCAGCGCGTCTGCGCCGCAGTCGGTGTTGAAGTTGCAACTGCGATCCAAGCCCAAGTTTCCAAACGACGGGGGCGGTCGGGTGCATGCAATTGCTTTGCTTCTGATTCCCAATAGTACAAACATGCCACTTCCATTCCTCGCCCCGTCGATGCACACTTCAATATTCAACATCTTCCTCCACCACCCCCTCTAATTCCACCCCCTAAAACACATCCCAAATGACGACCCGGCGCTCAACTCGGCTTCGCATCGGCGGTACTGACACTCCATGGGCTAGGACACCTGGAAATCCATCCGCTCGTCCTCGGCGCGCTCCAAGCGGTGCTTCATCCATCACCAGCATCGAACGAGCCTCGAACGAATCTCCCGCCGAAGCTGCACGCTCCATTCATCTCAAAGTGAAAGCCCCTCCAAGCAAATTACGTGAAGTAACGAGCGGTGTTAGCATCAATTCACGAGACTCTCTTGAGGGTACAGAGGTCGTAAGCGGACCTCGCAAATCTCGCAGCAAGAAGGCGATAGTCGAGGAATCTAGTGAAGATGAAGACGAGGACGAAGATGTCGAGGGCGATATTGACGACGAGGAGCTGGACGAAGACGCCGAGGGTGATGACGACGAAGATGATGAGGACGCTGATGGAGACGTTGACATGGAGGACGTATACGAGAAATCGCTCCCTGTCCCGCCAGCTCCAAAACCTTCGATCGCAAGGCCTAAAGTGACGATTCGTCGCGCTAATCCAAGCAACGGCACCAAGAGCATCGAAGACAAAGAGATGGAGGAGGAAGAAGAGGATGACGAACTCTCTGAGATGGAATCTCAAGATGAAGAGCAAGTTGACGAGCTAGGCGAGGACGAGGAGGGTGTTGAAGATGAAGAGGGCGACGAGGAAGATGCGGAGGGCGATGATGACATTGATAGTGATGATGAAACGCCCAGTGGGAGTAGAGGTGGTACTCCCGATCTTAGCAAGTTGACACGGAGGCAGAGAGCAGCGTATGAGGAAATGGATGGTGGGCTTATGGCATTATCAAACGGTACGTCACTATCTCTATGCTAAGGCTTTCTGACGTCCGCATAGAGGCGCAGAAGAAGAAGCACCTTACAGCCGAAGAACATGCGATGCGTCGAGCGGAAATGGCAAGACGACGGAAAAATCTTAGTGAGAAGCGGAATGAAGAGGAGAAGGTATGTCGTCATTAATAAAAATCCTTTCTCTATGGGTCATATTGCATTGCAATAGAGATTGTCAATGATCTTCGATCTGACCATGTCTAGATGGACACCATCAACCGGCTGCTGAAGAAGCAAGCCCCCAAACGTCGAGGTCGTGTCAAAGATGTCAATACCTCGTCTGTTATCGCGGCAGCAGCCGAAGATGGTGCCACTCCCGGAGAGGATTCGGGCGAGTCAGAGAGGCCATCGCCGTTTTACACGCGCTGGGTGAATCACGTAGGAGGAACCACCCTCAGCGTTCCAGAAGAATGGCTGGACGCACCGGTTGGGAGGATTTTTGAAGGAGCTAAGAAGGTGCAAAAAGTCTCCCCTATGGCTTTTGGAAAAATGGTGGAAGAAGTTCAATGAGATTGCTGCTAGACGGCCGTCTCCACGTAAGAAATATAGCGGTACCTTCTGCTTCCATCCGCAATGTCTTCTCAAATTGTTATCATATATCTGTTGACTAAAATGTGGAGTTAGAATGCCCTTGGCGCTTAGCCTCTTACCCTCGTCTCTGGATGAGATTGATGTCGCCCAATCCGTTGGTCGATGCTTTAAATCATTTCAGTTGTTCCCTTACCGTGGCTATCAAGGAATTGTGTGCTCCGTATGCCAATGGAACCAGCGGCTACTTAGTCCGACGTGCTCCTTGCTTAGGTGGTAGCGTCTCCTTCGTACCAGTGTTGAAACCAATTCCGCCTCGATCTCAAAGTGCCGGCTAGATACCTACAGTTCTTGTTGAAAGCCCCCAACGGCTCATGACCTGGATCCAGCGGTTCGACGTACCAACCGCGACGTTTCTTTTAGCACCTCTAGCCATTCCTATCAACTCATCAGAGAGTCCACTTTTTGTGCTAGATTCGCTTTTTCCATTGTTCCGCATCCAGGTTTCAAGTCACCATTTTCAAGACCAAGATATTTCGTGTCATTTTCACAGCACCAGAAGGCATGCTTGGGGAGGGGACTTAAAAGGTAGGAATTCCCTCAAGCTGGAGCCGTCTGGTGTCATTCTTTCACTGCACAGCTAAACAACACATTCGCAGAATCATGACCACAGTTTAAGATCATAAACCTACTGAGTAGACGACTTCTACCACAAGCCAACTCCTTCATAGCGCCCGACAATCTTTCCCATTTGGTCATCCCGCTCTCCTTTGACCACCGCAGCAATGACCGATCCACCTACATCTGGTGTAGGCACGCCCATCTTCCGCGCTTTCTCCCTTTGGTCTTCCGCTGCCGGTCCCATCAAGCCCGTGATATTCGGTCCAGGGTCTGCGCTCCAAGTCTTGAACCCACGTTCCTTACCATACTGAATCATTAACATATTCATGGCCGCTTTTGACGCGCGGTATTCGGTAACTTGATTACCCGTCACGGTCTTGTAGTATCTTGACTCTGGGTCCGAGGCACAGGTTAAGGACCCAAGACTCGATGTTACGAATATGACCCGAGGGTCCTTCGACCTTTTCAGTAACGCTGTGAAAAGCTCGGTGACTACCACAGGTCCGATCGTATTGGTGGCGAGGGTCTCTCGGAGTGTATCTCGTG
The DNA here is from genome assembly GCA_010094025.1 of Viridothelium virens. Taxonomy (NCBI): domain Eukaryota; kingdom Fungi; phylum Ascomycota; class Dothideomycetes; order Trypetheliales; family Trypetheliaceae; genus Viridothelium; species Viridothelium virens. The sequence continues at coordinate 442,048 of ML991784.1, forward strand.
CTGTAGATCGTTTGCTCACAATCCCAGCGTTATGGACGAGGATGTCGAGTCTCGCGTGCTCCGCCTCTATCTGACTTGCGGCGATAGCAACAGATGCATCATTGGTAACATCGAGTTGAACAGTTGATACAGATCCCCTGACACCAGCAAGAGCGCGGAGAGCTGTTACTGCCGATTCACCTCTTGTTCGATCACGGCTGCCGATGATAACATGATAGTCAGAAGAACTTTGAAGGATGTTAGCCGCACACTCGTAGCCAATACCAGTATTCGCTCCCGTGATAAGAATGATGGTCTGAGGTGAGTTCATTGTGGGTTTAGGCGCTAGCTCATTCTAAAAATCAAGGTTGGGAAGGTTGTGTTTGAGCAGGGCAAAATATGAACCACTCAGTTTGTCATTGGAACAAGCCTTTGGCATTTTAATCGTCTCGAACGTGGACCTCACGACTCCGGAAGATTCTGGTCATTCTGCTGGACTTTTGGCTTAAGTCCGCCCAAAGCCCGACGGCATTTTGCTCCGCTCCCTCTTTTCTACCATACCGCGGTTGGGGGGTTTCTCAACTGGTAATCAATACAATATTACCTCGATTTTAATGTTATGGCCATGTTGGCCCCATGTTAAGGCTCCGTTAACATGGGCCAACATGGTCATAACGGTAAAGTTGGAATGACATTATATTGATTACCAGTCGAGAAAACCCCCAACCGCGGTAAGGTACCTACCTGCCTAATGCTTTATTTATTTAGTTCTTGCTTGGAATCATGGCTCCGGGGGTTGTTCTATCGCTAAGTCTTCCTGGGCAGCTTCCAGCGAGAATGATGAGTCCGATGTATCATTGGAAATGTTGGCTGTGGATTTGCTCTCAAAAGAGATTCGTTTTCCTCCACGTCTCCATTCGATCTCAGCCAGCGAAGAGTTAGTAGCTTGGAATTTCCTTGTGTCGTTGCAGAACGCACACAAGGGTGGTTCATGTTGTGGGTCATCGAACGAAATATGATACATGGGTAGTAAGAACATCCATCCACACCGTCAGGGCGCATTCGATGGCTGGGGCAGGATATCCTTTGGTGGCCTCCATGAAGATCCGCACAAGAATGACTAGGCTTAGACCAATTGTTCAGAGTCTTTATAAATTTTGCATGTCAAGAGTACGCCCTCATACCATTATTTTTTTGGGGGAAAAGCACCGGTCAAAATATTCTTAATTATTTATGCTGGCCATCGAATGCACACCACTGGTACCATACAATAGCTTCGCAGACCATAGAAAGTTTATGTAGATTATCAGATAATATGCAGGCTTCTTTTGGCGTGCACCTTGAGGTATGTTTAAGTATGGAATTACTCAGACTTTCTTATCTCTTTCTTCAAGACATGGCATACGCAATCAAGATTCAGATCTTTACCAATGCCGCGGATACGTGCGTTGAGGATATGACTTCGTATCCTCTGTTCTCGAAGCCGCTGCAGTCGTGCCCTGTCTAAGCTGCCTTCATATAGTTTAATGGGTATGTCCAGTAGCAGCGACGTATCCGTGATATTCCAGTTGGGGAAGTTCCGTAATTTCCTCAACCAACTGCTTTCATGGTCTGATTTGCCGCGAAGTTCATCTCTGCAGTTGCACGATGGCTTCCATCCTACTCCGTAAAGTGTCAGCCACATAGGGTTAAGACGGCTTGCGCCTCACAATGTGTAGCAAAGCATTAAGTCGACGCTTGATCGATCGGTCATGCCGGGCTAGTAGCCCCTTCATGCACCATGCGCCGGACATCTGCAGATCTGCAGGGCCAATCAGCTTCCGACATCTAACGAGAACGGTGCCGCCACCTCAAACCACAACGAGCCCGGACCTCAGCCGACATGGACAGCCAAACTCTTCTCTGATCTCAGCGGCCTTGGCAGTCGCGTAAGAGACGAGGTACAGGGCCTCGATCCTCAAGCCTGGGTACAAATTTAGGCATGAGGTGTCAGGGAGGGATCGAGAACATGCTCATCGACTTCCTTCCATGACTTAAGGCCGCCGTAGTCAGGCCGACAATCTCGATTGAGGCCAGAACTACCTTTTCAATTGGCACCAGCCACCCAGAAATGGATGTGGTAAGCCTGGCGTGTGGACAAGAGAGAGAACAAGTTCCATCAAGCAATCTCGCTCCTTTCTGGCTTCTTTCTTTAGCCATGGCTTAAAACTTTCCCCTCGGTTCTGCTGCGCCTACTCATTGAATTATTCCCAGAATATGTTTAGCCTTCGATTCTAGGTACTAAGACCTTTATTGCTTTCTTAGACAGGCAGGGTCTTGTTTTACTATCTGGACCATCTTGGACTTGTCTAATTTCTCTACATGTCCATCGCCAGTATCTTTTCTCAACGCGTTGATGCTCGGATGAAACCTACTCTCTGGGTTGCCCGCTCAACATCATTCATTCAACAAACATGCTTTTCTTTCACACTACATTCTTGCTCCTAGCAGGTCTTCTAGGAACGAGCGTATCTGCTGCACCAACGAATAATACTTACTTGTCCATTGCGCACAAAGTTGCAAATTCGATGAACGATCATTACTTAGACCGAACCAGTGGTGTCTATGAGAATCAATGGTGGAACAGCGCCAATGATCTTACTGCGCTGGCTGATCTTGCTATCATCGATCCTTCCTTTGAAGCAACTGCACAGCCGATAATTCATACCGCCTTCGAACAAGCCCCTCTAAGCCAAGGAATTGCGACATTCGAAAACGCATGGTACGACGACGAAGGATGGTGGGCTCTGCTGTGGATCAGTATGTACGACCTCACCAAAGATGCAATCTATTTGAATGAGGCCGAAAGCCTTTTCAAGGATATGGCCGCTTCCTGGCCAACTCCTTGCGGTGGAGGGATCTGGTGGGACCGCGCCCAAACCTACATTGCCTCTATTGCCAACGAGCTATTCCTCAGCGTTGCTGCCCATCTTGCCAACCGCACTCCAAATAGAGACGACAAAGCTTCGTACACGAATTGGGCTATGAAAGAAGTGGACTGGTTCGATCATGCAAATCTGATCAATGAGTTTGGTGATGTCATTGACGGTATCGATTTGAATGGCTGTACACGCAACCACACTGACGTCTTCACTTATAACCAAGGCGTTATCCTCGGCGGACTCGTGGAGCTAAGCAAAGCTACTGGTGATGCCTCTCTGCTCCCGAAAGCACAGGCCATCGCCGATGCTGCTATCCGCAACCTAACCAACACTGACGGTATACTCCTCGAGAAGGGTACCAAAGATCAAGGCGCCGCTTTCGCACAGTTCAAGGGGATATTCATCCGCAATCTTCAACAACTGCATTCCGTCGCCCCGAAGCCCAGTTATGCAAATTTCATCAGGCACAATGCGGACAGTATTATTAATAATGCGATGAACCATGAGGATTACCTGATCGCACCAAACTGGCAGGGTCCGTTCCGAGATCCAAATATGGGTGCTCAAGGCGCCGGCCTGGATGCACTAGTTTCAGCGGCAAGTTTAAGCAATAAACGAGATGAAGTCCCGGTGGATACGAACTCCGCAGGCAGAGTTAATCAGAATCCACTGGCAAGGATACGGGATCTAACTTGAGAACCGTACCTCGTCCTTCCGCGTTATTATGACAAATGCTGGTTGAAGGAAAGAAAGAAGTAAAAAAACCTGGTGATGCCGAAGATGCGTTAACAACTTTTACGGTTCAATACTTACCAAGCCATTCTTCAGTGGTCCCTCACATACCTTTCCATGGCTTCATAGGGATGTGAACTCTATCAGAACAATGCGTCATACACTTACTCCGAACCACCAACCAAGCCGAGAACAAGTCTAAGATTGGCTGTCGACAGTCGAAATGCAGAATCCCTTTCTGTCATTAGCACCACTCAGACCAAGAACAGGAGAACTCGCTGTCCATGTAAATCATGCATTGTGAAGTTCAAAGGCATATGAAAAAGCATCGCCTCGTCACTAGCACTTGCAAGAGCTTCATGCTTGGTGTTGATGATCTCGGAAGACATCTCCCGGGCAGCTTCTTCCAGATGTTTCGAGGATCAGGGGACATAACACAATGAGATGGCGAGCCGGAAAACTTTCTAAAGAGACAAATTATGGAAAAGTGGTTGGAAGAGGGGTTCAGTATTCGTGGTATGAGAGCCTCGGAATTTTTATACTAAAGCGATCCCCTTAGGACTAGGGGAATCAGGTCGTGCTTGAACGTCTACCTAGACCAGGAAGCAAACTAAGACTAAATTTCGTTTGAGGTTCAAGTGTGCATTCATGGTCCACCTGCTTACCACAATGCAAGTTTCATCTGTATGAGACTGTAATGTGTATGTAGGCAATGGCTTCATAAGTATTACTGTACCATGTATCTTCAAGGTTCGGTTCAACTCAAATTCCCTCCCTTCACAATTGTCTCCGCCAGTTTTAATGTACAAATCCGAGAATGCGCCAACACTACCAATGTATCCCCTGCCAGCGCGAAGTTTGCAATCGCTACGTCTCCGCCCGTCTCAACGGTCTCTCCAGCCAGCAATGGTGCAGCGTCAAACACGCCAAGGACTTCGCCGTCCGATGCACGCACCCAAATGCCGTCACCTTCTGCACTCCATACGCGCCCACTGTCATCCAGATGCAGGCCGTCGGCAAATCCCGTGCGGACGAGACTGAACTGTGACTTGTTGACCGGTTTTGGCGGAGAGGAAGGGGATGAGGTGGATGGAACGAGGTCGTAAACGTAGATCGAAGGGGAACCCCAGAAGGTGGTTTTAGTTAGGCCAGCCTCGAGTACCGGAGAGGTAGTGTCGCTGACGTAGCTAGCAGGAAAAGGAGTCAAATATATGCGGGAGAGGAGCAGATGTCTGCAAGAATATGGAGGGCTATCTCACGTACAGTTTTGTGCCTTCGGCATTGACGCGCACACCGTTCGGGAATTGAACATCGCTCTGGGGGATAACTGGTTGGAGGGTGCCCCTTAGTACGTCAAATCGCCATATTGCGGCGGGCAGGTCTGATGGACCGCCGCCAATCAACGCACCAACGCTGCCAGTGGTACTGAAGAAGGCGTACGCGTTCCCCCTCCTGTTTCAACCAAGCAATGTCATCAACAAAACCGAGCTGCAATCCATAGTACGAGTTCAATACAGTTTTCCAAGACAAAGTGTGAGGATCGATGCTGATGATGCCGGCATCTGTACCAAAGGTAGTGAAGTACACCGTCTTGTTGAAGTAATAACCACCATTGACACCCTTTAGGGGTGGATCGAATCGCGGTGTTGTCACGGTGTTGTTTTGTAAGCTCAGGACTGATACGAATGTTTGATTTCCATAGACGGTACTTGAGCTGGTGAACCAGACTTCATTACGATCGGATGCCCACAGACCGGCCTCGAATGCAAAGCTTTGATTAGGACAGGCCGCTACAAGTTTGAATTGTGGGGCAGGACCTAAAAGCGAGGTGAAGGTAGGAGAGTAAGAAATGAAGGAGGCATTTGTGGCGACGGAGAGCAGAGAGTTCAAAGATGCATCGGAGGTGTGAGTGCTGCTTATCCAAGAGAGAGATATATTGCTGGTGTAATCCATCCGGGAGAAGGAAAGTGTTTTGACAAGGGATCGAAATTACAGATTTGTCTTGAGCGAGCACTGCGATATTTAGGAGCGAAAGGAAGGAGGCATAAACAATTGGCACCATCACTACCAGATAGCTTTGCAAGACTTGCTTTAGCTTCTGTACTCTACAAGATGAGGTGGTGCAAGAGAGAGCGATGAGAAGATTGACAGCCGCGTCCCTGGCCAACAAACCGTAGGATACCCATTATATATTTGAGTGCTCGCGTGGGTTACCGCACTGGTAAAGAATGAGATGAAAGCTGCGGAGGCACGGAGGCACGAACACTATCGCGTTCCTCTTACGTCTAGTTGTGTCAATGTTTTGTCTACCTAACTTCCTTAGCTTGAGATCCTCCCTGAATCGATCGAGATCGTTCCCTAAATCTGTCCTGTTATTCTGTACTTCAACCTACTGAATTTGCGGTGCCATTGATGCTCCTGAATGACCGAGGCTCAAATTTAGTTGTAACGTCGGCTTCCGTCAAGGGAGGTGTGCTACCATCTTTTGCTGGGGGACTCTTCACTGGATAGAACGAACATAAAAGTATTATATCCTGTCGATAGCTACGATACTTCCTATTACACCCCTTGATGCCAGTATTGCCAAGATTTCTAACCAGATATGATACCCCGGACAAGTATGAGAAGTAAAATTAGTTAGCCAAGCTTTTGTTTATCTCACTTGTTATGATCGTGAATTCTAACATCCTCTAACGAAAAGATGAGCGTGGTGAGTGAGATGATGTCATGGCTCGATGAGTAGCTGCCACTCCGCCTCAGCTCTCACACGTAAATAATAACCCTGCAAAACATCCGCCCGGGATGAGGCGGGACCTTGCTTACCTTATTGAGGCGTTCACGGAATTCTGAACGTGTTCAAGTCTCTTTGGATTCCCTCCATCTCCCCCGATTCGTGAAAGTCTTTTTCGTCCATCGCATGACGTACCATTGCACGATCGAACATTTGCAATATGTTCTCAAAAGCTCCATGGTCCCACTCCAAGGACAAAGAGAGCGGCAATGAAGACCAGCAACAGGAAGAATCTCTGACTACCATACTCGAGCCTGAAGAACGCTCTGAGCTCACACTCCTCATTGCCAATGCTACCGAGGCTATGCAGACCAATCTTCTTGATACGTTTGATCCCAAGAAAACCGGCATTTCTACTACGAAACCAGATGAACCTGGAAACAATGCTAAGGATGCGTTTGAGACCACCGACCCCGCTAATGCCGATGTTGAAGCTTACGATAGGCAACGCAAAGAAGAAGCTGCAAGGGAAAAAGAAGTCGCTTCTGACTCGATACAAGATCTGAAGAAAGCCGGACTAGAATTCTTCAATGATTGGAGAGATACTGTGCTTCAGCGAGTCGGCGAGGTGGTCAATTCTCGCGAGAAGGCTACAGAGCAAAGGAAAGAAGCAAGTCAGCAGGAACGGACTCCACAACTACCGCCGCGGAAAGCCATACCAAATCAGTATGTAGAAAGAGTGCAACGAGCATTACAAAAGCTATATCCCCCAATTGAAACACCTCTGAAGCGTTTGGAAAAGAAGAAGAAGGCGCTTATACTTCACAGTCTATTGCTGTTATTATTGAGTCTGGAACACTACACAGCACATTCTAGGATATTGCTACTGTATTTGACCAGCAGTCTCGGTCTGACGATTGATTTCTTGGCCGAGGATGAGAGTAAGGTTGCGAGAGGACTATTAGCGGCGGCAGATAAAATGTCAGCTGAGGAAGAGACGAAAAAGAAACAAGAGGAGAATGCTGTTGCAAGGAAATGGAAGGTAGGGCTTGCTTCTGTCGCCGGAGCCGCTGTGATCGGAATCACAGGTGGCCTTGCCGCACCTTTTCTGGCTGCTGGTATTGGCAGCGTCATGGGAGGTCTTGGCCTCGGGGCGACGGCGGCGGCGGGATATCTCGGGACGATGGCCAGCAGCGCAGTACTCGTAGGTGGCCTATTCGGCGGTTACGGTGGTCGTATGACTGGACAAATGATGGACAAATACGCGAAAGAGGTTGAAGACTTCGGTTTCGTTCCTGTGCGCGAAAATCACAAGCCACGAAAGATTGAAAAAGAATATAGACGATTGCGCGTTGCCATAGGCATCAGTGGCTGGCTTACGGAACAAAAAGAAGTCGTTGACCCATGGAGAGTGATTGGACGCGGTGAAGAAGCATTTGCTCTGCGATACGAACTTGAGGCTCTCCTCAATCTTGGAAACGCCATGACCACAATGGTAAGGAGTGCAGCCTGGGGTCTTGCCTCGAGAGAGGTCATCAAGCATACTGTTTTCGGTGCTTTGGCCGCCGGCCTCTGGCCACTCGGGCTGCTCAAAGTATCTCGTGTCCTTGATAATCCCTTTAGTGTGGCAAAGGCACGGGCTGATAAGGCAGGTGAGGTCCTTGCCGACGCTTTGATAAACAAGGCCCAAGGTGAAAGACCTGTCACTCTTGTGGGGTATTCGTTGGGAGCTCGTGTGATATACAGCTGTCTCACCGTAATGGCTGAACGCAAGGCCTTCGGACTGATTGAATCCGTTGTCCTCATCGGTGCTCCTGCTCCAGCTACGACATTGGACTGGCGAAAAATGCGTAGTCTTGTCTCAGGTCGAGTCATTAACGTCTATAATCCCGACGACTACATCCTTGGCTTCATCTATCGCAGTAGCAGTGTCCAGTACGGCGTTGCGGGCCTCCAAAAAATCGACGGTATCAAAGGAATCGAAAATGTTGATGTCCATGATAAGGTCAGTGGGCATACAAGATATCGATTCCTGACTGGAAGTATCCTTAAGGATATTGGTTTCGAAGACCTCGACCAAGAAGAGGTAGCGAGGGAAGAGCGAGAAGCTGAAGCAGATAAACAGAAGGAAGACGCTGAGAGGGAGCAGGCCGAAATCGAAAGTGGCAAAAGCGAAGAAGAACAAGCTGACGATATGCAAAAGAAAGTTAGTGATAAGACTCAGCAAACCATGATGGGCTGGACAGCCGAAAAGCTACGTGTAGGTGGAGCTTCTGCTTCAGAAGCATTTTCTCGTGCTCGATCGCAGGTCTTTGGGCGCCGTAGCGTTGACAGATCGAGATCAGCCTCTAATGCAGAGGCACAATTGCCTACCGATTCCGCCGACTCTAGCAACAATGCCGCATCTCGAAGAGCATGAAAAATCTTGTTTCTGCTTTATGAGCTATATTAGCTTATCTGACCTGCATAAGACAATCCGTGAAGGTTCATTTGCCAGAGAACATCCCAAGGACGCGCCAACAAGAAGAATCCAGCGACGAGGTAAGTCGCGTTAGGTGGCGGAAGGGCTGCGTTTCCATGCCTCTCTTCCGATACTGCTCAACAAGGAGCGAAGGGTCGAGTGCTTTTCTTTCAATTGCTTTGCACAGTCATTCAATGGGCCTCCCAACCAGAGAGATAACTAATACTCGGCCCGCTGTAGCATGCTGTTGAGATTAAAGGTGGCTGTTCATGCGATGATCCGGAATCTAGTTGGGAAGCTTTGACCTTGCACGGAGGAGCAGGAGAGCTCTTGGATAGCCCTTCAATTCTTGCTGGTTACCTCTCGGAGCTCTCGTACTGCAATCTTCACAAACTCGTCAGGAGCTTAACAAACGCATGCAAATCAGAATATTGACCAGTTCCAATTTCATTGAGTCTCGATCGCTACTCCCTATGCTCCGCTGCCGCCGCCGTTTGCTTCTCCAGATCCGAACGCAGTGCCTGCCCAATAGCCGTGCCTCGGGGAAGTCTTTTCTCAATTCTGACGGGGTCAAAGATGCTCTTACTTCTCAAGAAAATCTCATCAATCTGCTCCAAATGCCTTCCATTCGTTTCCGGGAAGAGAAAATAGAATGCGGGCAAGAACCCGCACAAATTCACACAAGCCCAGACAATGAAATAGCGATATTGGATATTTGCGAATCCTAAAGGCGAGACCTCGGCCACGAGGAAGTTCGTGGCCCACAGACCAGTGACCGAAATAGCAGTAATGGGAACACGGGCGTTCAGAGGGGCGACCTCGGAGCCATACAAGAAAGTGATCCCTAAGATTTTTGATACTGTTAGGCAAAGATTATCAGATTAATTGTCTGAGGGTCACCAAACTCACCGAGGGCACCTATTGGGAAGCAGGCGAAGAAAATGTAAATAAACGCTATTGCGGCTTCAAGTGCGGAATCGTTTTGTGTCTGTGAAACCAGACCTGCGACGATGGCCATGCTACCTCCCATACCGATCGAGGCGAACATGAACAGCTTTCTTCGACCAACCCGGTCCACCGTGAAAACACCAATTGGCGAGCATAAGGTTTGAAAGGTAAAGAGACATGCTGCGACGATCCGCGAATCAGTGGCGTTGAGATGAAAGTACTCTTTCAAGATTAAAGAAACGTATGGTGCAAGCGCATTGATCCCACAAAGCTGTTGGAAGCTGCCGGCGATGATAGCCAACACAGTCCTGTGGAATAGCCGCTGGTTACCATTGTGCAGGAGATCCCTGAAGCGCCCACTGGCAAGCAATTCTACTGCACCTTCCATCTCTGCTACCTCGAGGATCAACTGCTCACTGTCCATCGGCAGGTCTCTGAGCGCAGAGATGACCTCTTTTGCCTCTTGTTCCCTACCATGTCTCAAAAGCCATCGGGGAGATTCCGGCCACCATGGAGCGCTGACCGCCAAGCTACCGATCATAAGACCCTGTATAGCAAGCGGAAAACGCCAAGCCACACTGTTATCTTGGACGAAAGATAGGCCAAATACGAGCCAGCCTGCGATACAGATCCCCAGACTAATGAAAACGCTTTCGAGAATGACGATAGCGCCTCGATGCTCGGCAGTGCTGCACTCTGACTGCCAAGTCGGCGCTGTTGCAGCGACCATACCAAGACCAAGCCCCATGACCACGCGGCCTACGATGAGCTGTGCAAGCGAAAAGGATGAAGCTTGGATAATGATACCAATGACACTGACACTAGCGCCAATCGTCATGGTACGAATCCGGCCTAAGCGGTCACCAATCCAGATACACGACATGGAGCCGAATAGTGCACCGAGATTGTAAGTCGCGACAACAGTACCTTGGAGGATGGATACGTGGGTCTGATCACTGGCGGCAACGGTGGAGGCGTCGATGGATGGAAACGTTTCGGTCCAAGAATTGAGTTCCAGGAGCTGTCCGGCAGCTGCGTTGAAGTAGCCGAAGCTATACCATAATCTTAATTTCACGTTCTCTCCTTCTCCTAACACATATTCGATGGAGGACTGTACCTTAGGAAAGCTGGGAGAATGACCGCCCAAATCAGGGCAGCATTGAGAGCCTTGCCTCGAAGACCGAAGTATTGCTTTGCCATTGTGTAGAGCTTTTCCACTACTGACACTTGCTTCTCATGGCATCCAGAGCGTGTAATTTTGATACTTCAACGCCAATGTCGGATATCAAAGAAGTCCTGCTAAGGAAGGATGAGGTAGGTATGCATACCTAAACTTCCTTCATGGTCAGCACGATAGAGCGGGAAATCTCACCCGCATTTCGTACTCCGGATGACGGCCAGCAAAATTTACTTGTCAGGGTTCAAGGAGTGGTTGTGGGTCGGTTATGACGCCGTTCTAGAGGTCACCCCGCCTCTCCGCATTCGTCGGCCCAGTCGCGATGACGACGATCTCGCCGATTCTCTTCCTACCGCTATTGCGGGAAGTTACCATTACAAGAGAATGGTATATGTAGCGGTCACAAAAATTTATCTAGGTCATCCGATTCTGCAAAGCACAAGACAGTAGCCATCCTTTTCAGTGGTGGATCGGCGAGGTCTCAAAGGAGCTACGATGGTCCAATGACAGTCGACGTCTCGTGAATTCGCTAATAGATGATCTATTCGACGAAAGTACCTGGGGTTGTCGGAAGAAAATGTCATGGTTCGCATCCAGAATGTTAGTCACTGGAATCAATTAAGCAACCTTTTAACACAATCGCAGCGTTTCAATCGACAACTTGAAGTGAGGACGATGTTGATGGTATATCGGAAAAAGTTCACAATCTACCAATGAGTAGCTTGACTTGAGTGGCTACCTATCCTATTAGACGAACGAAGATATTTTTTTCGACATCCATGGGTGAATAGAAATTTTGCATAGGATACGACCATGCGCAACCTCTCGAGTCAGCATTCGTCCGGTCTAGATTGCAATAGGGAGACTCTGCTAGTATATGCTACTTTCTTTCGATGAGGCGACCCCCCCCAGTTATAATGTGCGATTGTTTCTGTCAACCGCTTGCAAGAGAAGCTAGATATTTTCGCGTATCGACCCCGCGATATCTTACCAAAGAGCCTGCTAGCTGCATGATTCTTGGTTTCAGCTATGGATCAAGGGATGGGCTAACGTGCCCGGGTGAGAAATGATATGAAATCCTGAAACTTTTGATATTTCGATACCTCCTCATATCAACTTCGATCTGCCCCGGAGTGGGGACGATATTTCGCCATGGAGCTCCCCAGCTCACCCTGGCATCGTTTGACGGAAATCCATATCTCTTACCTTCCGTTCCTCTTCGTCTCTCAGATGTCTGGTCGCCGGCGAATAAGTGCATAGATGCGAGCCCATAGTGTTACGAAGCGCGGGAGTTCGGAGCCTAGCAATTACCCTGAAGGTAGATGATGGAGGGGACATGGTTGCGGCTTTCGGATACAGCAGTCCATCACGCTTCCACCGAGTACATATTTTTGGCATGAGCCTTCTGCAATGGAGAAAGCCCTCAGATCTAGGACTGGCTGGGCATCTCGTGAAACAAGCTACATCACACAAAAACCTGTCACCATGGGCTTACTCTGACTGTTCTATATAGATGCATTTATTACCGAATATTCGCATCAATAGAAGAGTGAGCTTGGTGACTATCATATGTCTTATTCAAGCTTGTGCTGTTTCTGAAACACAATCTTGTAAGACTGGTGTAGAAGACAAGATGGTGTTGAGAGTCGGAATTGGGCAATGCTCGCTACGGGTCACTCGGAATTGTGGCGTTCAAGTCTGGGATATTGCTTGCATAAAATAAAAAATCCATTATACCAGCCATCACGCTGTGGGTATTTGCCGGAATGAGATGGATATGGTGGATATGTTGGGTACTAGTCCAGATATCCAAGATTGCAAGGGAGGTACCTTCTAAGGCGACTTGAATGCAACTGGCGAACTTCAAATGACTCCCTGGTACTCTACTGGAATTCGCCTCCTGGCACCCCTCAAGGAAAGTAGATTCGATTGAACCTTGTCCGAGATCTTACGCACACGAAGTGGCCATCATTGCTCCATACCAGCCGGGTTTGCTCCCGCAAAGCTACTAAATCTCTGCCGTGGACATAGATATGTTGCTTTCCGCCCAAAGTTGCCACCGGATAGGGTCGCATAGGCTGCAAAGGCTGAAACAAGTAGCGGTAATCAGGAACACGCGGCAAAAGGAAGGGACGGGATCTTGAGCAACCATTACCAACGACCTCGAACTTACATGCCCCCCTTTTTCCGCTCTAATTCGCAGCACACCCTGCGCTGGTATTTTTCTCAGGTTGATTGATTGAATGAGCCAGCCTGCGATCATGATTATGCTACACAAACACCATCATTTTCGACACCAGCTTTTGGAGCAAAGACTATGCTGAGAGTCATTATTATTTCGGCAGATACAGAGTATGCAATAGTGAGGTTCAATGGCTGAAGATGCATCACTGCTATACCCAACTCGGAAAAATGACTTTAGCCTTACACCGGTTAGTCAGGTACCGGGTAAATAGAAAAATCTTAGCTGCTGCCATCTCACGGTGTGAAATGGAACATCTAGATCGACGGCGCAACGGAAATGCAGATGCGAGTAGCCCGTGTACATAACGATTCAGGCATTAGCCGGAGGGGGTTTACGAAGAATTGCATTAGATCGCGACGGGAATCTGCAAATCTCATCTTCATCATCAAAGCCTATCGCCCTATAAGAGCGTAATGCCTTTCCTTGGCATTGCTAGGAATAACAGCAGGGGGTGAGCATTTCCTCTATTCTGTCTTTGTGTCCAACATGAGGTCTATCGTGATTGTCGCCGCTTCTTTGGTATCTTTGCTTTCCCCGGTCTCATGCTATCCTTCCACTCGATCGTACGGAACCGGTAACGTTACTAATGCAGGAACTTCATTGACATTGTTATATCAAAACAATCTTAATGCTTCAGACGATGTGAACCATGTTGGAGCGATTTTGTTGGATTCTATGACCTTGACGAATGGTGCAGCAGCATGTGCTTCTATCGGAGAGTCTCTGCTTCCTCGATCCACAATTCAGAGTCACTCTGCCGATTTCGAAAGCTCGCTCTCATACCTCGCATACTCAGGACAGGCAGCCTCGGAGCAGCTTTATTACATTTCAGATGGCATTCTTTCTGTGGATGAGCAGTCGGAGAAACTTACTTATCCAACCCTGACGAACAACCAGACGCGCCTACCGATTCTTTGCACACAATCGAGCATGCAAAATGGGCCGGACAATGCGGTTGCTACTGCTTCGAACGAGGTGATCATCTCATCAAGCGGAAATAGCTTTGTTGGATTTAGGAATCAGAAATCCTTCCGCTTCGAGGGCATCCCCTACGCAAATCCACCACAAAGATTTGAGTACTCGACAGTCTATAGCCAGACTGGTCAAACAATCAACGCCACAGCTTATGGACCGGATTGCTCCCAAGCCGGAGATAGTGACATCAGTGAAGACTGCCTATTCATTAATATCCAAACACCATACATACCTCGGGCTGGCTCAACCAGCGGTCTAAAGCCGGTCTTGTTCAGCATCCATGGTGGTGGTTTTACTGGTGGAAATGGAGGTCCTAACTCTGGATTAGATGGAGGAAACATAGCTTCTCGAGAAGATATTGTTGCAGTGGAAATCAATTACCGGCTATCTACCCTTGGTTTCCTCGCCATTCCAGGGACGAGTATCAAGGGCAACTTTGGCATTGGAGATCAAGTGACTGCTCTCAAGGTACGTAGAATCAGTCAAATCTTGGCCACAGACTGACATGTCCCAGTGGGTTCGACAAAACATTGCCCAATTCGGCGGCGACCCAACCAAGGTCACTATCATTGGCGAATCGGCTGGTGCAGGCTCAGTTCGCACTCTTTTAGGTTCTCCTCCAGTCATCTCAAATCATCTCATCTCCGGTGGCATTTCCCAATCAAATCTTGGTGGTGGGGTTGACCTTGGTCTGTCCGGAGATTATGCCACGACTTATAGCTCGTACCTGACTGTCTCACAATCTTATGCGATCGCAGGTCAGCAAATATTTGAGGCCGTGGGATGCAATCAGACAAGTCTCTCTGCCCAAATTGCATGTCTGAAAACCGTTCCAGCAGCTACGATTGTCGACCTGCCTACAGTAGCTCGGTACGTCGTGCAAGACGGTACCTTCGTAAATACTGAACAGCTCGATGTCACGAACCGTAATGGCAGTTCAGCTTACGTTCCTGTCATCTTTGGTACCACAGCCAATGATGGTGCTTCCTTTTGCACTTACCCACCGGCAAACATTACTTCCGAAGTTCAAGGCATCGCGGCATCCCTCAGCATCACCGAAAGTGAGGCCCAGAGCATCATCGACAGTGGCCTCTTTCCCTACTACAGCACCGGCAATCTTACACTCGACTCTTTCAATGTTTCTCAACGCGTCTCCACAGATGTCCAGTTCCGCTGCATTGACGAGGCAACCATATATGCCGCTTCCATATCCAAGGTTTTCCCTCGAGCATACTACTACACCATCGAACGGACATATGAGGGCTATGATCCAAACAATTTAGGAGCAAATCTTTCGGCTGGTCCAGTAGAGCCCGTCTTTCCGAATGGAGACCCTGAACTTCCGTACTTTAGGTTGCACGGCTCGGATCTTGGTTTTAGCTATGGAAATCAATATCCATTGAGAGACGACCGCGATTTGAAGGCTAGCCAGTTGATCAGTGGATATTACGCTGAATTTGCGAAAAGTGGGCAGCCAAATCCACCAGTCCAGTATTTGCAAGTCAGGGGTTATAACAACACATTGGAAGCTGCTCAACAAGGAGGATCGTGGGAGCCAGTGAGTAGTGCGACTGGCCCAACAAAAGCCCTGGACTGGCCAAGCTTGACTGTGGACTTTCCGGACGTACCTCAGTGTGCTTTCTTGAATTATAGCCTGAATTATTATTTGCAAGGAGGATCTTGAGGAAATCGTACTAGAGCTCTGGAGCAAGCAAGGCGTCTCGTAGTGTCAAACGCGCATTGTAAAATTAAATCTTGGAACTAGAATTCAGTACGCCACTGGCAAATTTGGAATGAAGACAAGAACTGGCTGCAAATTATATTTTTGTAGTATCCAGTTCTGGCCAAGTCATGTGAAGGTCGATGTGTGGAACTATCAGAGGTGATACCATAGTACTCCGTACGGATACAGATTAGATGGTATTTCTATATCGTAACCCATGCTTCCATCGACCAGTGCAAATATTTTTGATGGGCCAGCGTTCGTGACGAAGACGTAAGCGTCCGCGACATGGGATAGTTCGTGAGTGTTAATGAGGTAACGCCGTAAGAGACACATGAAGAAGGTCATTAACCAAGTGGGAAAAAAATCAAGATCACGAGCGCTTAAGAGGCTCTGATGTCCCGTGCGCCCCCGTCCTCCTCCGCTCCGCCACCTTATGACAACATCTTGAATATCATTGGCTGGCCAGCTCGAAGACTTCTTGTATGACATGATTCCGTTTCCATGCTTGTCAACTACTTTGACATAAGAAAATCATACCGGCATTCAAACAAACCCCTCTCGGCGTGATACCTAAAGACACTTCTATCTCTATTACCATGTCCTTTGCTCGAACAGTAACGTCATCAGCAGCTCTAGCCTTCAAGGCCGCCTGCTTCGCGGGACCAACTCAAACAGCACCTCTGCGATGTCCGCAATGCCTTCGTAGATTTCCCTCCTCAAGACTGTCGACGACATCCTCAGGGCGATGGCTGCAGACCGCTACTGCACATCGACCACCGGCTCTCGAGCCTCCACCACCACCTCCTCGAAACACTGGCATTCCTGATACATCCATAGCTAGAGGGGCTGCTGAAGTCGACATTGCAAGTCGGCCAGGATTGGAAAATTTCCGCCAAAGCAATCCTACGCCACACCGAGACCAGTCGTCTGGTATCAAGAAATCCGAGGCCGAAGCTCAAATACCCAAGCCCACCACCTCTACATCATCATCATCCATACCTACTGGACCATCCGAATCCTCGTCTTCGCCCACTAAATCAAAGCGACCTAAACTACGCCCTCGAAAAGCTGCAATGAACCTTACACCTACCGCCGTTACACAATTACAAGATCTGCTTAATCAACCCGAACCCAAGTTCATCCGGGTCGGTGTTAAGAACCGTGGATGCTCGGGTCTTGCTTACCATCTCGAATACGTTGAGAAGCCTGGCAAATTTGATGAAATAGTTGAGCAAGATGGCGTCAAGGTGTTAATAGACTCGAAAGCGCTCTTCAGCATAATTGGTAGTGAGATGGATTGGATCGAGGATAAGTTGAATAGGCGATTCATCTTCAAAAATCCAAACATAAGTAAGTCTCGTCCTTCCGTTACGACTGTGTTCGGATCATCTTGGACCTTTTCCAAAGAGGCGTATTTCGACTAACGTATCACAGCGGACCAATGCGGATGTGGAGAATCTTTCAGCGTGGGCTAGTGCTGTATAGCCTTTATCAGACATTCATGACCATTGTATTGAGCGGAGCATAGCGTCCTTGTAAAATTTCCCATCACGAGTCATCTAGATAGTATCTCATAATACAGACTCGATCACATCCTTGGTTTGTCGATTCTTGCTTCGATCCTAAATCTACAAAATCCCCGTAGTAAAATCTATAACTCTGACGTTTTGGACGAACGTTCCAACATCTTTGACAAAGTCGAGATGTGCCGGATCTTTTTCGAGATAATACTTGCGATCGTCTTCATTCTCAAATTCAAATACAAAACCATGGCTGAATCCGCCCTGTATGATTGTCAGTTCATGGAAGTATCCTTGATGGATGGTAAGACTACTACTTGGTGCCCTTCTGGACTATTGTCTCTGCCTCCCCTTGCCGATTTGATGTACTTTTTTTGAGTGTCCGGGTGAACGCATTTTTGTCCTAATCCTAGCATTCGATTGCAGACCTATTAGATTCGAGTGAGCCATGGCACAGTGCAATGTTTTGCTGGAAGCAAGGGGTGAGTACATCATGAACCTGCTTGTGAGTTGTGTTCGGTTTGAATTCGAACAACACAACGTGTACGATTGTCATCTTGAAGTCGGAGAAGCAACTTGCGAGAGTGAACTTCTATTCCCGGAAAAAGTTAGGTGGGGTGGATTCCATCTAATACAAAAGATAACGTCGCCGTCGTTCCCCCAGACTACCTTACTCTGGAGACCATCGAACATGATCAATGGATGCAGACTTTAATCTAGGACACTAATTATCCAACAACTACGTACCGTTTCTTAGAACACAAGTGGTATTTCTGGCATCATTTCAATAAGGGTACTATTCTGTAAAGCGGCTCGCGCGAATGGGATCCGGCATCGACCATCATCCTCCATCTTTGCAGATCACCACGCTGGGATATCGGTCGCGCAAGAACTCATGGACACAACGGTTTTTGACCATGCCAAGATGATCAGCAATGGAGGACAGTTCTATTCAATTAATTGTTCGATTTGCAACTTCCACGCCGGATCTCCCTCTCCTCATTGCCTCCCCACAATCGACCTCTACCCTGAGCCTTAAGCAAGTAATACGCACTCACCTTCCTCCCCCCGCATCCTCAAACCGTCTTCGTTTGATATATGCTGGAAAGGTGCTCCCAGACACGGCCCTTCTCTCCTCAGCACTTCATATACCTCCTCCGCCACCGCGCTCCGATTCAGATGCACCCATTGACAGTCGCCCCGGACCAGACTCCTACGGTGGTGAGAAGACGACCAAGAGCAAAGGTAAAGAGCCCATACGAGACAGCAATCATACAGACAGCCGCAACCTAGAGAGTACGCGTGCCATATCTCGAATCTATATCCACTGCTCTGTTGGCGATGCCCTCTCACCGGCCGAGCTCGAAGCAGAAGCTCATGCGGCGCTTTCCAGCACCCACTCCCCTCGCCAGCCTCCAGTGTCAACTTCCCAGCAGAAACCCTCCACTTCGCATGTCACTATACCGTCGCCAAGCCTGCCACATGCCGAAACTCAGCTTCTTGGTTTCGACCGCCTTCTCTCTGCCAACTTCACACGCGAAGATGTCGCCAGCCTCCGTGCCCAGTTTCTTGCTCTCCAACAGTATACCCACACGCCAGATACCATGCCACATGGTAACGCGCTGCGCTTGCTTGAGGAACGATGGCTTGACAGTGAAGCATTTGGACCTCCAACGGGTGGGAACAATGAACATCAATCTGGCAACCGCGGCGACGAAAGTGGTGGCCCGACGACGGTGATGGAGGGAGGTGGGATTACTGGTGCTGATAACACGAGAGGAGGAGGCGGTGGATGGGGAGTGGGAGTGAGTTCGGGATTTGGGGAGGACAGTGGGCTGGAAGACATGTTGATTGGTAATTTGATGGGATTCTTTTGGCCTTTGGGGGCGTTGTGCTGGCTATTGAGAGAGGAGGGAGTCTGGACGCAACGGAGGCAGATTGCGGTATTCACGGGAATGGTAGTCAATGCAGCATTTGGGTTCTGGCGGATGGCGGGATAGATTTGGATCTGTCTCTAGGAAAACTGAGTTACTGAAGTACTCAGGCTTGAGCTTTGCAGCACAGCGATGGCGCTTTTAGGTTGTCTAGCAGGATTTTTCGAGACTCCGATTAGTTCGTCTATATGTATATGTGCTTCATCTATCTTTAAGAGGACTAGATAATGCCCTTTCTGCACAAAGCCATGGAATAATTAGAGCCGACAACAACAAATCAGCCGGAGTTCTTGGGCATGCTCGGGTTGTAATTATCGACTAAAGCAATTTTCGCCCTTTCAAGTCCCTTCCGTGTGCCTCATCCTGTTCCCAAACACCCGCTACCATTAGCGCCCATGAGAGGCCGGTCCGTATTGTCACCCAACCTTGTTCAAGTACCCAGAATGGCAAAATGAATATGTTCCAAGCGAAACGGAACAGTCTTTCCACCAGGACAATCCATGTTTGAATGAAACCTATTACCGCCCTTGTCGCATGATCTTTCATCTTCAACTCTGGCTTCACCCCTCGACTATACCTTGAATCTACGACTTCAAACGGTATTTGTGCACCTAGATATTTTGTGGCCACTTCCAGACCGCTAGTAAATCCATCTTCATGGAACCCATATTTGGTCCAGGCGCCACAATATAGCAGACCACGTGTGTTTTGGATTTCAGGAAGTCGACCCTGCGCTGCAACAGCTTCCGGGGTATATAGCGGATGAGAGTATTGATATTCGCCTTGGATAGTGGATGAAGCGGGAGGATGGGGAGGATTCATAGTGACAAGTACATCGCCGAAGAGAGAGGCAGGTATATGTTGTAGAATGTTCATATTGTATGTTAGCGAGACTTTCTCCAAAGACGGGGAGGGATTGCTGTGGCCGTTTCCAAGGTGTCTTGACTTTTGGTCATCCCCGCGATAGATATCGTAGATTGGCGGTTTCTGGCTAGTGCTAGATGAGGTTTGCCGGCTCGTGGTGAGATAATTCCAACTGGACCAAGTTGCTCTTCGTTTAGGCATGAGGCTTAGATCTGAGTGGAGGTACACGTTATTTGCGGATGTGTGGAAAGTACCAAGTATATCTGATTCTACCTCGGTCGCAGATGCAGAGATGATATCGAGTGCCTGGTCGCCATGACAGGCGAGAATGACCTCATCAAACATCCATTGTTCGCCTTCAATATCGGTGTGTAGAATCATACTCCCGGAACGATTGCTTGTAATGGAAGTTATGGAATTGTTGAGATGAATTCGTTCTTCAGGGAAGTTCCTCATAATAGCATCAACATACGACTTTGAGCCCCCAGGAATAGTTAACCATGGAGGTCGTGTCGAGACTGTGGTTAGTAGATGATGATTCCACAAAAATCGAACAAGTGTCTTAACAGGGAAAGACAATGAGCAGTCATCGGGACTGGTACTCCATACACAAGCAGTCATGGGTATGATGTAGTTGTCGCGAAAGGCGTTTGAATACCCTTCTCTACAGAGGTAATCCCCCATACTCTCCTCCATCGTTTGATGAGAAGATGCGTTGTCATGACCATCATCGTCAGACAAGAGATCCAGGGCAAATTGGTTGAACCGAGCAATGTCAAAGATCATGCGCCAGTGTCGAGGGGAAATAATGTTGGACCATTGCGCGAAAAGAGAGGAGAGGGAATTGCCAGCCCATTCAAATGCCCCTTGATCTCTTGAAATCCCAAAACTCATCTCAGTTTCCACTGTTCTGACATTGATACATTTTAGGAAATTGATAAAGTTTGCTGTAGTAATTCAGTCTGTCATCCTTCGTGGGTGGGCTCGGTTACTAACGGTAGGTAGCCGTATTCAGTACAATAAAACCAGTGTCAACAGGTGTACTGTGTCCTCGGTGCGTGAATGTAACAGTATTCGTGTGTCCGCCAAGTCGGTCATCAGCCTCGAATATATGGACTTCGTGGTTGGTAGATTTGAGAGCCCATAGAGCACCTAATCCCGCGCAACCGCTACCAACAATGGCGATTTGTTTTCGAGTCATTTTCATAGGCCTCTTCAAGATCGACTTCGGCAACTTTGTTGCTACCATGTGAAGAATTAGAAAATGTTCTCAGGGCTTGAACTTGATTTCAAGGGAAGTATTGACAGCGGCATGAACAAATAATATAAAGAATACATTGGGGGATCTCTGAATGCGACAAAGCAAAATGCCGAGAAGCAGTAGAAGGACTTGCTTACCTCGCCACAGCTTCCTCCCCGCGTCAGAGTGCAGATAGTTCAAAGACAAGCAAGACAAGCAAGACTAGGATGCCTCCCAACGATCCAGGTCCAGATATGCGGGCTATTTCATGCAGATATAGAATAGGCTCGCGCAGGTATACTAGAATTACACTAAGTCATGATATGCAATGCTTGGTTTGATCTCGATTCTGCACGATATGGGCGCGCCAAAGGGAGCTTGGAGGATTGGCTATTCTGCCAACTGAATCTCCTCCCTTAGGTGTTGAAGGCTGGCATATCGTTGAATTCATCGATTTCCTAAAATGGGGCCGATCCAGACTTCGATCTACGGCAGGTACCCAGAGGTATCACATGCAGCTAGGATTGAGGTGCACGTGACTCGGCCCAAGACTTTGCCGGCCTGTAATAACGAACGTCATATCGTTACCTGCAACACGGCCTCTTCGATTACCCTATCTACCCTGTCCGCGAAGACGACAATCAATATGGCGAATCCTCTTGATACCGATGCGGGTTCCGAGCTCTTCAGCAGCTACGAAGCGGAGCTGAAGCTCATTCAAGCCGACCTGTCACAGAAGCTCGATCAAATTCCTGATCTCTCCGGTGAGCCAAGGAAAGCAGCAGTAAGACAGGCCGAACGCGCGCTCGAAGAAGCAAATGAAATGGTGAGTCTCGTCTTCGTACCGATCTCAATGCGATCATCCCGAAGTGTACTAATGAGCCCTGTCAAGCTGGACTCTCTTCGCCTAGAAAAACAAAATATTCCGCAGCCTCTGAAACCCAAAACGAATGCCCGCTTTCGTAACCATGAATCAGATGTCGATGCGCTCAAGCGACGGTTAAATTCCTTATCATCAGACAAAGCTGCCTTGTTTGGAAATCGTTATACCGATGACGACCCGTCGAGTGACCCACAGCAAGAGCAACGGCAACAGCTACTGTCAGGAACAGATAGATTGGAGCGAAGTTCGGGCAGGTTACGGGATGCTCAAAGGATGGGCTTGGAGACTGAGCAGATCGGTGCCAATACTCTAGCTGATTTAAATCGGCAAAGAGAACAGATCCAGAACACAAGAGAGCATTTGTTAGAAAGCGAAGGTTACACTGATCGGAGTATCAAAACTTTGAGGGGGATGGCACGTAGGTACTTGAATCGTCTTGACCTTACATATTTCATCTGCCAGCAAAACGTACTAACGCATGGCTTCTTTTAGGATGGCTACGAATCGGATGATTACCATTGCAATAATTACAGTTCTTGTGATATTGATCGTGGCGATTGTTGTCAGTAAATTCCGGTGATAAGTCGCTGAACAGGGCGCAGGGAAAAGAGGCGTTTAAATATTGGGTGAGTCATGTAATTTTATCAGGGCCATAGTTCCGTATGAAAGTCGATCAACAAACTGAATCGCAAGTTTCTTTCGGAAGAAGAGAAAGCATCCTCAGAAGTACTTTACACATGATCTTGAGGCTTGGCGCATGGATGACTGCCGTTTCCCAGTGCGTTTTGTGATAAAGTATATTCAGATCAGGTTGATCTTTGGCCGACAACAAAAAACCTGAGAGTTGCTGCGTACCTTGATCCATTTCGAAAGCTGCATGAATGTAACTGGTGCCTGGGATTACCGGAGGTTTAATCGAACGCTTTGTTTGGTTAATGATTCAATAAATTGCCTCTGAATTATGAGGATAGGATCGTATTGACTGTGTAAAGAATGTAATGAGGCCTCAGATATGATTGTAGTAGATGAAGCCTGCTAATTACGACTTGGCGAGAAAGGATGGCTTTGTTCCTTTTTTGTGTGGCTGATGCTTCATCTTCTCGGAGACACATTCCGACCATCAGTCCATAGAACAAATCTGGGTTGCATGATGAGAAGTGAAATTCGTACATACTTTTGCGCGAAATGACAATATCGAAACACTGATTTTCACGAGATAGAGGAATACGGACCCTGAGCCTGAACGTGACTCAACCAGACTCTTAATTTCTTCGAGGATGCGTCAATTGCAGAAACTACAGAATGTCAACAAAGTGAAGCGCGACCATTTTTGAAGCTTTCTTAACGAGGACAGGAACTCTTCGAACCCAAGCGGGACTCGGCCACCCTTATGTCTGGAAGCCGTGAATATAGTTTCACTATCACAACATTTCTAATTGCAAGCATCTCTGATGTGTCATTTGCAGTATGGCTTTCAACGAATGCTGATCAGATTTTCATGATAGAGTGGCAGCGAGGACCTTGGGAGCGAATGGCTTAAAAGCCTCAGCCGAAGCGGACAAGGAACTCAATTTTGTGTTTGGACATTGGCAAAGTAAGATTTAATGTTATGATCGATGAGGCCCGCTAGCTGGAGATTGCCATTGGTATTACGCTCCTGGAAGCACTTGCAGAGTTTAGCACCTCCGGCTAGGATTTTCGGTGATAAATTCTTCGATTTTTTGAGAAGCGAAGTTTAGATAGGTATTCCACGATGGAGCAGCTCTACGCATGCGGCTTCGATGGGCTTGGCCAGCTTACTGGTCACAAGAATACACGAAGTAGCACGCCTAGTTTCGAGCTGATTGCTCGAGGAAACTCTCTCAGGGTCTTGTTCTCTAGTTTTGGAAGAACTATTTGTAGGTTACTTGCAACTTCGGGTCTTTATAAATCTTGCTTACTTTTCAACTGCTAGATGCTGATGAACGGCATATGTACACTATCGGAATTCCGAACAGCTACCTGATCCCCGTCCCAGCCTCTCGCATTCGTTGTGTGTTCGGCACTGATGAAGAAGGCGCAATTGGCCTTGTGACCAGTAATCGCCGGCTCTATTCCTCATTACCCGGAAAGCACAGGAAACAGACTGCGGTGCTCGAGCAATCTAAATTACGAACGAGAGGAGGCAGTAAGCCCTCAGACAGGAATGAAATCACTAGCCTGGCTGTCGCAGGAAGTGGGAAGGCTGCAGCTACTTTTCTCAGACAAAATGGTGATATTATTAGTACGCTCATAGTTACAAGTTCGGCCCTTCAGGACCTCATCGTGTCGAGCGATGCTGTATACCAGGAATCAAAAAACTTATCCCGCCTTGTTCGGCCAGGCCAAGCGAGGCAGCTTGTTGCAAATGCATTGGCCTTTACATTGTTAATGCAAGACGGTACCGTATATACCTGGGGAGATCCTCGTTATGGCTCATTGGGTCGGCAACAAGAGGACGGATTTGATATACCGTCAAGGGTAGCTGCGCTGCAGGGTAGCAAAGTCAAAAAAATTGCTGCCGGAGGATTCTTCACAGCAGCTTTGATAGAGGATGGCAGACTATTCGTGTGGGGTGTTGCAAGACCTGGTGGTCCTCAAGTAACAATATTGACTGGAGATGAGCCAACTATCTTTGAGCACATTACTGTTACCCGCGAGGATACTGTAGCAGACGTCGCAATTGGAGACAGTCACATAGTGGTATTGACGTCCGATGGAAGAGTGTTTGGAGTCGGTGAGGGAGTGGACGGACAATTAGGAAGTATGTCTGAAAAATTGAAGGGATTTGCTGCTTCTTGGCGTCAGATATCGACAGAAAAAGTGCCCACAATTAAGAGCATTGCCTGTGGGAGGCAGAGCACGTTTCTGATATGTCAGGGTTCTGGGGACTCTTTTCAGACTGTGCATAACGGAGATGCAATCCAAGTCTTGACTCCGTCGGATGATGAGCCTGAGTCTGCAGTCTCAGAAAACAGTGCTGGCGAGGAGTCGAGCGATGGAAATGAGAGCGAACAAAATTCGGACGATTCCAATTTGCCAATGGAGGGTCCTGATGATTGGTTCAGAGGAGGAGCTGAATAGGAAGTAGGCCAAGGATCGATCGAGTCTGTCGGTACACTTCCATAAACGCCGTTTCAAGAGTCGGGTCCAGAGGAAGGATTGCCTGTCCCATTTTTTGGGTCTTCAATGTATTCAGTAATACTCTTGACAGCCCAGCGCACTAGCCTGACAACATCGTTACTACAATTCTTCGGCATGCCCTTAATTCCAATACTTTTGCAAACGTCTTCATCAAAGTCGCCCTCCACGTCGCCATTCTTGAACAGAAATGCATGTTCCTTCACATAATTGGGCCAGACAATGTCATCGACATAGAAAGGAGGATCTTCCCAAAAGCCTTCAAGAGTGACGTAGCCTGTTCTGCTCTCCCTCCGCGTTTTAGCATCGGAGAATGACGTACGAAGAAAAAGCTTAATGTCGAACATGGACATTAAATGCTTTGTATTATTAGCAAAAAGCAGAAAGCCATCGACGATAACTATGCGTCGTTCTTTCATAGATGGAACAGTCTCAAGGACGTGTTTTCGCAGTTCATCGATGATAGCAGATTCTATCTCTCCACCTGAACCCACCGTATTTTGGTTCTGTATACTCTTTAGCTGGGGTATATTGCCGTGCTCTTTGAGGTGCGAAAGGGCATCACGCAGGGCTGAAATGTCGAGTGCCTCAACACAGTCCCAATCTTGGACTTGATGAGTTTCGACTTCGCCTGAGGGTGATCTCAGAATGTCGCCCGTCACTTTATGCCTTTTCGGTATATTTCGACAAGGGATTTGAGAGTCTTCGAGGTAGAAATCATCCTGATACAAGATACTCGTATTGGGCAAAATGCGTTTCAGTTGCCGAGCAAGTGTTGTTTTCCCAGAAGATGATGGACCTGAGAGTCCGATGAGTAAGGGGTTCGCTAAATCGGAGAATTCTTGATGGGGTGAGGATAAAGCTTGAGCTAGCTTATTGGAAGGCGAGTGCGTCGCATGCTCTTCAAGTTTATGGGGTATACTGGGTGTTACTGATGATTGCTCTTTCGACGTGAGCATATCTCGACCACGTTGAAGATGTTGAACGCGCCAAAAGCCCGTAGCATGTAGTCTTTAACCGTACGAAATAGGTAGAAGTGCCCGGTACTGACGAGTAAGGAGGAATTGAGGGCTGTACGAAGTTTCGCGACGATGGAGGTGACCGGTAGTTCTACTCGTTTATAATTGAGAGGTCTTCGGCGAGTGTCTTGCATACATGTGCAAAAATTATATCTGAGGCTTGCAATGCTCCGAGAGGTGAGACAAAGTAGATATTTGAATGTGTGATGGGAACTTATCGCTGTGTACCTCGTGAACGTGGAGACCCTCAAAGAAAATTTCGCCCATCCCCAATGATGCGCGTCGCGTTCGCACCGTCGCGGCCCGATCCCTCTACTCTATCGTACTTCGCCCGCGAAAAGGCGTCATTTGCCAGAGAACCCGTACATCATCAAAAACTGATGTCGCTATTCTTGTTGACAACAAAGGCGATTTCGAGAAGCCGTGCACCGTAGCCTCGGAATCTGACATTGGGGCGAACCCTTTAGATTTTTCACCAATCGCGGCCCAAGCTCCCATCACGTTCATGCGGAAGGATTGTTTCAGAGTTCAGACCCAGATCTACGGTCGTTAGCCGCAACACGCTTCTCTATGGCGATATCCCAATTACCAACAACAGATCCGGAGGTGAAGACCGCTCTTCTAGTTTTCTCCTTGAATCAAATACTCAATGACGGGAGATTAACAAGTGCTTCGGCAACATCACTACAATCCAGCTGCGAGTCTCTTAAGCACTTTCCATGCTAACGCTGGAGTGATTTTGCGGGCACAGAGCAACTGTGTCTACAGGTTCGAAATGGACTCAGAGAGATCTCCGAAAGATAAGCACTGCTTGTGACGGCTTGACGGAGCCTCATGGCTCATCGCTCTTAGTCGATTAGGGGGAATTGGCCTTTACCCCCGTTCTCTTGACTCAATCGGCGAACGACTGTCTGGATCAGTACCAAGATCTTCAATTAAATAATGATTTGGAGCTCTTCTGTCATAATGGTTAACTTCCAAGAATAGATGCTTCGCGTCCAGAAGCCATCAAGTACTTTGCTCAATTTCCCGGCACCTTCCTAGTGTCTCGTCAAAGGGACAGGAAATGGCTACAAGTGCTAGGTTCCCCAGGTCAGGACATCTCTGTATCTGTGCGGTAAGGGTCTTGCAGTTTCTGCATCCTTCGAGGCTTAAAAACATTCCTTGTTTACGGACTCGGACAGGGAGGCCAGAAGTGATCTCCACGCTCCCAGCGTTGGTGGCCAAAGCTATTCTTACGGCGTTCATAATACGGTGAAAACGTGCTACTTTGTTCAACGGCCATTGAATGCTTCTAAATCCCATAACGAGTGGTCTGCCGTCATTGTGTCACCTACTCTTCTCTTGGCAATCTCGCCCTAGGCGAGTATAACATGCGAGCTGAGATGTCAAGGCGACTCGCTGGTAGGCCTGGTGGAGGTTTATATAAGGCTTGTCTCCGTATAAGAGTTTTACATGCTTTTCGTTCCATTGTACAATCGAGCAACTTGTCGTTCTCCTCTCTCGGTTCGAGATTACGTTTCTACTTGTCCCTTTTAGCAATCGCACCGTTTCTACGCGACCTGCAACCTTTGAAGGCTTTCTAAACCACACAGACAATCTCTTATGGCTAGATATCGAGCACTGGTGCTCCTGGCTAGCGCCGTCCTCTCCGTTTCTGCCTCTCCAGCCCGCAGCTTCGATAGCTTCATCCCAACAAAGACACAAAGTGTGCTTCCACGCGATGGCGCGTTGTCGTCCCCAGAACCCACACCATTCTGTACGCCGTATCAGGATCCAGATAATGGGATCAAAGGATATTGTCAATGTTCAGACGGCAATAAATATTCGTTCGCGAACAGCAGTGATATCTGCCCTTACACATCGCCTGGCCCTGCTGCCCTATCCGTTCATTCAGCCTCTTCGAGTACGTCCGCACAATCTCCCGATCCCCGATGCACCAACCCTGCTGCGCCTGACGAGGCGTGTTTCAATTCGCTAGATCTACCAGACTATATCATACACTGGTGGAATGATAATCAGAATGATTGCGGCGAAACTGATGGCTTTGCCGACTGCTGGTATTCAAAGAAAACGAAATACGCTCCATCGAAATGCGATCAACTCAATACTGATCCTGCTTGCGAGCAGCCCGAATGGAGCGATTTTCAGAGCGAGTCGCAAAACGCCGTTCAAGACTTCTACGTCACTTGGGTCATTTGGAATACGCAAGGCTTCTTCTTGGATCTTTACAATGCTATCGGTGGTGCTGATCAAACTGTCCAGGACGGTCTTTCATCAATCGTCACCCTCTTGGATCCACCTCAGGAGACCGGGGCCCCCAAACCACTCGAATACGTTCTCGATGCTCTCACGTTCGGCCTTTCGTTATACTCAGAAGGCAGTGTTCTTACCAAAGCGCTACTGCGAAGCGCTCCCCAAACATCAAGTCTGATTGGTAAACTATTCCCATCCGGAACTGTAGATGGTGAATTCTCCGACTGGTCTCAAGTCTCTGGAGATGTTGGTAAAGTCACCGATGCTTGGAAGAACTCTGTTGCCTCTGGCCTGCCAGAGCTCCAGAATAACATCACCGCTTTCATCGCATTCAATCAGCAATCGGGTCTCTCAGGAATTCGTCCCTCGCTCGATGGTCTCGAAAACTCCATGTCTCAAGCTCTCAATACATACGCCATCTCCGATATCATCAATACCCAAGGTCTTGTCGCTTCTCGGGCGGTCAATACTGATGTGCATGCTCTTCAGACCAATGGCACCAAGCTAGAGTGGGATACTGGATGTGGATCAGGTTATACTGAGTGGGGTGTTTGCGATACTTTCTTCTGGGATGGCACCGACACCTACGGCCTGACCGATCCTGAATATATGACCAAAAACTACAACAACGAGCTTAACGCCTTTTTCAATGGAAGCAACCCTCTTACCACTGGCAAATTGCTTTTTACAGGTGGCTTACAATGTGCTCAGTCCAGCGGTCAAAATGGTGGAGCCGGTCCAACTATCAATTCTCAGGATCCGACGCAGTACAACTGTATGAGTACCCTTCGGATTTGCACATGGACGTATTCAACCTACGGTCCCTTCCAAGACTGCCCTAATCTGCCTGATAAGAATGCCGTGCTCCCATTTATGGGTGTGAGTGGATGCATAGGTTCAACCGATGATACCTCGAGTATTGATGTACCACATGCATATCTTGGCGGTGGTATTCTTGTTGATGCACCTGGTGACTGGGCATCTTTTAGCGTATGTGACAATATTGATTACTAAATGTATTTCGAGCGAGCAGTGTTTGGTATGGGGTTTCGGCTGTCAGTACTTTACCGAATCATTGCGGGCTGTCTCATTGTTTGTAGAGAATCTTAATTAGATAACTCAGAAACATAACTAAATCACAGAATCAAAAGCGAGTATAGAAACATGAAGCGAGATATGGTAGATTTGCTGCCCTTTTTCTGGCGATCAAAGAGATTGCGTATTGCTGTAGGCATCTTATCCAGACAGGTCTCTCGGTCACTGTCTATGCTTTTGTCAATCCAACGATTAATCACAGATTTCCCTAATCTGCCTGATAAAAATGCGGTTTTTACCGGGGTTCGGTCAGCGACCATCCTCGGTATTTGTAGAAGGTATATATGAGTAAGTCCCACGACTTCCTGCTGCCCATGCACGTACCTACCCGCAGCGACATGTTAGATGGGCCGTGAGGTCATTTTGACATGTAATGGTCTGTTCTGCCTACCCTGCCAAACATATCACATGCATTCGAGGAGGGTCTGTAGCGAAAACAAGCAGTGGCTATCCCATGTATCGAGAAACCACATGTCGTCTTCCTGCCTGCTGCTATCAGACCGTGAAACTCTTGACAGTCCATGCACGATATTGCTCACTGTTTTTAATTTGGCTTCATCGAACAAGTGAACTCTTGCTCTGTCCATCGTCTCCATTCTTGTTTCAATGCTCTGTTTATTCTGTCAATCATGTCCCCAGTTCAACATCCATCTGCGTTCAATCCTCCTCCCTGGAATCTCGACATTTTGCATAAGGACAGGCTACTACGTCTCCGTTGAGAATGGAGTATTCGAAAAGACTCCAGAATGACGGCTTCCCAAATGCGGTGGGCAATTTGTGGAGCTGTTTGTGAGCAGCGTGAAGCAGTTGCGGCCGTTTCGGAGGCTTTACCATTACAGAATCACACCACGGGCACGCTCAAAATTGTAATCTGTGACAAAAGTAATCAAGGAAACCAAAAGAGCTTCCAGGTACGCCTCATACTGCCCTTAACGCCATTCCTTACCGTGGCCGGGGGGTTCCTCAACTGGTAATCAACACAATGTTATTTCAACTTTATTGTTATAACCTTATTGGCCCACGTTAAGGCCGTGTTAACATGGGCCAAAATGGTCATAACAGTTAAACTGAGGTAAAATTGTATTGATTACCAGTTGAGGAACCCCCCCCTCGCGGTAAGGTACTCCAATGACACTCGACCTTTGCTGGATTCTCCGCAGCGTAAAGACAGGCCAAAAGGGAGGATAAGACGGCAGTCTCTCCTGTCGCTACTAGATTTACAGAAAGACCTCACTGAAAGCTGTCCATAGTATATTTTCCGTTGTGCCACCGCATGACGAGAATCGCAATGTAACACGTAAGGTATGGATGGGTCACAGCACGCAAAAGCTGGTGGTATTTTGTCCTGGCTATCTGGGGCCCGAAGATATTCACTGGCTGGGTTGACAAGAGGGCCGCCATGCAAGGCTTCGCCCCGAATAAACATGAACATCGCTGCGGCGGAGCCGCACTGTACATAAACAACTCGGCAATCCCGGCCTCCTGGTGGGAGCAAGCTCCAAAATCACGTCGCTGCTGCCGAGCATGGCTGACCTGCCGGCGACTTACCAACTAGGTTTTGTAGTTGCCGGTTATCCCGGAAGTATCAATCGATATGCAGATCTGTCGGAATTCTATCTTGGCGGATTGAGAGTCGCAGCTGGTCATACGATCACTCGGGACGACTTTCAGAAAGTAGTCATTGCCAAGAAGAATCCCAACACGGTGGTTGGAGGAGATAATGGGACACTTATGTTCAATGAAATGCAAATAGTGACTGCACCAGGAATGTCCGGTTCGCCAGGTCTTGCGTGGGTCCCAACGGTTGAAGTTCCAATAGTAGCGGGACGGTAGCCAGATTCATTCAGTTGGCGGATTCTGACTCGGTGGCGCTTGTTGTTGATCCGAGAGTGCTTCTGAATGCCGATGGAGCGCAGGATCTCGTCTGGGCAGATTGGGACGCGCCTGATGGACTAGGCCGACTTGGGGTTCTCCGTTACGCTGTGAGATAAGACGCAAATGGTTCTAAAAATTGTCAACGTAATCGTCTTGTCGTTAACAAAGCTAGGTATGGTTCTGAGAGCAAATCGCTACCGACAAACCACACTGTAATACTACATCGGAGAAAGATCATAGTCAGGACAGGATGCATCCATTACTAGTCTAAAGAATACACAGCCTAATCTCATTAGTCCTTCCGACATATTCTGCATCTGTAGCTTGAGAAGGCCGAGGTCCCCATTGCAGTGTGATTATGTTCTTCTTGTACTGCACACTCTGCAGCTCTCTTACCTTGCTGAGCCTACCTATGTACCTCCATTGTCCACATCTTGATTTTTCTCCCATGGTACCGATAGCTTCCTCTTTTTGGCCTCAGGTGTGTTTGAATGCTTGCTTAACAATCCTCTTCCATATACTTTGTCTATTTCATTGCAGTCAGAAATTGACAAGATTCTCGAGTATGAACATCCGAATCTCGATCTTCGTCTTAGATGCTGGGTGCTAGTTCGAGGGCAAATTGCTGAGGTGGAGCCGTAGTCATGTCTGGTTGGTAGAGTTGCCTCAATCGTCGATGAATACCTAACAAAAAGTAAGAGGTCAAGAACGAGCAGAGTTGTCTTGGATTAGAGCGTACCAAATTCGTGAACTTGTTTCCCAATTATTAGGACATCTCCGTTTCCTGTATGAATCGTTTGAGTTGACCAGACTTGCAGAGTCACTCCACGCTACTCTTCTTGGCCATAGTTGATATTCAGCCAAGTGATAGCTCGCACGCTGGCATTCGAGTACAAAGTAGCAGAAAATCTTTCATTCGACGATATGGAACGTCCAGATCCAGGTTTTGAGGGTTAGCAGCTCCTGTAGTGTCCATCCTTGCGCAAACTATCGACTGTTGCAAAAACTGGACTCACATTTCACGTCGACATATTTGCCGTCTCGTGCATGAATGGGACATTCGATAGGTACGCGTAGCAGTTTACTGTATTTTCATACCACATAAACATAGAATTTTAGCTGTTGTCAACTCCTCGTTGTTCGATTCGTCAATTTCTGTTGTGGTGAGAGATTGGAGCGCGATCCTGTCACGTGATACCCCCAACGCGTGGTGGTCCCGTCTGGAGTTGCCCCACTCAATTCAATGAAACAAAGGCTGTCGTTAATTTTTGGGAATCCTGTTCCTGACAGTAAACCAGACATAACAGAAACCTTTCCAAAGCGCTTTTGCTCACCTGAAATTCGCGAAAATTGTTGAGAGGCAGCACCGTTGGGTATCTTTTGGTAGTTGTTACAGTCATGTGAAAGAAGTGTCCGCTCGCTGGCGCGGGAAAATTGCTGGGGGTTGCTCGAACGATTTTGTTATGGTACGGAGGTAATACTCCGTACTGTATCCCTTCATTGTACTCCGTACTACCTACCTACCTTATCTAGCGAATAGAACAGAAACGCGTCCACTTCCTCTATATACCGTGCGCCGAATCCGAAGAGTCTAAGTCCGTCGAAAGACGATGTCTGTCTGGCTGGGCCCAACGAGAAAATGATCCAGGTTGCGCCGCCGAACATACCTATTAAGTACTCTACCGCCCAGCGAGCCAGCAAGGCTACCATGAACTTCCACGAAAAAAGCTCCAACAGTATTCTGCAAACGCAATCCAAATGTGCGAAGCCATTTCTTCCAGGGATCGGCGTCCACCACCCCCATGAACTCAATAACGCTTCGACCGAGGATATTGTGCCCGGGAAGCTGCATGAACTGGGAGGAAGAATTACGGCCTCTTGTTATTTACGCAACCATCTCGCCGTATGCCTTTTTTCGTTCTGCAAGTTCCGTGCATGAATTGTACCTTGGAAAGCCAGACGGAAGTTGCTCATTGGCTCGTTAGTCTGGACCTTAGCATGAGTCTGTTCTGGTATGCTCAAAGTCGAGTAGTCCGCAGTATAAAAATTTGCACTATGCATTGAATACTGCTCAAGAAGATCTGATGCTGTTCTCGGGGAAATTTCGACGCACTTCGAATACAGTCCACTTGATCGTGAGAGGAACGAGATACGCTTGCTTCGATTCGATAACACTGCAAGCCTCAAAGAACCCATCAGTTTGCATCTCATACACGCTACGCTGGATAATCAGCTCATATACACGGCGCTTTCATACACCTGAGGCGGTAGCGATGGATCAAGAAGCATAAATCTGTTAGGCCATGACTTTCCGATTACCGAGAATCTATTTCAACCTCTTCGCTCTCTCAACAAGGACTTGAACAACGATACAGGAGCGGGCGATAAGTATTGATATATTTGGATCAACAGCATCTCTATTAGTCAGGATGACATCTTAGAGCGGCATCACGAAGTCACCCGCATGGCCGAGATTTATCATTTCGCGACTCACGTGTTCATCTGACTCAGAGAGGATTCGCATGATCGTGTTCTTGTAAATTACTATCTCCACTACCTTGTGCGAAATTCTACATGGGACAGCAAGATTACGGTGCCTCATCGAACCCTCGGCTTCTTGAAGGAACTCCCTGCTTTGAGTTGCTGCTTTATGTAGCGCCGGTGTCTATACTCTCTACCAAACACCTATCGTCCAAGTCATGCTTTTGTCATGGGCAGCCTCGAGATTCAACGCTACATGGGATGTGAAATGGCTTCCGCTTCTGGGAGCTGTGCTGCAATATTCCTTTCGACTAAAAAAAAATATATCACTAGCCAGAGACAGACGTCGTCAAGGCACTCCAGAACTTCTTCAAGCGACCTTGGTTCTATAGGATCTGGATTATGCAAGAAGTAAAAATGACACGAAAAACAACCATCTTCTATGGAGACGACATCACCCCATGGGAGGATCTCTGTACAGCGTGCCGGCAGGTGTAGCATATTGTTAACAGGACCTCAGAAAGAAGTCCTTATCTTGACACGCATCATCGGATCGCGACTGGTCTTCAGCTCTACTCACGAGCGACGCCTGCTGCCAACTGGTGTAGACGTGCTGCAGCTCCTCGAAGAGACCTCTATTCACTTCTCGTTCAGTAATCAATGCGCATTACCACAACAGCGCATTAAGTACATTTACGCGTCTGTATGTAATCAAACCACGATAAAAATTCTATCAACATTCGTAACAAAATCTAATTACTTACTTATTTCAATTAATTAATGTAGGGAGAAAATATAGTTATATTCGGATTTAATATTATCTGTTAATATAATGGCCATTCTTCTTGATTCCGTTCCATAACGAGATACAGATCTTGAAAATCATTGCTCTGTCTTCGATCATTAACCGAAAGATCCACTAAATTACCATACTCAGTTCTTTGTACTGTTAGAATTTTGACACCAGATCCAACTTCTCGAGCCAATTTCACGAAACTGTTTGATATGCCCTGTCGAACCAAATTTTGTTTTGTACAAAGCTCTGGTCTATCAATCACGATCAGTAATGGCTCTGGCAGTGCTTGAACTACTCGAATAAGTACTCTGAGTACAGTCTCTGCGTCGCTGCTTCTTGACAATTGAGTACTCATGTGGTTATCATCCTCTTTACTCCACCATTGATGAGCGCTCTTCTCAAGGATCTGAAACAGTATGGAAGAGAGGACATGCTTGTGGGTACTTTCGTCGTCGCAGAGAAAATATGCAATCATTTGCTGAGATTTCTGTGCACTTTGTATCATGTGAATTGCAACAGGTGAGAGCCAAGAATTACGTTCGATGGTTAGACGATGATGATTGCTGCCACGGCTAACCAGAACAGGGGCACTCGCCGCTCTCCAACGCTTGTATTCTTCTGCCGATTCGAGATCCGAGATACGGAAGGCAAATGGACGCCTCGGTGGCGAGAAGCTGTTTTCCAATAAAAGCTCATATGTCCGAAGCTTGTCTTCTCTTTCCTCGTGGGTCAATTCTTTAACTGCTAGTGTGTTTCGCAACTGAGCAATTCTGGAGCTAACTTGAAGCGCTTTTAAATCTAGCAGCAGTGAGTAGAAGGCTATTTCCAGTGAGAGAACACACCTCTATTTTCCTCTTCAAGGGTTGCTAATTTTATTATTATCTCGTCATTCTGGTTCTTGATCTTCTCATTCAGGTTCTGAAGTGATAAAACTTGGCCTGCGAAAAGGGCATCGCAACGATGATGAACAACAATTAATCGCTGACGTATCGTGTCTTCGGAAGACTGAA
Source organism: Viridothelium virens (assembly GCA_010094025.1). NCBI lineage: Eukaryota > Fungi > Ascomycota > Dothideomycetes > Trypetheliales > Trypetheliaceae > Viridothelium > Viridothelium virens. The sequence continues at coordinate 478,075 of ML991784.1, forward strand.
ATTTGTACGGTCGTCCAAGAGCGTGACCCACTCGCTCTACATGTAACATTGTTAAGACAATTTACTTTAAGAATAAGCTCGACGTACCGAAACCATGGCCCAAGAGATATATAGTAGCCTCTCGACCAAAGAGAATAACGTTCTTGTAGACTTCCGACAGAAGCCGGCCTAATTCTTGGTCCGGATATACTCTATTGTATACTTCGAGATTCGGCAGCGCCTCAGTAATATTCTTGAAGCATCTCTGAAGATGTTCCTCGGCTTCTGTTTTGTTCTTGACAATCTAATACATTTCGTTAACTTTGGAGCACCATTTTAATACTTGAAAGGGATAACTTACCGCGAAGAGCAATGAGAATGTTGATGAAGCGATGTTGCCATATTGTGAATCTGCGTTCTTCAAAATATCAACCAATCCCCCATACGCGACCAAAAAGTCAGAGAAAAGCTTGGCAAACTCTTGAAAAGGAGTCGAAACATATTTGCGCAAACCTCTATGTCTCTTCCTCACAAGCTCAGAGCTTGCTTCAGTGATATCTTGAACACTGTTGGCTACGTAAAGTTCTAGATCGTCCAACGAAGCGGTATTCAAGGAGTTCAAGAGGATATTCTGCGTCGATTGTGTAGACGTGCTTTCCTTCTTGCTTGCCGCAAAGGATTCTGCAAGGTCAGACTTGACGGAATTGCCGAGTCTAGGGAGAATCTGTAGAAAATTTCGATGATCTTTTCGAACCTTTCGCGCCTCTTCGAGTTCTCCACTATTATCGCATAGTTAGTAGTTATACATCGAGTTGCTCGTCAGAACACGACGCGCGCTTAGCAAACGCATCAGCACGTGTACAGGCTTAGAACACTATGAGGTAGGTATTTTACCTTTCCTGACCATTTGGAAACCAAGTTTTCCAGCCTGAAGGACCGGGCGAAGCTGCACCACCATCCATTTGGAATCTTAGCACTCTCCGAACCCTTGCTCTTTTTGATGTTTGGGGTTGAAGCCTACTCTTGATCGATCGATTGGATTCTGCAAAGTACTCTTGGATTACAATTCAATCTATAGGCCGCGTCATCGTACGATCTGCATTAAAGTCTTGGAGAATCAAGGTTCCAGGCCATCGCTTGCCTTTTTCTCAGCGAGCTCGACGGGGCTGCCTTGTGCTATCTCCAGTTAAGGAAGGTTTGTAATCTTGAAACCAGGGCGCGTTCATCAAGCGATGGATTACGCCTTTTTCGCATCCAGACCATGAGCTGAACGATAGGAAAGCCACCGGTCTGCATTAAAAATTACATGTTTCGATCACTATTGTCTCGGATGTGTTACCGCTTGCAGCGACAATAGATAAGCGCGTACCCGCCGAGCTCCGCACATCCCGTTCGAGGCTTGGAGGTATCCAATAACAAGTCCAAGCATTGCGATGATCAGATGCGCCACCTTGATGAATAGGGCACTCGGGTATGCTCAGCTCAAGCAGACGGCTGATGCTTTACGTGTATAAGGCTGAAATGTCACATTGCAACACATTTCGGAGTATCAAATCTGCATGTGGCGCGGTCTGGCTTGAATCTATATCGGAGACGGCCAAGATTCGCAGACATGATAGGTGAGTACAAGCAGCATTGCAATATACTATTTCCTTGTGGAATCTCTCAGGAGGTCTGCCAACTCAGCTCAGGAGGCTACCACTGGATGTGAGTCTTGAGATACGAGAACAAGGCGACAAGACTAACGCTCCTTTTTATCGAGGCAGAGATTACTATTCAGCTGAAGCCACATAGATAACAAAATACGATAGGGGAGATAATGGCCTTCCTGTTCCGTTGTGTCCGATAATCTCCAGATTTCATCGACATTGACGCGAATAGAGATTAAAGGTACAAAAGACGACGCCGCTCCTACCTAGAATAATATCGGATAAGATATAGTAATACACTATTAGATTTTGAGCTTCTGTTATCTTTTTATAACTTTGCAATGGCTGACGATGGAGTTAAAAAGGTACTTCTTACATTCGATTTCTTGAAAATGACTTCGACTGATGTACAATAAGATGGCGGCCTCACCCAACGAAATCACAACTGAGCTTGATACGCACTGGGTCAAAGCGCTCGAGGCAAGGATCGAGCAATTGGAAGCTAAAATCAGTTCGATGCCAAGAAAATCGATCAAGTACTCTTTCCATTTCAAACTTCCGCGAAATGGATTGAGCTAATAGCAGGTAGCTTAGCGTTGGTGGGGATAAGAAAGTCAGCATTGTAGTTGAGGAGAATACTGCGGTACCTTCAACCGATAATGCGAACAGCGAGGACGCGAAAAGCGTTGTATGTATCAGGATTATGTGTGGCTTGACATTACAATGCTGAGATACGTTTAGGATGGCGACAATACAGCAGCAAATACCGACGATCAGAAAGCAGGCAAAGGAAAGGGTGAAAAGGTGAATATTGAGACGAAGCTGGAGCCAAGATACAAACTGGTTATCAGCAAATGGAGTGAGGAGAAGCTAGAGCGGTACGATAAGCTTATTAGCAACGAGGACCGGGAGGAAGTTATCGAGGAGGATAAGGCAGTTGAGACCCAACGCGCGTTCACCTTCCGAAAGGTGCAGTCCCGCGACGATTCGTCTATCGACTATTCTGAGGTCATAATAGAGTCACAGGCTCTTCAGGATCTTCTCAACAGTGTTACGGAAGATACGCTTGGCTCTTTCACTTGGAGGTCCATGCGTTCGCCCTTCACCGGTCTTGTACAGGTGTGAACTAAGGCTGAGGAGGAAGCTAACAAGATCTGCGATGAATCAGAACAGTTCAAAACAGCCCGAGTAGACTTGAAAGAGCTCTTGCGAGTCATTTCATCTTCTTCGGGTGTCGACATTTTGGACAGGTATTTCAGAGATCGACCACAGCTTCTAAAAGACAAGAAGATCACATTCGAAGCTCTTTTTACCCTCTTTCCTCCTGGAAAACTAATTATCGCAAAACCATTCATGAACACAGAACAAGTGTTTTTCGTAATGAAGAATATCCCTTCTTCTATAGATGATGAGGTGTTCGAAGTCATCTGTTATACTCTTGACTGGGACGGGGAAAACTTCCTACGAGTACCGTATGAAATGAGGATCGAGTTTTTCGATAATACCAAGGATATCGCTGAGCTCCCTTTTTATCCACTAGAGTATTATACTTCTGAAGGTGGTATCGAAGCATTGCGCAGACGCTTACAAAATAGAGGCGTTCGATGGCGGGAACTTTGCACTGCGTCGCGAGGTAAACAGATGTTTACATACAAGGGGCCTGCGTATTCCCAGAGAAATGCAGGCATATTTCGACCGAATATTCCAGGGTCCGCTCCCTCGGACTCTGATTCTGGCATGTTCAACGGGCGATCGTCTCTTGGGGATTTTGACGTCTCCGACCAAATGGCAAGATTCACTCGTTTTGATGTGCGAAAAACTTCAGTGAATCATGAGATCGAGCTAATAGATATGGTCTAGGTCCAGGGCACCGTCATTATAGACTTCCGGTCTTATTACTCCTACCAGACAGATTCGGCGCCACTTCTGGGTGAAATGCGTCGTTGGACTGGAATGCCGGTCTCTGACTGCACAGCTTGTCGAAGTGATCCCTGGAGGAAGAAGACTTATCGTTTTGATTGGGATCGTATCACTCCGAGGAGGAAGTTGACGAACGAACAAGCTCTCTGCTGTCCACCACGAGTTCTCGGGTACTCAATGGAAAAGAAGAAATGGATGCAACTTCATGTGGACAATGTGAAGGACTGGTCACTCTCCAGCAAGAACAACGTCTTTGAGAAGGATCTACAGCTCGATCAAAATTATAAAGACTTAATTCAAAAATCGGTTAAGTCTCACGAGACCACGAAAGAGCAAAACAGAGGCATTGACGACTTTGCTGAAGGCAAGGGCAAGGGCTTAGTAATATTACTCTACGGTACGCGTTTCACTTTCTGAGACATATCAGTACTGATAGTTTTTAGGGGCTCCCGGCGTTGGTAAGACGCTGACAGCAGAAAGCGTAGCTACCCTAGCCCGTAAACCACTTTTCCCGGTCGGAGTCTCTGACATTGGCATCGATGGTCAGAATGTTGAAACACATCTACAGAGAGTCTTCGATTTAGCAGGTCTCTGGGAAGCTGTGCTGCTGTTGTACGCTGCGCTGTATCAAGCATGAAAGTCTTTCCTGACGCAATAATAGTGATGAGGCCGACGTCTTTCTCGAAGCTCGGGGCGAGGGAATTTCCGACTTGCGAAGAAACACCATGGTTTCAGGTATTCCATTCATCTCCCCCCTTTTTTCCCCTTACTGACTGGATGAGATTTGCTGCGTGTGCTTGAGTACTACGAAGGAATTCTCATTTTGACTACAAACCGCTTGAGATCTTTCGACATTGCTGTTCAAAGTCGGATCCGTAAGCATTCATTCTTGATCACATGATTCAATTGGCATTATTTATAACTCTTCCACATCAGACCTAGCAATCAAGTACGTGCTGAAAGTGATTTGGACCCTAAGCTGGAACCCAAACATCTCAGTATTGTTGCTACACAAACCGCAAAATTCCAGAAGGAATTGGTTTCGGTCGACGTAATCTATCGAAATCAACAAATCACGAAAGTGCAACGATAACCTGATCTTCCAAACCACGCATGCTTTTATTGACTGCGGTACAGTACTACTGCTATAGTATTTATCTACTTTGCCATCTCTGTTTCGCGGAGGAATACACGAGGATACAAAGGACGTATTTCTAATACCCTCTGTTATTCTGATAAAGACTTTCTTTTGATTCTATTCTCTAACCTATATGGGGCAAACAACTCTTATAAGGATCGTTTGCTTTTGTTAGTAAAATAGGGTTAGGGTTAGCACGACATGGGGTAGAGTTGTTTGGTAGAGTTGTTTGCTTTTAACCTCGTCTAAATCACTCCAAATTTTAACAGCTGATAGAGTGAGCTGAACTGAGTATTTTTTATTAATTATCCACTATCATAAATTCGTTTCTTTAATGAGAAAAATAGTAATTAAGGTCAGAATCAAATTTTTTTAATGGGGTGATGCGGCCGCATAGCTGTACCATGCGATGGGCTGAGTCAGCAGCAACTACCGCAGTT